>OY747130.1:23039703-23578709 GCA_963556465.1 Berberis vulgaris | reverse complement strand
CAGGATATTGTGACATTACGTCATGGCCGCATATAAACAAGATGCTGAAACACTCAATAATGGAACACCCAACAATATCCACTATGACAATGAAGGTTAACAACACTAAACCTCAACAATTATCAAAATCTCTGGGAACGAAAATGACTTTGCAGATTAAGAAACAAAACTTTGACATATGAATTAACTGTCTAAAAACACCGTGCATTGTTTGGTACCCAAATTCCTATGATAAATTGGTTCCACTTCTTTGATCTAAAAGTTCAGTCAAAGAGGCCAAAGCCATGTCCTGCAATAAGAAAAATAAATATATTTAGGGATCGCTAATATCAAAACACAAAAATATTTGAAATCAAAGTTCAAAATCTGGTGAAGGAAGATGCAAGTAAGGATACTAAGTGCAGAGGATGAACATTGTTAAAAAGAAACAGAGGTTCCACATAACAAACTTACATCATCAGATTCCTCCTTCTCCTCAACCTTTTCCTCCTTCTTGGACTCAGCAGCAGCAGCAGGTGCAGCGCCACCAGCTCCTGATGCAGCCACTGCAACAGCAACACCACCACCACCACCACCACCAGATGGCACTGAAGCCAATTTTTCCCGACCAGATGCAACGAGCTCTGTGATATCCTTGCCCTTAACTTGAGATAGAAGCAATTCTATTCTATCATCCTCGCAATCAGCTCCAACTGTTTAAATTAAACAAAATATCATATATTGTCAAGAACTTCTATCAAAGGCTTCAACAAGAAATAAATGGAAGAGCTCACTTTCAGGCTTGTGGTATAACAACACAAAACGACAACTTGCAACTTCTACTATTAAAACACAAAATGGGCTGATGAATTCCAACTTCAGCTAGAAACAAGGTTACAAATAAACCAATATCAAAGATTTACAAGTCCAATTAAAAAACATAATCTCCAATTCAAGTAAAGTGACAGCATAGGTTGGTGCAGGTCTCCTGAATACGTACATTTATAAAAAAAAACCCTAAAACTTGAAAAGTCGCAGATGTATTTATCAGCAGTATTCAGGAACACAAGTTTTCAAGGAAAAAGATGCTCGGCTCACATGCCCTTTCCTCGTCCTCTCTCCCTCAGATCCCCTTTCTCTTCCTCTCTCTTCCTCTTCCTCTCCCTCAGATCTAAAATGAATATTCAAAGTGGCCTTCGTCGAGGAGGAGGAGGAGCGGCGCAGGAGAGGAGCGGAGCAGAGTGGCCTTCGTCGAGGAGGAGGAGCTGGAGTGGCGCAGGAGCGGAGGAGGAGGACGAGCAGAGTCGAGGAGGAGGAGGAGGCGCGAGGAGGAGGAGAGGCTCTGAGGGTTTCGATTTTGAGATGTTGAGGGTTTGCAATTCGCAGACCCTGTTGAGATGTACCTCACGTGCAAAACACCCTCCCTATGGCACGTGCCTGGGAAGGTCCGGACAACGGGCGGGCCGTGTAAAATTGTTCTTTATACACACAACATTTAACAAAAATTCAAAGGTAACCAATGGCTGACTTACACTTGTTGGCCCATGTGCTATTTAGTAACTCACTACTACATAATTACTATAATACCCTTATCTTTAAAGTTTCTAAATTTGAACTTGGCCCATCTTTTGCACTCCTTTTTCTTTGTAATTGATCTTCTTCTCCAGCTGATCTTGAGGACATGACATTGCCCTTTTTTTTTTTCCTTTTCTTTTTTATTTTGTCCTCAAGGATTAAACGAGGGAAACATGGCTTGAATGTGTTGCCAGTCCTCCCACGTTGCTTCTTTAGGTGAGGAGTTAGACCAATGAACCAGTACCCGAGTCACTGCCTTATTGTGTCGAGGAACAAATCGGCGAGCTAGAATGGCTGTGGGTTTAGTAAAAAAGTTACCGGAGTTGTTGACCAAAGGTGGCAATGGAGTAGAGATGATGGACGACCCCAATTTATTCTTCAATTGGGACACATGAAAAACATGGTGTATTTTCGAAAAAGAGGGTAATTCTAACTTGTAAGCCACTGCTCCAATGCGCTCGATCACCTGAAACGGGCTATAGAATCGAGAGGATAACTTGAAATTCTATCAGATGCTTACAAATGTTTGTCTATATGGTTGGAGTCGAAGATACACCCAGTCACAAATTGCAAAATATCTTTTAGCTCTGTTTCTATCTGCGTAGGCTTTCATTTGTTCCTGAGCTCGGTGAATATTTTCTTTGTCAATAGAGAGCATATGATCTATGTCTGTTAAGTACTGTTGGACGTCTGGTATGGCTGTATGAGCTAGAGGAGGAAGAGCCAATAGAGGTGGAGTGTATCCATATAATGCTTGAAAAGGAGAAGCTTGTAACCTTGAGTGGTATGAAGTATTGAACCAGTACTCTACCAATTACAACCACTTAGTCCACTGAGAAGGTGCATCACTGGTCATTCATCTCAAGTAAGTCTCTAAACAAGCGTTAATAAGCTCCGTTTAGCCGTCTGTTTGAGGGTGGTATGTGGAGCTCATACTGAGAGTAGTACCCAAAGCTTTGAACAAATCTTGCCAAAAGGCACTAAGGACGAGATCACACAATAGAGGTGGGCAGACCATGCAATTTGTATATGTGTTGTAGGAAGAGAACAACTATGATGGCAGATGCAAATGGATGAGATAAAGCCAAGAAATGGTTGTATTTTGTGAGATGGTCAACAACCATATCACTGTGATTAGATGGAGGGAGGCCCTCGATGAAATCCATCGAGATATGTTGCTAAGCTTGGTCTGGTATAAGCAATGTTGAAGAAGACCACCATAAGGAAATTGGTCATTCTTATTTCTCTGACATATATTGCATTCAGTGATGTATTTGAGAACTGAAGCTTTCATATTTGGCCAAAAAATGTATCGTTGCAATCTCTTGTATGTAGTGGTGATACATGAATGACCCACAAGAGCAGACCTGTGGAGTTCCTGTAGGAGTTGTTGTCTGAGAGGATTAGTTGACCCAATGTAGAGCTGTTACTTGTACTTGAGTAACCCATTCACTAGGGTGAAAGATTGGCGGCTTTGCGTCAAGTTGTATGAGTAGTTGTTGGCTGAGTTGTTGAGAAAATTTATCTTGCTCATATGAAGTGATTATTTCCTGTATCCACTGAGGTGAGATGACTGAAAGAGCTTAGCACTGTATCTGTGGTTCAGTACACCTTGAAAGGGCATTTGTTGCTGAGTTGTCCGTTCCCTTCTTGTAGTATATTTCGTAATCAAATCCAATAAGCTTGGATGACCATCTTTGTTGTGTCATTGTAGTGACCTTTTGAGCTAAGAAATATCTAATACTCTAATGGTCAATATAAATTTGAAACTTTGAACCCAATAGGTGTGATCTCCATCTATGGACAACCATTACAATAACAAGCAATTCCTTCTCGTATGTGGAAAGTGTGAGGTTTTTTTAGCTGAAATTTATTGAAAAAATCAATGGGTCTGCCATTTTGTGAGAGAACTGCTCCAACACCCCTTGTACATGCATCCGTTTCAATAATGAATGGTAAGTTGAAGTTAGGAAGAGCTAATACAGGAGCCCTACACATGGTTTCCTTTAGTTGGGTAAAGACTTTTGTAGCTAAGATAGACCCCTGAAAGGAGTTTTTCTTTAGGAGGTCTGTCAAGGGATGAGCAATTTGTTCATATTTTTTTTTGAACTTCCTATATAGTAGCATGTGAGGCTTAAAAACCCTCTTAATTGTTTGATATTTGTAGGCATAGGCCAATTTGTCATAGCTTCTATTTTCTTTAGATCAGCCTCCACACCTTTGCTACTAATGATGTGTACAAGGTATTCCAGCCTTGGTTGAGCAAAAGAACACTTGGATGACTTGTCATACAATTGGTGTTGTCTGAGTATAGAGAAAACAACTTGTAGGTGCCCCAAGTGATGAGTGAGGGATGGACTATACACCAAAATGTTATAAAAAAAATTCAAGAATAAACTTTCTTAATAGGGCATGAAAATTTTGATTCATCAAGGCTTGGAAAGATGCGGGGGCATTGGTGAGGCTAAATGGCATAACCTTGAATTCGAAGTGCCCATGGTGTGTTTTAAAAGCTGTTTTGTGAATATTAGGAAGATGGATTAATATTTGGTGATAACCTGACCTCAAGTCTAACTTGGAGAACATTGTGGCCCCATGTAACTCATCTAGTTATTCATCAATCAAGGGCATAGGAAATTTATCCTTGATGGTTATCTCATTTAGTTTCCTATAATCTACACAAAATCTCTAAGATCCATTTTTTTTTAACTAATAGGATTGGGGCAGCAAAAGGACTTTGGGAATGTTGTATAAGTCTTGTTTCTAGCATTTCTTGCACCAATTTTTCAATGACAGACTTTTGCATGTATAGGACCTTATAAGGATTTTGAGATGGGGGTTGATGTCCTGGTTTCAAAGGTATATGGTGATTAAGGTTTCTATGTGGTGGAGGTTGGTGGTGTTTGAAAAATGTCCCTAAACTCATGTAACAGTTGTTGTAGCTCTGGTGAGTGTTGGGACTAGATACAATGAGAAGATATAGAGAATAAATGACATAAAAAAAAGTTGGCATGCTTCCTCATAAGTTTAGAAATACCCTTACCATTCATCATGCTCAAGTCTCCTATATCAGATACTCCTAGCAGTGTCACCGTCTCCCCATGACCCTTCAAGGTGAGCTGTAACTTTTGCAAGTCAAGGTGATTCCCCGAAGAGTTTCAGCTAGTCCCCACCTAGCACCATATCGTATCCTCCTAGAGGTAGAAGCTTGATTGTTCCCTCAAACTATATGCCTTGCATTGATCATCTCAAGGGCTGGCAGATAGCATTGATGACAAGCTGTTCACCATTAGCTACCTTAACCAACATCTGTGGAGTAAGAATTGTAGGCCATCTTGTTTCCTTAACTACTATAGGATCCACAAAGGAATGTGTACTCCCAGTGTCTATTAAGATAAAGATATACCTCTTCTTAATCAAGCCTTTTAGTAGCAATGCGTTTGTTGACATACTGCCATGGATTGCATGTAAAACAATTTCCATTTCAGTTGGTTTTTCTTGGAGTAGACTCTTTTATTAATGTAGGGTCTTCTTCTTCCACTAATTTATTCTCTAAAATCAATAGGTAAAGATGTTGATGTTTACAGAGATGGCCTGACAGTTGTAACAAAGGCCCTTTTCTCCCTATTCTCATTTGTGCAAAATTAGTTGGTGTGTTGTATTTGGTACTGTGAGCTTTATGAGTTGAGGCTTCATGCATTATGGCCAGGGACAGTGCTTGAGTAAGGGTAGTAGGTTTGAATAATTGAACTAGTGTTTTGATGTCTGAATGCAGTCCACTCAAGAAGCTTAGCAATAAATAATTCTCATCCAGGTGATTATTATGAGATAGCATTAAGGACTTGAGTTCCTCAAATTTATTATAGTACTCATTTACAGTCCCTTCTTGGTGTATTTTATTCAACGAGTCCACGTAGTTATCCAAGACAACATCCTCAAACCGTTCGCACATATCATGAATGAATATGCTCCATTGGAGCATTTCCTTACCTATTTAGTAGTCAAGGAACCACATATATGCTTTACCAGTTAAATGAATTGAAGCCATGCTGACTTTATTCTCTTCTGCTACTTGGAAGAAATTGAAGTACCTCTCACACTTCTTTACCCATGATTTAGGGTTCGTACTATCAAACACTGGAAAATCCAATTTAGGGAGACGTGGAAATGTACCTTGGTGCTCCCAATGAGTTTGGGAGTTAGATCTGTGATCGATAGTTCCTGATATTGGAGTAGATGAAGAACTTGGTATTGCAACATGTGTTGTTCCTGCCTGGTTCTGAATGAGTTGAATCAATTGCTCAAATCTTGCTTCTACTCGCTTTTCTTGAGCTTCATCAGTCTGATCAAGTTTCTTGAACTCATTTTTCAAAAACTCAATCTGATTGGATGTCTCACTCTGATTCTTCCTGGTTTTCTCATAAACATTTCTATCTTCTTTGCTCTGGTTTTGACTGTTGTCTGAATTAGTTGCTTGCTCCATAGATCTGAGAATCAACACTGCTCTGATACCAAATGTCACAAATGTGACTTCTAATTTAATATAAATTGAGATACTAGAAGGAATACTTGGATTACTAAGGGAAATTGGAAGGAAAACTTCTCTTCTAGTGAACTCAACATGGAAAAGCCTACTGAATACAATCTTCTCCACATTCACTATTACACCTTCTTCCCCAATTATACACAATATTTAACAAGAATTCAAAGGTAACCGATGGTTGACTTACATGTGTTGGCCCATGTGCTATTTAGTAACTAACTAATACAGAATTACTATAATACCCTTATTTTAAAACTTTCTAAATTTGAACTTTGCGCCATCTTTCACGCCTTTTTTTCTCTGTAATTGATATTTTCTCCAACTGATCTTGAGGACATGACAGAGAGGTACCTGGTGGAGGAGAGAGCTTCAAATGGAGTAGAGATCTGCTTCAAGCCTTCAACGATGTGAAGATGGAGGTAAGGTAGGAAAGAGCTTTGTGATCTTCTTCAAGGGAAGAGAGAGTCGAGGGAGGAGAGAGCTTCGAATGCTTCAATTGGAGGAGAAAGCTTCAAATGGAAGAGATTTGCTTCAGCGTGAAGAAAAGTGCATTGTGAAGAGATAGTCGAGGGAGGATATGTGAGCAGGTAGGCTAAAAGATCTTATCTTTCCACTAAAGCTGGCCTGAGCATTCTTTCTTATCCCTTATTTTACTAGGCCTAAATTCAGCCACATCATATCCTAAAAATTAATACATTAAGCTAATCAAGAGGAAAAAAAACTAATCAAACGAGTGTTAGGTGGCGTTTTTTTTTTTGAAGTGCTTAGAAGCTAACTTCTAACTGGAGTTAGAAGTTCTGAACGAGCTTCGGAATGAACTGTTTGTTTTGCTTCTAAATAAGCTGTTGATTAGAAGCTGTAAAATTAAAAAAGTGTTTGTTTTTAGGTGCTGAATGAGAATTGTTTGACAATTTTTCTCCACTAAGGAGACACATACATGAATGGAGAGATGGTGGGTTGGAAATCCGATATTATACTGTGGTGATCAATTTGTCAAAGCTTTCAAAACTATAAGCTACATAATGAAAACTTGAAAATATACATTAGAGAGAGAGAGAGTTGGAGAGATGAAGAAAATCTTGGAAAATACAGAGAAAGAAACACAAAGATGAAGGAGAGAAGCGAGATAAGTTTCTTACCGTTGAAGTCCTTATGAAACTAGATAGAAAGATAATGCTTGGTGAAGAGAATAAATGTGTGCCGCCAATATATAAAGTTTGAATGCAATATATAAAGTTTGACTTTGTTACAGCGTAAATTTAACATAGAAGTTAACTTTGGAGTAAGCTCAAACTAAGTCTCAATCTGGAAGTAGCTTTAGGATGTTTACGTTGTTCCATTTTTTTCCTTTCAGTTATTTTAATTTACATTGTTCCATTATTTAAACTCAGCCTTTTATTTTATAGTTTGATCATTATTGGAAACCATCAGAATGTTTTATTATTATTTTTATAAAAAAAAAGACTAGAGATGCTTAGAGTAATAATACACAAATCAATAAATAATAAATGATGCAAATAAATAAATAAACACACACATCAAACAAGAACAAGATCCTTAAACTCTACCTCCAATATTATGTCCTCATTCATTAAGTTTTTATCCATGACACACAAAAATTAACAATTTGATATTCACAATCTAACATAACTAATTTCCATCAACCCCATTTAATATTCACAATTTGACATGAAAGGTAACACTGAAATTAACAAAACAACTAAAACCGAGTTTGAGGTGAAGAGATGACCTTATGACCCAATGGAAATTTCTCCTTTACAGGCCAAAGCCCCGACTCTCTTCTTCTTCTTCTTCACGTTCTCTTTCCCGCCCAGTTCTCTTCATGTTCTGTTTCCCTCCTCTTTGATTCAAAACTCCCTCTGTTTGCAAAACTCCCTCTTTGTCTGTTTTCCAAGCCAATAATCTCAGCCGTCAGATGTAAGAGATTAAAAACCTGCGTACACTTTTAAGTAAATCTGAATTTGAATTCTATCGATATGAGTCGTCAGATGAAATCCAACGGCTCACACACGTGTGCAGGTCCCTTTCACTCTTTTTACAAAATGTTCTTTTCCAAGCCAAAATCTCAGCCATCGGATCAGATCCGACGGCTGTAAGAGATTAAAAACCTGCGTACACTTTTAATTAAATCTGAATTTGAATTCTGAGCCGTCGGATGAAATCCAACGGCTCACACACGTGCGCAGGTCCCTTTCACTTTGTTTGCAAAATGTTATTTTTCAAGCCAAAATCTCAGCCGTCTGATCTGATCCGACAGCTGTAATAGATTCAAAACCTGGCAAGACTTTTGGATTAAATCTGAATTTGAATTCCATCGATATGAGCCGTCGGATTCATCCAACGGCTCACACACGTGCGCAGGACGCCCTCCAGCACACCATGCGCAGGAGCCCCCCCGGGTCCATCACTTCCACCAATGGCAACAAACTTCTGCCCCAGACATTCTTGTCTCAGAAAGTGTTGGCATCCCTTTGACACACCACGTGCCTCTTGTGTGTTCTATCAAAATGTAGTTTCTTAAAATTTTGAAATTTAGTGTTGATCACTATTGGAGAAATCCAGAGAAATGCTTTTGCAAACATACTAGTTTATGAAAATCCAACATATAACAAAAGGAAGTGAAGGTGTCCAATATGAAATGAGGTGATAGTTGTGCCAAGATTATTCCCGTATCACTTAGAAACAATGATGCACGGACTCGGATGCGCGTGTCGTGCCGGACACGGATACGACACAACAGTTTTCAAAAAAATAGGACTCGGCGACACGGTCAAACTTATTTTTTTAATATATTTTTTTTGTAATTCATATGAACATAAAATCATAAACAATAATATTGAACAATCCAAACATATCAATAAAACATTCATTCATTCAAAATTTCAAATGCATCATAAAGTCAAACTCAAGTCATACTCATAAAGCATAAGCAACATAATTTCATTAATTTGATAATGTAAAATGTAAATTGATAATTTCATTAACTCACCAGCTAGGCGGCTACATCTCTTGATTCTCTTTCATTAACTGGCGGATCAACTGTCGCATTCCTTTAATTCAACTGTAGCATCAATATTTGCAGCAAACAATGCTAACTAGTTATCTGTTCTTTCTATGTATAACTGTACCGCTAAAGCAACAACAATGATACTCACTATTCTTCTCAAAAGACAATTACAAGGTAAACACAATCTCAAAAGAGCATCAACTTTCTAAAGAACCAAATTAAGGCAGGGAGATTGAAATGGCTTCACTTTTTAAACCAACAAAGAGGAGAGATTTCAATGTCAGAGAAGAGAATGAAGCATAGATCTCTCTCTCACTGGATCAAGATGAATAGAGATGAATCAAAGCAGAAAAAAAAAGGTGCCTGTTGAGGACGACATATTCTCCTTCCTACAAGCTCCCTCTCTCTCTAGCTCCGTACAACAAACACCCCCGGTCTCTCTCTCTCTGTCTTTGGCTCGATCTATCTCTCACTGGATTGATCTCTCCCTGTCTCTCTAGCTCCGTCCAGCAAACAACCAAACACCCTCGATCTCTCAGACTGTCTCTGGTTCGATCCCTGTGGCTCGATGATGTCCTCATCGGTCAATCGAACCTCTCAACCCTTTTTTCTCTGATTCTCTCTGAAATTTTCTAGGGTTTGAAATTTCCCAAATTAGGATCGAATCGATCGATCGAAGAGGATAAAATGGATGTTATTTGCACCCACGTGTCAAGACTGTGTCTTGACCGTGTCCAAGACGAGTCGGTGCCAGTCAACAAATTTTGACCGTTGACCATGTGTCAAATACGTGCCGGGCGCGTGTCCGTGTCCGACACGTATTTGACACTTGATACGGGGGTTTTTCGGAGAGTCGGTGCATTAGAGCTTAGAAAGCAGTCCAAACAACGACTTTGAATTGATCAAAGTCTTTGAGAAGTTGCTTTGGGAGAATCATTGAGAGAGAATATTTCTGGAGATGTAAGTTCTTGGTTTTCATCATTTTATTGTAGTTTATACTTGAATTTCAGCTACGAAAACCAAACCTAGAACTCTGGATGGGTGATTGAATGCTTAAACCTTCTAAAAGTCTTTCCTTGATTGTTTGTTAATCTGGCGGATGCATCTAGATTGTGATTGGGTGTTGGAAAATGCTACACAAGAAAGCTTCAAGGATACAAGCTGTCAAGTACATTGAGCTTGTGTAGCTATGAAAATAGTGACAAACAGAAAAGATTGTGTACTCGACACAAGCAGGGGCGGAGCCAGGATTGCAGACAAAGGGGGGCAAACAATGCACAACTATTCAACTACACCAATTTCAACATTGACACAACTCTACCTTCTTCAATTATTAGCTTCCCATACCAATTGTTGTCATGAGCAAGCGAAACGAGCAAGGCTTCCGCATCGGACCTATCATCGAGCGATCCAGTGTAGAGCGTGGCAATTTGCTCCTAGATTAGGTACAGAATTGGTTCATTCGCATCAATAGGTGGGAGTCCTACATATCTGTCGGACGCAATAGAGACGCAGAGGAGCCAGGAGACGTCCATGCCAAGATAGAATTTCTTGAACGTAGCCGCAGGAAATTATGATAAACAATATTCAAAATGCATCATTGTACCCATCAAAAATTCAGAAATTCAATGAATGAAAGCTTTTTTTTAATGTGAGAGGGGCAACCTAAATGAAGGGGGGCAAGATACAAATTTAAAGAGGGGCAATATGGAAAATACAAATAACTTAATGGGTTTTTTTTTTAAAGATAAGGGGGGCAATTGACCCCCTTAACCAAAGGGTAGATCCGCCCCTGGACACAAGGTCGTGTCTACTATCTCTTAATTTTGTCCTCTTTCATGTCTACTATCACTCATAGCACAAGGGTTTGTGCAGAACCCTGGTATTGATTATGAAGAAACATATTCCCCTGTTTTGGCTATAACGACATTCAGATCATCATCATCATCATCATCATCATCATCATCAAAGCCCATTCCCGAGATTTTCGGGGTCGACTACATGAATTTTGGTTCTCCAAGCAATGCGATCTTCCCACATTTCCTCACCTAATCCAAGCTCAATGATATCTTCATTCACCGTCTTCATCCAAGTTTTCAACGGTCGTCCCCTCTGTCTACACCCTCCATTAACTTGCCAATCTAAACATTTTCTAATTAGCGCCGTGCTTGGTCTCCTCCGCACATGACCAAACCAAGTTAAACGCCTTTCTCTAATTTTTTCCTCTATGGGCGCTACACCTAAGTATCTCCTAATTCCTTCATTTCTAATTTTATCCTTACGAGTTTTACCACATATCCACCTTAACATACGCATTTCTGCTACTGCCATCCTATGCGTATGTTGTCCCGTAGTAGCCCAACATTCTGAACCGTATAGCATGGCTGGTCGAACAATTGTCTTATAACATTTCCCTTTTAGCCTTGCAGGCATCCTTCTATCGCACAATACTCCTGACGCCATTCGCCATTTCAACCAACCAGCTTTAATCCTGTGGTCTACATCTGCTCCAATAGTCCCATTCTTTTGAATTATAGACCCTAGGTATCGAAAAGCCTCACACTCCGGGACCTCGACACCTTCGATCTCAATTGCATTACTTCTCCCTCTTGGTTCACACCCAAAGTTGCACACTAGATACTCCGTCTTCGAACGACTAATTCTAAAACCTTTACTCTCTAAAGCCTCCTGCCACTTAACTAATTTCTGACCTAAACCTGCATTAGTCTCATCCATCAAGACAATATCATCTGCAAATAACATGCACCAAGGTACATCTTCTTGCAGATGTCTCGTCAACTCATCCATGACCAAAGCAAAGAGATATGGACTTAACGCCGACCCTTGATGTAGTCCTACTGTCACTGAAAATTCACTAGACATCCCACCTACTGAGCGAACACTTGTTACAACCCCTTCATACATATCCTTAATGATATCGACATAACATTGAGACATTTTCTTCCTTTCAAGCACCCACCAAATTAACTCCCTGGGGACCCTATCATATGCTTTCTCCAGATCAATAAAAACCATATGCAAACTCTTACGTGCCTCTCGATATTTTTCTACAGTTTGCCTAAGCAGGAAGATGGCCTCCGTAGTAGACCTACCTGGCATAAATCCAAATTGATTCGCCGAAATCGTGGTTAAACTCCTAAGTCTTTGTTCTATAACCCTCTCCCAAAGTTTCATCGTATGACTCATAAGCTTTATCCCTCTATAGTTCGAGCAATTCTGGATATCCCCTTTGTTCTTATAAATTGGTACCACAATGCTATGCCTCCATGAATCTGGCATTTTTCTAGTTTCCAGAATCCTATTAAAGAGCTTAGTTAGCCATTGAATCCCAACTTCTCCCAGACATTTCCATGCTTCAATTGGTATATCATCCGGTCCAACGGCCTTCCCTGTCTTCATTCTTTTTAAAACTTCTCTCACTTCTGTGGCACTAACTCTGCGATGGAACACGCGATCTCTCCCTTCCTGTGAAGCATACCCCTCCAAGTTTAACTCCCCTACATGTGTTCCATTGAGTAGGTTCCAAAAGTAATCCTTCCATCTATCTAAAATAGCTTTATCCTGCATTAAGACTCTTCCATCCTCATGCTTAACACACTTGACATGACTCAAGTCCCTAGTTTTTCGTTCTCTAGCCTTCGCTATCTTGAAAATATCCTTCTCCCCTTCCTTCGTACCTAGCCTATTATAAAGAGCATCATACGCTCTCTTCTTAGCTTCCCCTACTGCTCTACTACTCAACTTCTTAGCCTGCTTATAAAGCTCATAAGACTGTAGGCACCTATCTTTTTGCCACGCCTAAAAGCATCTTTTCTTTTCCGCAATGGTTTGTTGCACATCCGCGTTCCACCACCATGTCTCCTTATCATAGAAACCTCCTCTTTTGGCCTGTCCTAACTCTTCCTTCGCACATCTTCTTATTCGGCTTGCCAAATGTTCAAAAAGATACGCGCTACCAGTCCTATCCTTTGGTTCTAGATTCTCCCCACCCTCTGAAACTGACAGGCCACCCAAAATCCTCTTTCGAAATCTTTGGCACACATCTCCCTGTAAGGTCCACCACTTAATTCTCGGTCTAGCCTGTTCTCTAGCAATATGACCCCTACTCTTAAGACAAAAATCGAGAACTAACAGCCTATGTTGGGATGTCAGACACTCTCCTGGTATAACCTTACAATTTTTACACCTACCTAAATCGTGTCTCTTCACAAGAAAATAATCAATTTGACTTCTATTATGCCCACTCGCAAAGGTCACCAAGTGATCTTCCCTCTTCTTATAAAAAGTATTTACGATCCCAAAATCCTGAGCTAAAGCAAAATCTAAAATAGAAATCCCCGCAGTGTTTCGATCCCCAAAGCCTTGACCTCCATGTACCCTCTCATACCCAACTCTATCCGTACCGACATGGCCATTCAAATCCCCGCCTAGGAATACCCTATCGGAAGAGGGAATTCCAAGAACTAACTCCTCTAAAGAGTCCCAAAAATCCTTCTTAGTCTCCTCGTCCAAACCCACTTGGGGTGCATATACACTAATAACATGCACTATCTTTAGTTCTAAAGCTAATTTAATACTTATGATTCTATCCCCAAACCTCCTAACGTCGACTACTGCATCCTTAAAAACTTTATCTACCACTATTCCCACCCCGTTCCTAGTGTCATCTTTACCAGAATAGAAGAGTTTGAACCCTCCTCCTAAATCTTTAGCTTTGTTCCCCTTCCATTTTGTCTCTTGAAGACAAACTATGTTTACTTTCCTCCTACGCATGACATCCACTAATTCTATTGTCTTTCCCGTCAAGGTTCCTATGTTCTAAGAGGCTAATCTAATCATTCTATCTCTAGCTCTAACCTGGACTAGCTTCTTTACTCGCCCCCGTCCCGAAAGGTGCGAGAACCCTTGCCTATTTAACACTACAGCCGGGCGCCGCTGCAGCGCGCCTTGCTCATTTGTCACTACACCCGAGCGTAGGTGCAGCGCGTCGCTTATAGCGGGGGACGCCCTATCCTTCTGCATTAATCTTTTTGAACCAATATCCATGAAAATGGGTGTGATGGGTTTTTTACGGTTGGCTATCACAAGCCTAACACCAAGGTATAAAACACAAGTAGAATATTATCCTTTTTTTGCACAAATCAAGCAGGGTTGAAAGAGCCCCGCCCTATATAGAAATCAAGAGACTACAAAACAGGGAGGATATACATCAAAACCAGAAGGCAAACAAACCTCCTACGGAGGTAAACTACACATCCAGAAGGGAAACAAAACTTCCTACTGAAAATATACCCATGCACAGAAATTATCCTTTTCATTTACTCATATTTGATGTTTATCGTTATGGTTGACTCGCTTCCCCATTGGTTTAGAGCAATGAGAAGGGGCTGCTCAAGCATAACTGTTGTGTTTCATTTATTATGTTTTGGTTTCAACAATATATAGCACCGGATACTTTTACAAAATAAGCATGCAAACACTTTTCTTACCCCTGACTTGTGGAAGAAGAGACTTTGCCGCTGAGCGACCGTTTCACCGCTCTCCAAAAGGACAGCACTCCCAGGGTTAATGGCACATAATCCTGAATGCTGAAAAAGAATTCTAATAAGAACAATAGCCCTCCCAATTTTGAGTTCATTACCCACATTATGCTTATCAGTAAACATACAGATTAGAAACCAACAATCTTTGGTGCACTGTAATATACCTCACAGAATTTAGCGATGGACATCTGCAAACCATGACATGAACAAATCACTCCAATAAGCCCTGTGTTGCTGATTAGCAGATCCCCACCTTTCACACATAAATCAGGATATACTAAGAAAATGCTCTAAATAAGGAGTTGTAACAAACAACATTAAATAATAAATCAGCCTTTACAATGGAAATGACCCTAGGCTATTCCACTCTGTTCGGCAAGTGAAATAGTGGTGTTATCACTCTAATTGACATCAGACATTAACAATGAAAAAGAAACACAGATGCTTACCTGTAGCCAGGCAAAATACACGCAAGCGTCCCCTTGTAAAAACTGAGGTCGGTTCACGAAGAGCAGATTTAGTGGCTGATTGTGCCTTCTTTGAAGTGTGAATATTTGATGCATTATGCGGGCCACTTGCTGCAGAACCAGAACCGATGAGCCAACCCCACTGAGGACATGATGAACCTGGTCCTGTCTCATTACCTTGAACTAAGGGACGCAGCGGTGGCTTGTTTATGTTTCTGATACAAGTTAAATTTGCCATTTGAATATCATGCAAAATAGATGAACAACTGGAAATGGAGATAGATGCTGCCCTGGATGGAGCAGCGGAACACTGCTCTATTCCATTTCTCATGTTTCTGTTAACTTGATGCTGAGATAGTAATCCAACAGATGCAACTGGATGCCCACAACTTTCTCCGTTGAATATAATACTACGGTTATGCATGGGATGCTTACCAGAAATGATAGTTGATCTTGAACTTGAACTTGACACTTGCTGAGTTCCAGACTGAAGTTGAGGTGGAGGTCCAGATAAGAGAGCAAGGTTCAGATTTCCCAGATCTGCATGAACCTGATCTCGAAGTGTCCAACATGAGATCTTGTAAAAATCCATTATCTGAAGAACGAAGTTCTTGCCTAACGTAGGTATGAAAATAATTATCTGCATTCATTTCCACCTATAAAAGATAAAGGTCACAGAGAAATAGATGTGTCAGCCATATGATGCATGTATTGAGCAAGACAACAGAAAAGTCAGAAAAATATATGACTGGCGTGCTTAACTATTCATGGAACTGAGCAATACCACAATATAGGAACTGAGCAATACCACAATATATCTTCCTAACCTATAACAAGCTAGCAAGCTAGACACTGATAAACCCACGATAACACGAAGTATCTCAATTATCACTCCAAACAGAGAGGAAAAAAAAATGATATGCTCAACTCTTCAAGGATATAAGAAAAACTCTACGTGAAACAAGGTTTGCAAGCTAAGATACTGACAAATCCACTAATAACATAACCAATATATAACTTGATTTTTCATGTATTCATGATATTATGAGCCCATCCCTACTCCCTACGTTCATTTTGCAAATCACTATAGCAATATTTTCACCGACTTGTTAGCTTGTGGTTCTTTTCAAAGATATCCTCTCTTTTTTCACGTGTGGCTTGTTAGGCTGTATAGCCTGAGTTTGTGGTGTTGTACTCTTTTAAGCTTAAAAAAACTATTGTCCACTGATGTTAGTCGAAGGATGAAAAGTATTGTGTTATTAATATAGATCCAAAACTTGCAAGTTGCAGGTCTCTCTTAGTTACCAGCAAATTCTCTTCTCTCCCTTCTTTCCTCCTCTATTCTTCTTTCTTCTCCTCTTGCCTTTTGTTCGCTAACTATGATTTTAACTTGTAGAACTGGTTTTTCTCTATTGCATCATTGAATGGGTTCATAAATAATTTGAACCCAATTTGTATGAACATGATTTACAACTCTCTATACATCAAAACTCTTCTTATAATTGCTGTTAAAATCCCTATGTTTCTCTCTCTGACGCATTTGAACAAGCCTAGCTACTTAATAATTAAGGATAGTGGCTTCAACATCTATTCCGGTTTCTCTATATATTCCAAATCATTTCATGAAATCGCATAGTATTACAACAAACCAATATAATAGAGACCTTGACCTTTTGATTGGAGATTAAACCACCTAGATCCTTTGATTGGGGATCAACCACCAATAAACTAAAATAAAAACTTGTATTGCTTGCATATTCTCTATTACATCATATGTATTTATAATTGAAAGCAAAAATAATACTTCCTAATTAAATTCAAACCTAATTCTAATCAAACAATAACTCCTAATTCAAAACAAGCTAATATTCCCTAAAATAATACTTCCTAATTGAATTCAAACCTAATTCTAATCAAACAATAACTCATAATTCAAAACAAGCTAATATTCCCTAAAATAGAATATTGTTCTAACTAAGACATTCTAATCTCAAGTAAATACTAAATAGGATTGGCATCCTAACATCCCACGCCGCCTGAAACAAGGCTTGTCCACAAGCTTGAAAATCTGAAAAACGTACACGAAACTGCTCATAGTCTTCCCAAATAGTTTCTTCCACAGGACGGTCAGTCCACTTGATAAGCCAGCGTGTAGTTTCTCCGGGACCAATGAGGGTTCATTGGCAAGAGTAGGGAAAGTTGGGTCCGGAGTAATACCATTACCTAACTTCTTCTTTAAAAGAGAAACATGGAAGGGGTGGATACGAGACGCAGCCGGAAGATCAAGTATGTTAGAAAACTCATAGTGACCATCATATGTGCGAAAAGCCGTCTTGGAAATATCCGGTTTATGAACCCAAATTTGGTGGTAACCTGAGTGTAAATCGAGCTTAGAAAACACTGATGTGTCGTGCAGTTCGTTCAATAATTCATCCACAAGCTGAATTGGAAAATGGTCCTTAATAGGGATTATATTAAGGGCTCGATAGTCAACACACATGCGCCAAGAACCATCATTCTTTTTAACCAAGAGAACCGGTGAAGAATAAGGGCTGGTACTAGTTCGAATAAGGCCTGTAGCCTTCAATTCAGATACAACTTTATCAATTTCGGCATTTTGAAAGTAAGGATAATGATATGGCCGAACATTTACTGGAGAAGCATTTGGTAAAATCGGAATATGGTGATCATGTGCTCGGGTGGGGGCAAGGGTGTTGGGATTGCCAAAGACATCCAAAAATTCAGCAAGTAGTAACTGAACGACAGCTGGAATGGAAGCGCCCAGGTCAACTTCTTGAGTTAACTGTAAAAGAATGTCGTGACGTTCTTGTCGTAAAGAACGATGGACCGGGGTACTATCCATGAACATGACCATAGGAGAATTGTCGCCAATTAATGTATAAGTACGATTTGCCACCGAGAAGGTCATAATCAGCTTGGAAACGTCCCAAGTAATAATTCCCAAAGAGCGAAGCCATTCAGCACCTAGAACCACATCACATCCAGTGATACCCAGAAGTAAGAAGTGGTCATGGAACTCATAATCTTGTAATTTAAGGGAAACATCTCGACAAGAGCCTGGACTATGCAATTGGCCACCATCCGCAAGCATGACGCGTAAAACACCATCTTTGTGGATTGGAAACCCACATTGTTTGGAAAAAATGGGTGCAAAAAATTATGAGTTGAACCAGAGTCAACAAGGACAGTGACAGTCCTGTGTTTTAATTGTCCAGTGATACGCATGATTTCAGGCCATGGAAACCCGAGAAGAGCATGAAGAGAAATCCCTAGAGGAGGTTCAGATAAAGTATGATCCAGAACAGGAGGGTCAACATCAAAATCGTCTTCTTCTTCCTAATTACCCTCGAGGAGCAAAACGTGGGGCTGAGAACAACGATGGCCACGCTTATATACTTCATCGCAGTTAAAGCAAAGTCCTTTGGCACGACGTTCTTGTTGTTCAGCCCATGACAGACGTTTAACACCTGGTGGGATACCAGTAACATGCATTGAAGGATTTGTAGCAGGCACAGGGTTAGCAAAATTTTGGACAGGCCCTTTAGATCGAGTAGCATTAATGGCATCTTCTTGACATAAAGTCAACTCAAAAGCATGTGTAATACTGGTAGGGTGTAGCATCCTAACTCCTGCTTGAATATCAACACGCAAACCCGATAGAAAAATGCTAATTTGATGAGATTCAGACAAACCTGGCACCAAATTAGATAGCTTCTCGAACTCGGTAATAAATGAGCGAACTGTGTCTCGTTGTATTAACTTGAAAAGGGAACTACACGGATCGATATGTTCGCGAGAGCCAAAGCGAGAGCAAAGAGCTTTCGAAAACTGTTGCCAAGTTAATGTGCCAAGTGATTAGCGAATCCATCGGTACTAAGAGTTGGCATCGCCCTGAAGGTGAAGAGCGGCAATGGGAAGCATTTGTTCGCTGGAAAGCCCGTTGAGTTCTGTCACGCCCCGATTTTCGAGAAAACGAAATCCTAAAATCCACGTAGGATTATCCGTTTCCCCAAAACTCGGGACGTGAAATTCAATAACAACAGAAACATTTAGCAGCAATGACAAAATATAGTTTAGAAAATAGAACAAACTAAAATTTATACAAAAACTCTAACCAGGAAAAACTGACGTCGCTAGCCCCACTAGCGGAACTCCCGTAACGCTGCTCAAAAGTCTCTAAACCTGAAAAGCTAATCGGCTACATTCCCAAAGGAATGTACCCAAGAAGCAAAAGCTCACTTGGGTCAGCAATAAAGCTGGTGTGAGAAATCTTCATCCCAAAAATCAATAAAATCGCACGTGATAAACATCAGGCGAAACACAAACAACAAACCATCACACCAATAGGTAGTTCCTCAGCGAGGCAAAGGTGTGATGCAAGAAAACACAGTCCAAAGAATTTAGTTCCTCCACGAGGCAATCATATCATCATCCTAATATGTAAATATGCATTTACCTGTACTTACCCTATAGGAGTTGACTATGGCAAGTCGGACCTGCAGAAATATTAGTGGACTTGCCATCCTGCATAAAAAGAATTAGAAACAATGCAACGTCATTTATTTTTTTTATTTGAATTAGGTTCATCTTTTTAATGGATTGATCACTTAGACGATACCACATTCGCACCACCTCCGTGCCGAACATACATGCCCGTATGCCTCTCTCATATAAAGGAGGACTATTCCGTCATCCATGCCCAAGTGGGGACATCACATACAGACATGCATCGCGGATACCCCTAACTATATGAGTACCAAAAGCCACCCTTGGGCTATCAATGCGCATAAACTCACGTCACATTTTTTACGGATAAATATCAAAGCCTATTTTAGGCATACAAACTCACCACATTTCCGCAAGACTAACCCGAAGGTTATTTTAGTTTCTCTAGTAAGAAATGGGTGCCCCAACTCCGCAAGACGACCCACTGGTCATTTAGTTTCTCTAGTAAGAGAGGGGAAATCATAAACAAAAGAGATGTGGTAGTTCTAAGTGATACAAGCCCAAGTGTTATATTTTCAGAAATCCAGGTTTACCAATATCATTTATTTTTCATAATTCAAAATTTCTCCACAATGACATTTTGTCATACATAAATTGATTCACAATCTATTCACCCACATTTTTGAGGAAAACATAGCATATTCATTAATCATGCTATGTAACAATATGGCACTCAAGCCACTCCTTGATTCAAATATCCAAAATCTTCATAATGCATAAACAAGTCAATATGCATACAAATCTCCAAATTTATCACAATGCATTAATATTCATCAACCATTCAAACATCAACCAAACAAAATCACACCCAATCAATAAAATGGTAAACATGGGTGACCCCAAACATGAACCCAGCAAGCTAGGAAAATCTCACACATCAAACAAATCAAAAATATTGGAGATCAAGCGTTTGCAGCACAAAACACCACAAATAAGGCAACCTCGTTCTCAAACATGTCTAAAATTTCACAATTGGATTACCTGAAATGAAACTTGTCATTTCCATACAAGCAATATACATAAAGTATACTAAATTGCTCATCCAAAGAGATAAAGGGCTAAGAGTTTCACTTACACCTTATACCCAAAACCTTTGAAATGGAATTTAAATAAAGCAATATAACAAGTCTAAGAATCCAATCCAAAATCATCAAGGACACACAACTACAGGTCATCACACCGCCAAACCAAAATCCAAATCATAACCACACATCCTCGCAACAAAACTCACAAACCCCATCATCAAATCCTCACAAATACAATCACTAATTCAATCAAGAAACAAGGATTTGCAAAATACAGAGAATAAGAAAACTCACAGTAAAAGAGAAAGAATGAAGAAAACTCACCAAAATTACAAATTGCAAATGATTGCGCAGCCAACGCTATCGTCCCATCATCCTGGCATAAATCCACCATCTCAATGCTCGATTAGTACGTCGGTCGCATCAAGTATGACGAAGTGACAACAAGCCAAACGTTCCAAAAAAAGGGGCTTATCACATGTAGACAAAAATTGCCACGTCACAGGGAGTAGGGTATCAAATTGAATTACCTAGATAAGAAAACAGTCTCAACACTAAACCAAGCCTGTCATAGAACACGAATTACATATCTTATATGATTAGAATCAAGTGCACAAGTTATGCTCTTCCATTGGATCTGCTTAACTCCCATGTCTTTTGATCACTCAAGTGTCATCAAATAGTTACTGAATCCTTTTTATGATATCATTCCTCGTTCTCAGCAAACATTCCTTCCATGTCAGAAAAATAAACCATTGCAATTGACTTTCGCCTTGACTGAATTCCCTACAAGAACAACACCATACACTTCTAAAAATACATAGACATTCACTCTAGTAAATTCACATATCTGCTGGTAGTTTCCTAGTATTGCACCTGATAGAGCATAGCTTCTCTTTTTACGGTCTTATAAAACTTTCAACCAAATATGGTCAACAGGTGCACTCATATAAAACTACAGAAAACACATCCATTTAAGATATCTGTCCCTAGTTATTGTGGGCAACATGCACCTGATCTCTACATCCTTGTAAATAATGTAACCCAGATAAAGATAATGATAACTTCAAGGAATTTCTTGCCAACAATTCTTGTTGTAACATCAAACCAAATTATGGTTCACTTACTCTTCTTACTTCAATTTATTCTAAAGACTTCCAACTCAAACCCAAGCTCCTTTTGAAAAAGCCCCATTTATAGTCGTCTTGACTAATACCTCATCCGCAAATAACATACTCCACATTTCACAGAATTGGTTAAAAACCCAAAAGGAGTAAGCTTTTATAACAGAGAGATGCAAAGAAACATGTTATAAACAAGGTAAGAGAGTACCCATTATGAAGCAAGAGATAGTAATGAAAACCCAGATCACCAGAACACACAATTGAGATCATATAAGTAAAGTTTGTTCTTGAAATTAAGTGAGAAAGTGAACTTACAAAGAGGTCTCGGTCTCAGATGTCAAAATCGAGGTCTTGAAATTAAGTGAGAAAGTGATTTTAATAAAGGACTAAGAAACAAATCTAGAGGGGATTGAATGAGAAAACTCACAAATTCAGTTAATCTCCACTCGAGCTTCCATGTGCCTACATTCGACATCCAAGCACTTGGTCTATGTTATCATCCCATCTAACCCCAATTTGTTCACCAAGTACCAGCAGCTCATTGGACATCCAGTATCAATACTCGCATAAAAAAAATAAGAATATTCAATCGAATTCGGGGACAAAGAAGTCGCCTTCTCTTTTCTCTTGAAGATTTCTTATGCTTAGCTTTCCTATTTAATTCATGACTGTCGGCATCAGAAGAGTCATCCACAGACTTCAGTTTACTGGCTATCTTTTTATCTTCGAGAAGTTCACCACAATCAACAACTTTCACAGTGCAAGCAGGTTTCCCCTTGTCCGAACCTGCTTTTTCAATCTTCTTCTTGCGCCCGATATCAATCCCATAATGAGTAAGATACCACTGCTTGAAAGGAGCAGCATCAACCTTCCTCAACAGCGGCTTCAGCTTCCTCACCGTCTTTCTTAGACGCAGCGATGGCACCAACACTCTTCTTCCACTCCCTTAACCACCGTCACTACTTCCTTCTCCATCACACACACACCAACAGGTTCACCACCACCATTCCCAGCGCCGCTAGAGGAGAAGAAATCGCGAAGAAGGGAAGGAGAAAGAAGAAACGAGAGAAAGGGAAAATGAGGAAGGAAAAACAGGGTTTTGTTTGTTTGTATTTTTTTTTTATATGGTGGGTGGCTATTCGCCCCCACTAAACTTCTAAAAGCACATACCTTCTAAACTCACCAAATAAAACCCTAATTTCGAAATTCACATTCAATTAAATGTAGTCCTATTTTATTTAATTAAAAATAAAATAAATTATCTTTATAAAAAATTAGGGATGTTACATTATACACACGTTAAATGGAATCTCGTCCCGAGATTCGGAAGGTAAGAAAGTTGACTGAATTTCGAAAAATACGAGTTGTCGAACAAAAGAAGATTTGAAAACACAAATTTCAATTGAATTTTAGAAACATAAATTATTTATTGTTATTGAAAAAGTAGGGGTGTTACATTATATACAACTAAAAAGGAATCTCGTCCCGAGATTCACGGAAAGTGTTAAGTGAACACTACGGATATCAAAACCCCTAAAAGAAAACAATACGAAATAATGTCACACAAATATTGACATTATAAATAAGATTACTCGCGCACACATAAGTCAATGAAGTCTCATCATGAGATTCACGAAGAAAAAACAACAATGCTAAAGTTTCAAGGCTTAACCTTGTCACTTCATCTTAAGACTTCTAAACTCCTACACACCCATATCCACATTCCGAGGATCACCTAGACTCTACCCCAGCCTAGGCTAACCAAATGCTTTGATACCAAACTGTCACGCCCCAATTTTCGAGAAAACGAAATCCTAAAATCCACGTAGGATTATCCGTTTCCCCAAAACTCGGGACGTGAAATTCAATAACAACAGAAACATTTAGCAGCAATGACAAAATATAGTTTAGAAAATAGAACAAACTAAAATTTATACAAAAACTCTAACCAGGAAAAACTGACGTCGCTAGCCCCACTAGCGGAACTCCCGTAACGCTGCTCAAAAGTCTCTAAACCTGAAAAGCTAATCGGCTACATTCCCAAAGGAATGTACCCAAGAAGCAAAAGCTCACTTGGGTCAGCAATAAAGCTGGTGTGAGAAATCTTCATCCCAAAAATCAATAAAATCGCACGTGATAAACATCAGGCGAAACACAAACAACAAACCATCACACCAATAGGTAGTTCCTCAGCGAGGCAAAGGTGTGATGCAAGAAAACACAGTCCAAAGAATTTAGTTCCTCCACGAGGCAATCATATCATCATCCTAATATGTAAATATGCATTTACCTGTACTTACCCTATAGGAGTTGACTATGGCAAGTCGGACCTGCAGAAATATTAGTGGACTTGCCATCCTGCATAAAAAGAATTAGAAACAATGCAACGTCATTTATTTTTTTTATTTGAATTAGGTTCATCTTTTTAATGGATTGATCACTTAGACGATACCACATTCGCACCACCTCCGTGCCGAACATACATGCCCGTATGCCTCTCTCATATAAAGGAGGACTATTCCGTCATCCATGCCCAAGTGGGGACATCACATACAGACATGCATCGCGGATACCCCTAACTATATGAGTACCAAAAGCCACCCTTGGGCTATCAATGCGCATAAACTCACGTCACATTTTTTACGGATAAATATCAAAGCCTATTTTAGGCATACAAACTCACCACATTTCCGCAAGACTAACCCGAAGGTTATTTTAGTTTCTCTAGTAAGAAATGGGTGCCCCAACTCCGCAAGACGACCCACTGGTCATTTAGTTTCTCTAGTAAGAGAGGGGAAATCATAAACAAAAGAGATGTGGTAGTTCTAAGTGATACAAGCCCAAGTGTTATATTTTCAGAAATCCAGGTTTACCAATATCATTTATTTTTCATAATTCAAAATTTCTCCACAATGACATTTTGTCATACATAAATTGATTCACAATCTATTCACCCACATTTTTGAGGAAAACATAGCATATTCATTAATCATGCTATGTAACAATATGGCACTCAAGCCACTCCTTGATTCAAATATCCAAAATCTTCATAATGCATAAACAAGTCAATATGCATACAAATCTCCAAATTTATCACAATGCATTAATATTCATCAACCATTCAAACATCAACCAAACAAAATCACACCCAATCAATAAAATGGTAAACATGGGTGACCCCAAACATGAACCCAGCAAGCTAGGAAAATCTCACACATCAAACAAATCAAAAATATTGGAGATCAAGCGTTTGCAGCACAAAACACCACAAATAAGGCAACCTCGTTCTCAAACATGTCTAAAATTTCACAATTGGATTACCTGAAATGAAACTTGTCATTTCCATACAAGCAATATACATAAAGTATACTAAATTGCTCATCCAAAGAGATAAAGGGCTAAGAGTTTCACTTACACCTTATACCCAAAACCTTTGAAATGGAATTTAAATAAAGCAATATAACAAGTCTAAGAATCCAATCCAAAATCATCAAGGACACACAACTACAGGTCATCACACCGCCAAACCAAAATCCAAATCATAACCACACATCCTCGCAACAAAACTCACAAACCCCATCATCAAATCCTCACAAATACAATCACTAATTCAATCAAGAAACAAGGATTTGCAAAATACAGAGAATAAGAAAACTCACAGTAAAAGAGAAAGAATGAAGAAAACTCACCAAAATTACAAATTGCAAATGATTGCGCAGCCAACGCTATCGTCCCATCATCCTGGCATAAATCCACCATCTCAATGCTCGATTAGTACGTCGGTCGCATCAAGTATGACGAAGTGACAACAAGCCAAACGTTCCAAAAAAAGGGGCTTATCACATGTAGACAAAAATTGCCACGTCACAGGGAGTAGGGTATCAAATTGAATTACCTAGATAAGAAAACAGTCTCAACACTAAACCAAGCCTGTCATAGAACACGAATTACATATCTTATATGATTAGAATCAAGTGCACAAGTTATGCTCTTCCATTGGATCTGCTTAACTCCCATGTCTTTTGATCACTCAAGTGTCATCAAATAGTTACTGAATCCTTTTTATGATATCATTCCTCGTTCTCAGCAAACATTCCTTCCATGTCAGAAAAATAAACCATTGCAATTGACTTTCGCCTTGACTGAATTCCCTACAAGAACAACACCATACACTTCTAAAAATACATAGACATTCACTCTAGTAAATTCACATATCTGCTGGTAGTTTCCTAGTATTGCACCTGATAGAGCATAGCTTCTCTTTTTACGGTCTTATAAAACTTTCAACCAAATATGGTCAACAGGTGCACTCATATAAAACTACAGAAAACACATCCATTTAAGATATCTGTCCCTAGTTATTGTGGGCAACATGCACCTGATCTCTACATCCTTGTAAATAATGTAACCCAGATAAAGATAATGATAACTTCAAGGAATTTCTTGCCAACAATTCTTGTTGTAACATCAAACCAAATTATGGTTCACTTACTCTTCTTACTTCAATTTATTCTAAAGACTTCCAACTCAAACCCAAGCTCCTTTTGAAAAAGCCCCATTTATAGTCGTCTTGACTAATACCTCATCCGCAAATAACATACTCCACATTTCACAGAATTGGTTAAAAACCCAAAAGGAGTAAGCTTTTATAACAGAGAGATGCAAAGAAACATGTTATAAACAAGGTAAGAGAGTACCCATTATGAAGCAAGAGATAGTAATGAAAACCCAGATCACCAGAACACACAATTGAGATCATATAAGTAAAGTTTGTTCTTGAAATTAAGTGAGAAAGTGAACTTACAAAGAGGTCTCGGTCTCAGATGTCAAAATCGAGGTCTTGAAATTAAGTGAGAAAGTGATTTTAATAAAGGACTAAGAAACAAATCTAGAGGGGATTGAATGAGAAAACTCACAAATTCAGTTAATCTCCACTCGAGCTTCCATGTGCCTACATTCGACATCCAAGCACTTGGTCTATGTTATCATCCCATCTAACCCCAATTTGTTCACCAAGTACCAGCAGCTCATTGGACATCCAGTATCAATACTCGCATAAAAAAAATAAGAATATTCAATCGAATTCGGGGACAAAGAAGTCGCCTTCTCTTTTCTCTTGAAGATTTCTTATGCTTAGCTTTCCTATTTAATTCATGACTGTCGGCATCAGAAGAGTCATCCACAGACTTCAGTTTACTGGCTATCTTTTTATCTTCGAGAAGTTCACCACAATCAACAACTTTCACAGTGCAAGCAGGTTTCCCCTTGTCCGAACCTGCTTTTTCAATCTTCTTCTTGCGCCCGATATCAATCCCATAATGAGTAAGATACCACTGCTTGAAAGGAGCAGCATCAACCTTCCTCAACAGCGGCTTCAGCTTCCTCACCGTCTTTCTTAGACGCAGCGATGGCACCAACACTCTTCTTCCACTCCCTTAACCACCGTCACTACTTCCTTCTCCATCACACACACACCAACAGGTTCACCACCACCATTCCCAGCGCCGCTAGAGGAGAAGAAATCGCGAAGAAGGGAAGGAGAAAGAAGAAACGAGAGAAAGGGAAAATGAGGAAGGAAAAACAGGGTTTTGTTTGTTTGTATTTTTTTTTTATATGGTGGGTGGCTATTCGCCCCCACTAAACTTCTAAAAGCACATACCTTCTAAACTCACCAAATAAAACCCTAATTTCGAAATTCACATTCAATTAAATGTAGTCCTATTTTATTTAATTAAAAATAAAATAAATTATCTTTATAAAAAATTAGGGATGTTACATTATACACACGTTAAATGGAATCTCGTCCCGAGATTCGGAAGGTAAGAAAGTTGACTGAATTTCGAAAAATACGAGTTGTCGAACAAAAGAAGATTTGAAAACACAAATTTCAATTGAATTTTAGAAACATAAATTATTTATTGTTATTGAAAAAGTAGGGGTGTTACATTATATACAACTAAAAAGGAATCTCGTCCCGAGATTCACGGAAAGTGTTAAGTGAACACTACGGATATCAAAACCCCTAAAAGAAAACAATACGAAATAATGTCACACAAATATTGACATTATAAATAAGATTACTCGCGCACACATAAGTCAATGAAGTCTCATCATGAGATTCACGAAGAAAAAACAACAATGCTAAAGTTTCAAGGCTTAACCTTGTCACTTCATCTTAAGACTTCTAAACTCCTACACACCCATATCCACATTCCGAGGATCACCTAGACTCTACCCCAGCCTAGGCTAACCAAATGCTTTGATACCAAACTGTCACGCCCCAATTTTCGAGAAAACGAAATCCTAAAATCCACGTAGGATTATCCGTTTCCCCAAAACTCGGGACGTGAAATTCAATAACAACAGAAACATTTAGCAGCAATGACAAAATATAGTTTAGAAAATAGAACAAACTAAAATTTATACAAAAACTCTAACCAGGAAAAACTGACGTCGCTAGCCCCACTAGCGGAACTCCCGTAACGCTGCTCAAAAGTCTCTAAACCTGAAAAGCTAATCGGCTACATTCCCAAAGGAATGTACCCAAGAAGCAAAAGCTCACTTGGGTCAGCAATAAAGCTGGTGTGAGAAATCTTCATCCCAAAAATCAATAAAATCGCACGTGATAAACATCAGGCGAAACACAAACAACAAACCATCACACCAATAGGTAGTTCCTCAGCGAGGCAAAGGTGTGATGCAAGAAAACACAGTCCAAAGAATTTAGTTCCTCCACGAGGCAATCATATCATCATCCTAATATGTAAATATGCATTTACCTGTACTTACCCTATAGGAGTTGACTATGGCAAGTCGGACCTGCAGAAATATTAGTGGACTTGCCATCCTGCATAAAAAGAATTAGAAACAATGCAACATCATTTATTTTTTTTATTTGAATTAGGTTCATCTTTTTAATGGATTGATCACTTAGACGATACCACATTCGCACCACCTCCGTGCCGAACATACATGCCCGTATGCCTCTCTCATATAAAGGAGGACTATTCCGTCATCCATGCCCAAGTGGGGACATCACATACAGACATGCATCGCGGATACCCCTAACTATATGAGTACCAAAAGCCACCCTTGGGCTATCAATGCGCATAAACTCACGTCACATTTTTTACGGATAAATATCAAAGCCTATTTTAGGCATACAAACTCACCACATTTTCGCAAGACTAACCCGAAGGTTATTTTAGTTTCTCTAGTAAGAAATGGGTGCCCCAACTCCGCAAGACGACCCACTGGTCATTTAGTTTCTCTAGTAAGAGAGGGGAAATCATAAACAAAAGAGATGTGGTAGTTCTAAGTGATACAAGCCCAAGTGTTATATTTTCAGAAATCCAGGTTTACCAATATCATTTATTTTTCATAATTCAAAATTTCTCCACAATGACATTTTGTCATACATAAATTGATTCACAATCTATTCACCCACATTTTTGGGGAAAACATAGCATATTCATTAATCATGCTATGTAACAATATGGCACTCAAGCCACTCCTTGATTCAAATATCCAAAATCTTCATAATGCATAAACAAGTCAATATGCATACAAATCTCCAAATTTATCACAATGCATTAATATTCATCAACCATTCAAACATCAACCAAACAAAATCACACCCAATCAATAAAATGGTAAACATGGGTGACCCCAAACATGAACCCAGCAAGCTAGGAAAATCTCACACATCAAACAAATCAAAAATATTGGAGATCAAGCGTTTGCAGCACAAAACACCACAAATAAGGCAACCTCGTTCTCAAACATGTCTAAAATTTCACAATTGGATTACCTGAAATGAAACTTGTCATTTCCATACAAGCAATATACATAAAGTATACTAAATTGCTCATCCAAAGAGATAAAGGGCTAAGAGTTTCACTTACACCTTATACCCAAAACCTTTGAAATGGAATTTAAATAAAGCAATATAACAAGTCTAAGAATCCAATCCAAAATCATCAAGGACACACAACTACAGGTCATCACACCGCCAAACCAAAATCCAAATCATAACCACACATCCTCGCAACAAAACTCACAAACCCCATCATCAAATCCTCACAAATACAATCACTAATTCAATCAAGAAACAAGGATTTGCAAAATACAGAGAATAAGAAAACTCACAGTAAAAGAGAAAGAATGAAGAAAACTCACCAAAATTACAAATTGCAAATGATTGCGCAGCCAACGCTATCGTCCCATCATCCTGGCATAAATCCACCATCTCAATGCTCGATTAGTACGTCGGTCGCATCAAGTATGACGAAGTGACAACAAGCCAAACGTTCCAAAAAAAGGGGCTTATCACATGTAGACAAAAATTGCCACGTCACAGGGAGTAGGGTATCAAATTGAATTACCTAGATAAGAAAACAGTCTCAACACTAAACCAAGCCTGTCATAGAACACGAATTACATATCTTATATGATTAGAATCAAGTGCACAAGTTATGCTCTTCCATTGGATCTGCTTAACTCCCATGTCTTTTGATCACTCAAGTGTCATCAAATAGTTACTGAATCCTTTTTATGATATCATTCCTCGTTCTCAGCAAACATTCCTTCCATGTCAGAAAAATAAACCATTGCAATTGACTTTCGCCTTGACTGAATTCCCTACAAGAACAACACCATACACTTCTAAAAATACATAGACATTCACTCTAGTAAATTCACATATCTGCTGGTAGTTTCCTAGTATTGCACCTGATAGAGCATAGCTTCTCTTTTTACGGTCTTATAAAACTTTCAACCAAATATGGTCAACAGGTGCACTCATATAAAACTACAGAAAACACATCCATTTAAGATATCTGTCCCTAGTTATTGTGGGCAACATGCACCTGATCTCTACATCCTTGTAAATAATGTAACCCAGATAAAGATAATGATAACTTCAAGGAATTTCTTGCCAACAATTCTTGTTGTAACATCAAACCAAATTATGGTTCACTTACTCTTCTTACTTCAATTTATTCTAAAGACTTCCAACTCAAACCCAAGCTCCTTTTGAAAAAGCCCCATTTATAGTCGTCTTGACTAATACCTCATCCGCAAATAACATACTCCACATTTCACAGAATTGGTTAAAAACCCAAAAGGAGTAAGCTTTTATAACAGAGAGATGCAAAGAAACATGTTATAAACAAGGTAAGAGAGTACCCATTATGAAGCAAGAGATAGTAATGAAAACCCAGATCACCAGAACACACAATTGAGATCATATAAGTAAAGTTTGTTCTTGAAATTAAGTGAGAAAGTGAACTTACAAAGAGGTCTCGGTCTCAGATGTCAAAATCGAGGTCTTGAAATTAAGTGAGAAAGTGATTTTAATAAAGGACTAAGAAACAAATCTAGAGGGGATTGAATGAGAAAACTCACAAATTCAGTTAATCTCCACTCGAGCTTCCATGTGCCTACATTCGACATCCAAGCACTTGGTCTATGTTATCATCCCATCTAACCCCAATTTGTTCACCAAGTACCAGCAGCTCATTGGACATCCAGTATCAATACTCGCATAAAAAAAATAAGAATATTCAATCGAATTCGGGGACAAAGAAGTCGCCTTCTCTTTTCTCTTGAAGATTTCTTATGCTTAGCTTTCCTATTTAATTCATGACTGTCGGCATCAGAAGAGTCATCCACAGACTTCAGTTTACTGGCTATCTTTTTATCTTCGAGAAGTTCACCACAATCAACAACTTTCACAGTGCAAGCAGGTTTCCCCTTGTCCGAACCTGCTTTTTCAATCTTCTTCTTGCGCCCGATATCAATCCCATAATGAGTAAGATACCACTGCTTGAAAGGAGCAGCATCAACCTTCCTCAACAGCGGCTTCAGCTTCCTCACCGTCTTTCTTAGACGCAGCGATGGCACCAACACTCTTCTTCCACTCCCTTAACCACCGTCACTACTTCCTTCTCCATCACACACACACCAACAGGTTCACCACCACCATTCCCAGCGCCGCTAGAGGAGAAGAAATCGCGAAGAAGGGAAGGAGAAAGAAGAAACGAGAGAAAGGGAAAATGAGGAAGGAAAAACAGGGTTTTGTTTGTTTGTATTTTTTTTTTATATGGTGGGTGGCTATTCGCCCCCACTAAACTTCTAAAAGCACATACCTTCTAAACTCACCAAATAAAACCCTAATTTCGAAATTCACATTCAATTAAATGTAGTCCTATTTTATTTAATTAAAAATAAAATAAATTATCTTTATAAAAAATTAGGGATGTTACATTATACACACGTTAAATGGAATCTCGTCCCGAGATTCGGAAGGTAAGAAAGTTGACTGAATTTCGAAAAATACGAGTTGTCGAACAAAAGAAGATTTGAAAACACAAATTTCAATTGAATTTTAGAAACATAAATTATTTATTGTTATTGAAAAAGTAGGGGTGTTACATTATATACAACTAAAAAGGAATCTCGTCCCGAGATTCACGGAAAGTGTTAAGTGAACACTACGGATATCAAAACCCCTAAAAGAAAACAATACGAAATAATGTCACACAAATATTGACATTATAAATAAGATTACTCGCGCACACATAAGTCAATGAAGTCTCATCATGAGATTCACGAAGAAAAAACAACAATGCTAAAGTTTCAAGGCTTAACCTTGTCACTTCATCTTAAGACTTCTAAACTCCTACACACCCATATCCACATTCCGAGGATCACCTAGACTCTACCCCAGCCTAGGCTAACCAAATGCTTTGATACCAAACTGTCACGCCCCAATTTTCGAGAAAACGAAATCCTAAAATCCACGTAGGATTATCCGTTTCCCCAAAACTCGGGACGTGAAATTCAATAACAACAGAAACATTTAGCAGCAATGACAAAATATAGTTTAGAAAATAGAACAAACTAAAATTTATACAAAAACTCTAACCAGGAAAAACTGACGTTGCTAGCCCCACTAGCGGAACTCCCGTAACGCTGCTCAAAAGTCTCTAAACCTGAAAAGCTAATCGGCTACATTCCCAAAGGAATGTACCCAAGAAGCAAAAGCTCACTTGGGTCAGCAATAAAGCTGGTGTGAGAAATCTTCATCCCAAAAATCAATAAAATCGCACGTGATAAACATCAGGCGAAACACAAACAACAAACCATCACACCAATAGGTAGTTCCTCAGCGAGGCAAAGGTGTGATGCAAGAAAACACAGTCCAAAGAATTTAGTTCCTCCACGAGGCAATCATATCATCATCCTAATATGTAAATATGCATTTACCTGTACTTACCCTATAGGAGTTGACTATGGCAAGTCGGACCTGCAGAAATATTAGTGGACTTGCCATCCTGCATAAAAAGAATTAGAAACAATGCAACGTCATTTATTTTTTTTATTTGAATTAGGTTCATCTTTTTAATGGATTGATCACTTAGACGATACCACATTCGCACCACCTCCGTGCCGAACATACATGCCCGTATGCCTCTCTCATATAAAGGAGGACTATTCCGTCATCCATGCCCAAGTGGGGACATCACATACAGACATGCATCGCGGATACCCCTAACTATATGAGTACCAAAAGCCACCCTTGGGCTATCAATGCGCATAAACTCACGTCACATTTTTTACGGATAAATATCAAAGCCTATTTTAGGCATACAAACTCACCACATTTCCGCAAGACTAACCCGAAGGTTATTTTAGTTTCTCTAGTAAGAAATGGGTGCCCCAACTCCGCAAGACGACCCACTGGTCATTTAGTTTCTCTAGTAAGAGAGGGGAAATCATAAACAAAAGAGATGTGGTAGTTCTAAGTGATACAAGCCCAAGTGTTATATTTTCAGAAATCCAGGTTTACCAATATCATTTATTTTTCATAATTCAAAATTTCTCCACAATGACATTTTGTCATACATAAATTGATTCACAATCTATTCACCCACATTTTTGGGGAAAACATAGCATATTCATTAATCATGCTATGTAACAATATGGCACTCAAGCCACTCCTTGATTCAAATATCCAAAATCTTCATAATGCATAAACAAGTCAATATGCATACAAATCTCCAAATTTATCACAATGCATTAATATTCATCAACCATTCAAACATCAACCAAACAAAATCACACCCAATCAATAAAATGGTAAACATGGGTGACCCCAAACATGAACCCAGCAAGCTAGGAAAATCTCACACATCAAACAAATCAAAAATATTGGAGATCAAGCGTTTGCAGCACAAAACACCACAAATAAGGCAACCTCGTTCTCAAACATGTCTAAAATTTCACAATTGGATTACCTGAAATGAAACTTGTCATTTCCATACAAGCAATATACATAAAGTATACTAAATTGCTCATCCAAAGAGATAAAGGGCTAAGAGTTTCACTTACACCTTATACCCAAAACCTTTGAAATGGAATTTAAATAAAGCAATATAACAAGTCTAAGAATCCAATCCAAAATCATCAAGGACACACAACTACAGGTCATCACACCGCCAAACCAAAATCCAAATCATAACCACACATCCTCGCAACAAAACTCACAAACCCCATCATCAAATCCTCACAAATACAATCACTAATTCAATCAAGAAACAAGGATTTGCAAAATACAGAGAATAAGAAAACTCACAGTAAAAGAGAAAGAATGAAGAAAACTCACCAAAATTACAAATTGCAAATGATTGCGCAGCCAACGCTATCGTCCCATCATCCTGGCATAAATCCACCATCTCAATGCTCGATTAGTACGTCGGTCGCATCAAGTATGACGAAGTGACAACAAGCCAAACGTTCCAAAAAAAGGGGCTTATCACATGTAGACAAAAATTGCCACGTCACAGGGAGTAGGGTATCAAATTGAATTACCTAGATAAGAAAACAGTCTCAACACTAAACCAAGCCTGTCATAGAACACGAATTACATATCTTATATGATTAGAATCAAGTGCACAAGTTATGCTCTTCCATTGGATCTGCTTAACTCCCATGTCTTTTGATCACTCAAGTGTCATCAAATAGTTACTGAATCCTTTTTATGATATCATTCCTCGTTCTCAGCAAACATTCCTTCCATGTCAGAAAAATAAACCATTGCAATTGACTTTCGCCTTGACTGAATTCCCTACAAGAACAACACCATACACTTCTAAAAATACATAGACATTCACTCTAGTAAATTCACATATCTGCTGGTAGTTTTCTAGTATTGCACCTGATAGAGCATAGCTTCTCTTTTTACGGTCTTATAAAACTTTCAACCAAATATGGTCAACAGGTGCACTCATATAAAACTACAGAAAACACATCCATTTAAGATATCTGTCCCTAGTTATTGTGGGCAACATGCACCTGATCTCTACATCCTTGTAAATAATGTAACCCAGATAAAGATAATGATAACTTCAAGGAATTTCTTGCCAACAATTCTTGTTGTAACATCAAACCAAATTATGGTTCACTTACTCTTCTTACTTCAATTTATTCTAAAGACTTCCAACTCAAACCCAAGCTCCTTTTGAAAAAGCCCCATTTATAGTCGTCTTGACTAATACCTCATCCGCAAATAACATACTCCACATTTCACAGAATTGGTTAAAAACCCAAAAGGAGTAAGCTTTTATAACAGAGAGATGCAAAGAAACATGTTATAAACAAGGTAAGAGAGTACCCATTATGAAGCAAGAGATAGTGATGAAAACCCAGATCACCAGAACACACAATTGAGATCATATAAGTAAAGTTTGTTCTTGAAATTAAGTGAGAAAGTGAACTTACAAAGAGGTCTCGGTCTCAGATGTCAAAATCGAGGTCTTGAAATTAAGTGAGAAAGTGATTTTAATAAAGGACTAAGAAACAAATCTAGAGGGGATTGAATGAGAAAACTCACAAATTCAGTTAATCTCCACTCGAGCTTCCATGTGCCTACATTCGACATCCAAGCACTTGGTCTATGTTATCATCCCATCTAACCCCAATTTGTTCACCAAGTACCAGCAGCTCATTGGACATCCAGTATCAATACTCGCATAAAAAAAATAAGAATATTCAATCGAATTCGGGGACAAAGAAGTCGCCTTCTCTTTTCTCTTGAAGATTTCTTATGCTTAGCTTTCCTATTTAATTCATGACTGTCGGCATCAGAAGAGTCATCCACAGACTTCAATTTACTGGCTATCTTTTTATCTTCAAGAAGTTCACCACAATCAACAACTTTCACAGTGCAAGCAGGTTTCCCCTTGTCCGAACCTGCTTTTTCAATCTTCTTCTTGCGCCCGATATCAATCCCATAATGAGTAAGATACCACTGCTTGAAAGGAGCAGCATCAACCTTCCTCAACAGCGGCTTCAGCTTCCTCACCGTCTTTCTTAGACGCAGCGATGGCACCAACACTCTTCTTCCACTCCCTTAACCACCGTCACTACTTCCTTCTCCATCACACACACACCAACAGGTTCACCACCACCATTCCCAGCGCCGCCAGAGGAGAAGAAATCGCGAAGAAGGGAAGGAGAAAGAAGAAACGAGAGAAAGGGAAAATGAGGAAGGAAAAACAGGGTTTTGTTTGTTTGTATTTTTTTTTTATATGGTGGGTGGCTATTCGCCCCCACTGAACTTCTAAAAGCACATACCTTCTAAACTCACCAAATAAAACCCTAATTTCGAAATTCACATTCAATTAAATGTAGTCCTATTTTATTTAATTAAAAATAAAATAAATTATCTTTATAAAAAATTAGGGATGTTACATTATACACACATTAAATGGAATCTCGTCCCGAGATTCGGAAGGTAAGAAAGTTGACTGAATTTCGAAAAATACGAGTTGTCGAACAAAAGAAGATTTGAAAACACAAATTTCAATTGAATTTTAGAAACATAAATTATTTATTGTTATTGAAAAAGTAGGGGTGTTACAAGTTCCTGGTACTGCTCAGCCTGAAATAAACAACCATACGGATCAATTCCATCGAAACGGGGTAAATCAATACGGAGGCCCTTGCCAGAAATATGAATAATTGGCCGTTGTTGATCCGGCTGAACGTATGGTGCCGGGCGAAATGGCTGAAGATTCCTTAATGCCTCTAGAATAGTGGCATTAGTGGTCTCAAGTGTGTGGAGGTGGGATAAGATCCCAGTAACTTGAGCAGTAAGCTCATCGACTTTCTCTTGTAATTCAGCAACAATCATTATAAAGAGGGTTGTTGGTGTGGAAACGGTGTTGTTGAAGGTGTTGTTGAAGTGGATGGCTGGTGAAAAACGAAGTAACAAGAAAGAAAAAAAAAATTGGCTCAAAATCGATGATGCTCTGATACCAGATAATAGAGACCTTGACCTTTTGATTGAAGATCAAACCACCTAGATCCTTTGATTAGGGATCAGCCACCAATAAACTAAAATAAAAACTTGTATTGTTTGCCTAAACTCTATTACATCATATGTATTGATAACTGAAAGCAAAAATAATACTTCCTAATTGAATTCAAACCTAATTCTAATCAACCAATAACTCATAATTCAAAACAAGCTAATATTCCCTACAATAATACTTCCTAATTGAATTCAAACCTAATTCTAATCAAACAATAACTCCTAATTCAAAACAAGCTAATATTCCCTAAAATAGAATATTGTTCTAACTAAGACATTCTAATCTCAAGTAAATACTAAATAGGATTAGCATCCTAACACAATATCCTAATAATAAACAATTTTAGAACCCACAAAAACTTGCAGAATCCCTAAATTTAGTTGAAACGCGCACTCACCTACAATATTCACATTCAACATCCCTTCACTTCCCAAATCTTCACAACAATCACCACAATACACACTACTAGAACCACCAAAATCAGTATTGTTTCCACTGAAACTTTCTTCTAAGTAGACATTCGTCGCTGATACACAATAAAGTTCTTCAATCTCAACTACTTCTCCAAAATTACCACCAAAAGACTCTGAAAACATAAAATAAAACTAACCAAGATTCTTTACTAAACATCTTCATCAACCCACAGCAACCATTCTTGAATCTTTAGCGAGGAAACGGGCGAGGGTGGGGGTGCAACCCTCCATCCCCTCGAGATGCATGATGGCACACATCTCGAGGGAGATGGAGGGTTGCACCCTCTTCCCTCGCTCGTTTCCTCGACATTAAGAAAAAGCGTTCTACAGTTTCTTGGTAACTCAATCAAAATCTTCGAATTGGCTTGAATAATCCCACATCAAGTAAAGAAGAGTTGTGTTTATAAGGAGATGTTCCACTCCCCTCCCTAAGTGGGTGTGTGCGACAACCCAATCTGAAATCTTTGCTGCGAAACCTGTGAAGAAGTCTCTTAAAACTCTTTGCAACAGAGGTAAAAAAAATTGTGAGAGAGAGTGAAACAAATTAGACTGAGCAGCAAAGACAGAAGCAGAAATTCTAGCCGGCCTGGGGGAAAATTTACATTTTTGCCCCTCCTCCCAAAAGTGTTTTTGTGGTTCTGTGTTTAAAGAGGAGGGGAAAAATGTAATTTTGCCTCCAGGCGTGCAAACCAGGCTGGTTTCCCAGGCCGGCTAGAAAGGTTCAGACAGAAGAAAGAGAGAGGACCAGTGAAGAAAATGAATTATCAAAATAAAGGAGCTCGTTGTAGTGCTTCGAGAATGGGCTTTGGAGAGATTGACACGTGTAATATTTTTTAGTGGTTTTGAGCCCTTGGATGAGGTTTGATTAGGCACTTCGGGGAGTACATGGGGTTCAGAGCAAATTGGGTCACGTGATGTTGAGTAAGTAGGGAGTCTTGTTTTTGGCTTCTTTTATGCCTTTTTTTTTAACACTTTTTATCTTTCTTTTTTTAAACCCAACCACAAACACTTTTCCGAGAAGGGATAGAAGTGTCTAAAAATTCCAAAGAGGCCTCCTAACAAGGCTCCCTAGAATTATACCATGATGTTACGACCAAGGATTGTGATTTCGTTTTTCATTTTTTTTTTTAAATTAACCTCCAGTGGAGAAGGGCAATTATGGGATGTCAGACCTTTATTATACCAAAAAAAATTTACACCTTTCGGGGGTACATTACGACTTTACCCGAATAAAAGATAAACCTATGGGGCTATCCCTTACAAAACCAAAGAAAACAGAAAACCAAACCTAATTTTCTTCAAGTTTTAGGCCTTTCAGACCTTATTCAAGGTCTAGGCCAAATTCACCAAAAGGCTAGGCCTCATAAAAAAGCAAATAAGTAAGCAAGCAAAGGCCTTAATCAATAAGGCCTAAAACCAAGGAAAAAGGAAAGAGCTTAGAATCACAAATCGGCACTCCAAGCATCAATCCAAAAACCTTTTGCAAACACTGAACAAGAATCCACACAAACTACAAAGCAACAACTCACCAAAGCAATTAATCACCAACGCACCAGACAACAGCTCATCACCAGGCACTCACCGAACCATTGCAAGACGCTGCCACCAAAATGACCACGTCCATATGCTCCAGCGTCCCAGTGTTCCACTACATTCCACAGCGCTGCCACAACACCTCAAAGCATTCCATCAAGGTCGACAACAATTGCACGTCCCCGTCTGCTTCCCTGATCCAAGGCGTTAGACAGCAGCTGCTTCGCGCCCACATTTTCTACTATCCAGCACCATCCCTTCCACGTCCAACCAAGTGCGATTCTGCACCCTCTCCTACAACCCAGACCGTCACAACCTACAATAACGCAACCTGTATTAACAGCCACACCGCCCCCTGCAACCTGTCCTTTAGCTTCACACATCTCATTTAGCAAGACGAACATAGGGAGTATGGATCCTATCCAAGTGGACCAGACCGACAATCCTGTTGAGAAGATCAATATCTCCGTATTCTCAACTCACTATCTCCTTATGAGCTCTATCCGCAAGTGCATCCGCCACCACATTCGCTTCCCTGAAAATATGAACACAACTAACTTCCATAAGGGACATCAAGTTTTTAATCCCTCGCCAAGCGTTTTCCATGAACCAAGGAACTTTAAAATCCTCATAGAACCAATCCTGTACAATTTTAGAATCCGTTTGAAGAGAAACCTTTGCAAACTGTAGCCTTTTGCACAAAAGAAGACCTTCCATTACTGCTCGAACCTCTGCAAAATTATTTGATCCTTCTCCAAGTGCAACTTGCTTAGCCACCAGACAATTACCCAAACTGTTTCTGATAATAATACAAGTTGTCGCCTTGTTATTTCTCGACAAACCATCTACATTAAGTGCCACAAACTCCTCCTGGGGAAAATTCCAATAAACAACTCTATTGCTCTTCTTAAAAATCGGAGCGATAGGAAGACCAAGGGACAAGAGGGGATTCTTATTCTCACTAACCCGTTTGGGAGTCAAAAAGGAATTTTCCAGACGAAGACTCCTCCTGACTAGCAAAATAATTGTAATAATATTTGGCTTATCATTATCAAACACACCCCGACACCTCTGTTTCCAAATCTCTCAGATGATGAACATTGGCGTTAAGAAATATAGTAATTCAACTTGTGAGTACCTATTGGCTCTCCTAAACCAAATTGTCAAAATGGTCGCGATTTCTGCCGGTTTTCTAACGTGAACATAAAAAATGGCCTCAAAATGTCTCCAAACCCCTTTAGCCAGACAACCATCCAGGAAAAGATGACTTAAGGTTTCCACACTTGGTGAGTCACAACAATGACATCTCGAAGCTAAATTGATCCCACACCTATGGAGTTCCCCGTCAACTAGGACTATTCTTAATAAGAGTTTTCAAACAAAAACTGATATTTAGACGGTAAAATAGGCAACCAAATTTTTTCAAACAGCATGGATTTACCCTTCTTATCACGGAGAATCTCATAAGCAGACTGAGAGGTAAAAAGACCATCCGGATCCGGGGTCCAAATACAGTAATCCTTGCCCTGCTCAGTACCCTTAATTCTGTCATCAAAAAGTGTTCTCGCCAAGTCTCTAAACTCTGGAGAAACCAAATCAAAATCCCCATTACGAACTGCCGCAATCGTAGGCCAAATATCTTGTATCTCCAAATCTCCCGTTCTCAAGAAAACTGTCGTGAGGTTCCAGTTATTACCAAAAAAACTCGAATTCCCATTACCAATCCGCCAGATGTTGTTACCCACAAGGATTGCTCTGAACTTCATGATATCCTTCATAAGAGGCGAGGCATTATTTTTTTCCACCTAAAATATCAATGAGACCTCCTTCTTCCAGTATTTACATCTCACGAAATTTGCCCACAGCGAATCAGCATTGATCATATTCCATAGGGCTTTCATGCGAAAGGCCCTAGAGACTGTAACCAGGTTCCAAGCCCCTAATCCTTCTTTTGCCTTAGGGAAACAAATCTTATTCCAAGATATCCACTTCTTCTTCAGTTTGTTTTCACAATCTCCCCAAAAGAAGTCAGCCAATAATTTATGAATTCTAGAAAGAACTTGATACGGGACACACATGGCGCTTAACGTATAAACTGGAATAGAGCTCAAAACATGTTTAATTAAAATCAATCTCCCACCAGGAGATAAAAGTTTCGCTTTCCAACCATTAATACGCTTTTGAATTCTACTGATAAGCGCATCAAAATAGATAATCTTACATCTTCCCTGATAAATAAGGACACCCAAATACTTCATCGGAGAGCCTATGAACTGGAATCCTATATAGGATTTAACCGCCACCACTTGTTCCACAACAATTTTTCCTCAACCATGAAAGAACTTTTATCTACATTTATCTTTTGTCCCGAGACCCTAGCATATCTTTCCAAAAACTTCATGCAACCTGTAACTGAGGCCTTTCTCCCATTGATGAAAATCAGAGTGTCATCTGCATACAAAAGATGCATAATAGGCTGACAATATCTGGGCATGTAATAAAAGCAAATATCACATCTAACAAATGCGTCCAACAACTCTCTGTTTAGAACCTCTGAAGCTACGACAAATAACAGTGGGGAGAGCGGATCCCCCTACCTCAGCCCCCTAAAACATTTGAAATAACCATTATAGACTCCTTGCATCAAAACGGAAAACCCACAGTTAGCAATACAATTAGAGACGAGATGACAAACTCTAGTCAAGGACCCAAATCTTTTGAGAACAAAGAAAAGGAAAGGCCACTCCAGTCTGTCATACGCTTTCTCCATATCGATTTTAAGAACCACATTGCCGCCTGCGACCTTTTTATTAATGTCTCGCACCATTTCCTGAGCCAAACCGATATTTTCAACAATAGACCTTCCCCTGACAAATGCCCCCGGAGCGCTATTTGCAGGAATGTCAAAGGTCGTCTGTTTCACTTCTTCCAATAATGGACATTTAACTATTTGTGCAAAGTCCACCTCTGAAATTGACGAAGAAATGCAAGCCAATAAGTCATTATCCTGAGTTTGAACAGCTTGAGAAGAGAGTAATTGCTGAAAATAACCATTGGCTTCACATATAATATCCCTCGAGTCAGATATTTCCCTGCCACACTGCAAGGTGATAGAAGAGATAGATCTTCTTTTTTGTTTAGCTTTGACCGAAGCAAAAAAATATTTGGTGCTTGCGTCCCCTTCCTTAAACTCTTTTTCCCCTGATTTTTGCATCCAAAACAGTTCCTTCTGCTTAAGGGCCAATCTGTATTCAGCCTGACATCTGCTCAAATTACAAAACGCATTAACGTCCCAACTAGCATCCACACTGAGACCATTGCTGACATTCGATTCCCAACCTGTGATCAGAGAATTTTCCCATTGGCTCATTTCATTTTCCAGAGCCCTAAGTCTACTAAACACGTTTCCAAACACCTCCCTATTCCATTTAATAAGAGCTCTACGGAGTGCTTTGAGTTTACAATCCACAACATCCAACATTCTCATATTAAGCATCTCCGACCCCCAAACTAATTCCACAACAGACTCAAAGGAAGGATCTGTAATCCACATGTTCAAAAATCTAAATGGAGAGAAGCCCGCTTTAGACTGCATGGGCATATAGACCAAATTTGGCGCATGATCTGAAAAAGTGCGCTAAAGATGTTCCACCCTCGTATGAGGCATCTATGCCAACCATAAAGAATTAACAAATACTCTATCTATCCTTACCCAGATACGTTCACCACCACGCCTATTGTTACACCAAGTATGCTTTGGTCCAACAAAACCACAATCAATCAGTCCACAATGTTCAATACAGTCTAAAAAATTAGACATACTAGTAAGGACTTGGGGATTCCCTCCTAGTTTGTATTGTTCATTGATGATTGTATTAAAGTCTCCACCAACCATCCAAGGGCCAACAAACCGAGATGCCAAATTCTCTATCTTTTCCCATAACTCCCTTCTCTCATCCACTGTACATTTAGCGTATATGAAAGTGATATAAAAGGAAAAAACATTAGGATATGAAACCTGACAATGAATACACTGATTTGTCGCTTCAAAAATTGAGACTGCTAACTCAGAATCCCAAAAAATCAAGATTTTCCCACCTTCTGCTTCATTAGACGTAAATCCTGACATCTTGATTTTGTTACCAACCTCCAAGTAACGACTAGCTTCAATCACGGGTTCCGCTAACATAATAATGCGCACTTTGTACTCTTTAACCATATTTTTAAGTCTATTTCTCGTGGCCCTATTACCAACTCCATGAGCGTTCCAGAACATAATGTTGTCAATCATCTTTAGTTTGGGCGGTACTAACATGCGGCCTCTCCAGTCGACGCATACCCGGGGAAACGCCATCCTGACTTTCTTACTCTTTTTCGTGTTTGCCTTGCCCTCCAACACTGCCCCTAAGTCCAAATCTCTGCTCAACGCTGTCGGTGGACCATCCTCGGACTCTGAGCCAAATCCATCACTATCATCACTGGTGCTCTCTAGCATGTTAATGTTTAATTTCTTTCTCCGAAGCTTGCGCGTTTCTTTAAACAAGGAAATGGCTTTATTCAAGGTATCGCCCAGTTTATGAATTTCATAACTATCTTCATTAACCTCGGGCTTGCTCATAATAGCAAGAACATTACCATCCTGTAGTTTCTCCTCTAACACATGACCCTACATCAGATCCAGACATATAACCATCAAGCTCGACTCGTGATCAGTGTGTACGTCCTCTGCCCCCTTGCTGAAATCAACAGCACGTTCATCCCCTGCTCTCACGCGCAATTCACCAGCAGCAACACTGACCATTCCAGGCAATTCACCAACAGCATCACCAGCAGTTTCGGGCGATTTGGCTACCCTTTCCTTCACGACCAAATCCAGTCCTACAGTAGATGGTGACCCATGCTTGATCGAATACTCCTCAGACTCAGCTTGTAATGCTTTTTCAATCTCACAAGAAGTGTACCTTGCATCTTTACAGTCTGATTTAAACTGTGAAACTTTCTTTTTCTTCAAACTCGTAATAGAATGTCCCTCGCCTTCCAAAATAGATTCCAAAACCAAGTCTTTGTCATCTTGATACTCCGATTTTGTTTCTAACTTAGCACCTTGTGTTAATTCCAACTTAGTAGTGTCCAACTTAGCACCTTGATTTACATCCAACTTAGCACCTTGTTTTAATTCCAACTTAGTAATGTCCAAATCGTGATCCTCTTGCAAATTAGGATCCAAACTTGCTAAAATCTCGAAAGGATTTTTAAGTAATGTAACATTGTTCTCCATCTCCTTATGCAGGGCCTTCACAACTTGGGAAACAACTTCAACTCCCTCATTATCTTTCACTCCGCTAGGGCCAACGTGCCCCTTACTAAGGCCGTCATCATCCGCTTTCCTCCCGGTTTCCTTCATGACAGGTCGATATACTTGCTTCGCTTCTCCACCTTACGTTTGGGGTTCTTTGTCTTTAGCTCCGAGAGTCAAGGATTTCTTTTTTTCCTCTACTATTTTATTCGTTACAGCATTGTCCCCCTGTTTTCGATTATCCTTACTATTCCCCAATCGCTTCCTACAAGCCTCATTAGTGTGCCCAATCATCTCACAATTATCACAATACTTGAAGCCCAGGTAGACTATTCTTTGCCAAAAACCTGTGATACCGGAGAATTCCGACCAGATTTTACTAGGGAGTTCCACTGACAAATCCATCTCAATACACATCCTTGCCGCCCCAGGACACGTAAGATCGAGGGTACTATCATCAATCCTGAGGAAGGACCCAATCGAATCTCCTACTTCTTTCAAATACAATGGATGAAAAAATTGTAAAGGCAAGTTAGGGAGATCCACCCACAGCGGGGCTAGCACCGGATCATCCCTAAGACTAAAACCTTGATGCCAGCGAAATGATTTGAATCTAACACCTCGAATCAAAAAAGAATCTCGTGACAAGGCCTTATTTACTTCTTCTTCTACCTGAAATCTTACAATCACATGCCTTTGATCTAACAGACCCATCGTAAAATCACCCGTAACTCCCCAAGATCTATGGATGGTTTCACGGATAGCCTCAAGAAAGGGGCGATAACTAGAGAACTTAAGCACAATAACAAACTGTTCAACATACCTTTCACATCTTTTTGCTTCCAAAATATTCATTAAAAATGTTGGGCTACCTTCCTTGCAAAAACGGTTCCCCTTCATAGGTTTCTCTACAATGAGCTTCACAACTCCCAATACTTGGAGAAAACTACGATGTTGCTTGACCTCGATTGGTGCGCCTCCAGTCCCCGCTGGAAAGTCTCCTCCTTAAACCAGAATCGCCCCTAGAGCAGAGCAATTTTATGAAATAAGCCTTTTTGTGTGATTCCAGACTTTAAATTAATAATTATGTTGTTAGTTAGGTTCAAACCCACGACCTGATGATTTTTAAGTAATGCCTCGACCAACTCTGCTAGTGCCTCTTTGATTTTTTTTTTCTTCAAATTTATTTATTTTAACCCTTAACCCTCCCCACCCCTTTCAAGTTAATTTCGACTGATTTTAAGTATTTCGGAGTGTAAAGAAAAAATGTAAAACTTTCGAGGATACATGAAATATATATAATGAATTTCGAGGGTATAAGAAATATGTGAAAAAATAAGATGTAAGTAACTAAATTTATTAAACACATTAAATAAAGGCTACTAAGAAATGAAACAATCATAAAATTAATATATAATTAGAAAATGAAGGGGTGGTTTCAAAAACAAATATATAATTAGAAGAAGTGATTATTTAAAAAATCAGGGGGTGGTTTCAAAAATAATCAAATAATTAGAATAAATGATAATTAAAAAACACAAAATTTACGAAGAAAAAAAGAAGAAAATTTTCGAAAAAAAATCAAAATGTTTCGAAAAAACTCTCGAAAAAATGTAATTTTTTGTAGTTGGTTTTTGTATTTTTACAAAATTTATGAAAAGCTTAAAAAAATGTAACTTTTAATTTCGCCATTTTTCTTCTCATAATTTCAAAAATACAAAATTTTCACGAGATTTCGTGAAATCTCATTCCTTAGTTACAACATTGGTTGTATTTTACGGACATAGAAAAGAAAAACACTTTCCTCTTTTAGGTCAATGTATTTGGAGGAAGAAGCAAATGGGAAACACATGATATTTCTCTTGGAAAAATGATGTTCCGGGGTTTAATATGTCATCTTCTTATTTCCTTACACATGTTTCCATTGAATCTCATTGAAACCGTAATAATCATCCATCATTAACCTTTTTTTCTCTATTATTAGTGTAAACTAGGGATGGATGCGCTCTACATGCGTGATATTTAGTATTTTTTTTAATTTTAAAGGCTTATGTATAGTATATAAATATTTCGATACTTCAAATAAATTATAATATTAGTGGCTTAAGTATAATTTATCATTGTTTCATAGGAACTGGTTTGATTGTAAAAATATGAAATCTGAAAGGCAAAATGGAAAGTAAAATAGTTAGTTGTAAGGGCATTTTTATAATTTATATATAATTGGAGGGCTTGAAATAAATTATGTTAGGGGCTTAGATATAATATATCAATGTTTAAGAGGAGCTGGTTTGGATTGTAAAAACTATTAAATGTAGAAGGCAAAATAGGAAAATTAAAAGTTAGATGTAAGGGTTTATTTATAATTAATAGATAATGGGAGGGCTTCAAATAATTATGTTAGGGTCTTAGGTTTAATTATAAATATTGATAAAGGTTGAGTTTGATTATAAATAATATGAATTTGGGAGGGCAAAAGTGTAAAAAAATGGAATAGTATTTATTTTTAAGACACAAACACCTTTTGTCAGTTTTACTACTTTTTTATTTTTTCTTTGTAAATATTGTAAAGTTGGAAGGGCATTGTCGGAACCCAAAAATTAGGTTGAAGGCAAATGTGTAATAGCATTTTTCAATTAAAAGACACAAATACCCCTAACAATTTTCATTGGTCAGTTGGTTTCACATGTAATTATTAAGAAATAAGAGGGCAAAACGAGAAAGGAATTTTATAGTTGAAGACATACATTTCACTGTTCATTTGGGGAAGAATCGTTATATATTCCAGATTTATTGTTGGAAATAACAAATTGAAAAACAACTTTGAGTTTAAATAGAATAATGTCTTTTATTGTGCAAGGAATAGTTTCTAAATATCGTGGACACAAAAAATATCGGTACAACGTGTTGGATATTTACTTTCCTATTGAAAATGTGTAATGAATACTTACTTTCACATTGAAAAATGTGTAACTAGCCGTACTAGCATTAGTTGTATGTCCTTATTGAATCACACATTTTTAAAGAACAAATGACTTTGATACTAATAGTATCAAAAAAAAATTAAACAAAGAATAATTAAAGAGCAAATATGCATGATTTTCGAATTAAAACTGTGCAATTATGGTTTCTAACAGATTGTCAAACGGATACAGGTGAAGGTTCTATAAGGCTCGATTCCCTTTAATAGAGATTAGCTGGAGCGATAGGCTTTAGCTAACTTTGATTTTGAAAACTAAATTTGGATAGTACATGATAAAAATTGAATTTATTGATTAAAAGAATTTGAAATACATTGAAAACTGTAAAACTTACAGTGTTGTTGAACTTTGAAATACACTTCTTATTAATCGTACAAGGGTTTTTAAAAAGAGATTACAAAGGATTTTGGGTTTCGAACGACTTATGGTGCTCTTCTCCGGAGTGGAGGAAGATGTCTCATTTCTTTAAAAAAAATTTGTTTATATAGTGAAGAAGTGACTTAGGTGATTGCATCTTGATTCTATTATTTCTCGACGTGATGGTGAGAATTATAACATAATATAGGTGAGGTGAAAACTTGTTTTCAACGAGTTTGGAATTTTGCGAAATTATTGAGGGCTAGAGATGACTTGTGGGTCCCTTTAAAATGACATGTTTTGGATGTTTGTGCAATAATTGAGACTTCTTTCAATGGGTTTGGAATCATGTGGAGTAATTGAGGGTGGAAAATGGTTCGCAGGTCATTTGATAAGGACATTGTGTCGGTATTCGGTGGATAATGGATTTTGTGACACCTTTGAGAATGTTTGTTTGGTAGTTGAAAACGACACAGGAAAATCTTAATGGCAAAAACTTTTATTCTTGCAACCAAAATAATTTAAAACGATCATCTTCGTTTGAAATATATTGTGAAGTTGCGTCATCAATGTCATCAACATCTGATGAGCATATTTGAAAGAGGAACTCGTATAGTCGCTTATTTGTGTTGCTGCTAGAATTTAGGTTTTTACCTTATAGAGCTCTCATTGATATTTTATTTGGCTGCATTATTTTTGTTAATACATCAAAATAAACAGACATCGAAGCCATACACGTGGCAGAGAACATCCATCACGAGGATCTGGCGTCCCATCTATTGGGCAAGCTCATAAAACCTAAAAAGGTTAAAACCAATCATGAAGGCCCAAATAGGGCCCATTAAAGAAAGACGTAATCAAAGTCCAAATCCAAGCCCGCACGAATCAAAGCCCAAATCAGGCCCGACACGAGTTCTCTCATAAAGAAGAGGAACGTTGCATAAAAAAAAGTCGTGGAGGGAGTTACGCCTCTACGGACACATCTCCATAAATGAGGAGATTGTTACAAGAAACATCTCATTCCGTTGCGCCTCACATGCTTAAGTCAACAAAGCATGTGAGGATTTAATGACGACCATTATAAAAAGTAAAAGGAACATTCAACAAAGGCATGCAACTTTAATTGAGTTTTGTCTAGATTTACTTCATTCTTCAAACAGAGTTGCTGAATTAAACATCGGAGTGCCTTCGGTCACCTAAAAGGTGGTATTTTGCAATCTAACATTTGTTTTGCAGGTCAAACTCTCAAGAGGATGAGACTTGGATGCATCAGTTTAGCACCGTCTATGGGGAACGATGAGTTTCCTTTCTAAAAAGAAGATCCATAGTGACAAATTTCACCAAAATCTGATAAATGATCAACGAGCAGTCAGAACAAATGACGCACTCTACAGATCCTCAACCCAGCAACGATCACAATAACCCTTTTATTGGCAACAATGTATCACAAGCAGCACGTGAACAAGACACAACTCTGACCACTGGGCCAATTGCACCCGACAATCGAGATCCACAGCATGCAATAGCTCAGACAACCCAGACATCCGACGACACTGCCATGGATCCTCGGGTAGACCTGCTTATGGTCAAAATGAAATACATGACAAAAATACTGGAAAAACTCACCCAGGAGTGTTTTCAGTTAGCCAATCCTATCCAAGCGCCGCCTCTACAAAACTCCACCAACCGAACTCGAGAAAGCGATGAAGTTCCAGCGGAACCTCAATAGGGAAACCTCGAAAGCAATGAACTTCCCCAGGTAAGACTTCATAGAGTGACGGAATGCCTGCTGAAATCTCTTTCAGAATTAGATTCACTGATCCCAACGTATTGTACGAACTAGCCAAGCCGTCATTCTCTGACGCTCTCATGATAGCTCCCATGCCAAAGAAGTTCACTCCACCAAAGTTTGAAGTATATGAAGACACCATCGACCCAACAGATCACTTGAGGCACTTCCACCACATGATGACGTTGAAGGAGACTTCGGAGTCAATCTTGTGCAGAATATTTTCGACTAGTCTTACCTCCACAGCAATGAATTGGTTCAACAACCTACCACCAAGGTCAATAGACTCCTTTCAGGTGTTAGCCACTGCCTTTATCACGATTCATCGGAAACTAGCGGATGAGGAAAGGACCACATTACCTCCTCCATATCAAGCAAAAGCCGAAGAGACGACATAGGAATACATCACTCAATTCACTAACGAGCTGACAATGATCGATGGATGCAACGATAACACAACTGCCACTACTTTCACCGCTGGGCTGAAAAAATGCCCCTTTTTATGCTCTCAACCTGGAACCTCCAAAAAGCATGGCGATCCTTTGAAAACGGCCCAAAAGCACATTTCTCTCAAGGAGATGAAAGCCACAGAAGGAAAAATGACCAAGAAAGGGAGAATCACAAAAGAAACATGAAAGGAGAGAAGAAAGAAAACAAACCCCAGGAAGATAGTATTCAGTCAATGAGGCATCAAAATGGCGGAAGGACCGAATCCAACCAGCGAGAAGCCGGGAAGCTGCAGATGGTGCGGCCCAGACACGAGCGGATAACCAGTGTGATGATAAAGATATACAAACAATACATAGCTCTGAAGACAAGTCGGGCCAATATACTAAAATATATGGCGAATTGGGGAAACATCAACTGACCACTCAGAGTGAGAGGATATCCAAAAGGAAGAGACAAAAGCAAGTAATGTTCATTCCATAAGGATCACATGCACGATACAGAAGACTGCTACAAGCTGAAGGATGAAATTGAGCATTGGGTTCAAAGAGGACGACTCGACGAATTCGTTGGAATGCCAGACAAATAGCTCAAAGGAAAAGAAAATGCAGACTCCACCACAAGATCGAAAGAAAAACCTAGGGAATTAGTATATGCCTTACAATGCATGGCCAGGGGGAGTAAAACGATCAACCCAACCGAAAAGCACCTCCCACTCGATCAGATCTATATTGAAGTAGGAGTACTAACGCTTTTACCAATGCTCAAAATATGGAGAAACTTGCATCAATCAACTCACACAATTCAAGAACCCTATCGACAGAACCCGAATTACCCACGACAAAATTGATAGCAACAGACTCGATCAAACCTCGGCAGTTGGTGCTAAACATGGTGCTGACATGAGCATGATCAGACAGTTTGGCGCTGATGTGAGCATGATCGGACAGTTTGGCACTGATGTGAGCATGATTGGTCAAATCAATACTACTCAGCTACCAGATTAGATAGCACCCCAAGTCGATTAGCTACAATAAATAGTGCAACATGACCAGTAGCAAATCCGGCGACTGAAGACATAGACTATATGAGATAAAACAAAAAATCTCTAACATGGGGATATAAATAAACCAAACAAAGATAAGGAGGACAAAGCAAAACACTTTTCAATGTAGCGTAATTGCTCAAGAAAAACTACCATTAAGGCTGGTTGGAATATCCAGAATGGAATATCAATAAAATTACAAATTCGGAATCTCCATCTTACGCGTGGACAATAGGATAAATAAGTCAAAACTCAGCCACATGACAATCGGCATGTAAAGCCAAGAGAAATCAGAACACAAGTCGGATATATATATATATAATAAACTTCTGGTCTGATAAACCACGAAGTAAGAATTGGACGAACGAGACAACTCAATAAAAGCAACTTCGGGCTGACTGGAACGTCGAACCAACGAAGTAAAAATTGGACAAACAAGTCAACTCGATAAAACAACTTCGGGTCGATTGGAACGTCGAACCACCAAAGTGAAGTTTGGACGAACGAGTCAACTAAACGAAAACAACTTCGGGTCAAGTGGAATGTCGAACCACCGAAGTAAAAGTTGGATGAACAAGTCAACTTGATAAAAACAATTGGACCGTCGAACCACCAAAGTGAAGTTTGGACGAACGAGTCAACTAAATGAAAACAACTTCAGACCGACTGGAACATCGGACCAATGAAGTGAAAATTGACTAATGAGTCAATTTAATAAAAGCAACTTCAGTTTGATTAGAACATCAAACAAACGAAGTGAAGGTTGAACGAACGAATTATCAAAATTTAGAGAGCCTCGGGTCAACTAGTACACTAGACCGATGGGGTAAAAGGTGAACGAACAAACCAGTTTTCTCATAAAAGCTTTAAGACAACCAACACAAGGCCGAGACAAACGCATCAGAGCGAACGAGAACTCAGATCAACGAAATTCAAACAAGATAAAAAATGTAGTTGTAAAATTAAAACTTGAGATACACAGTGCAACTTATTTCAACAATTATGGCTGAGCTAAAAAGGTATATGCAACATGAACTAGTCAATAAGACGAACTACGACTATGAAGAAAAGTAAGAACACCAAGGAGAAAAATCTTGTTCCTTAATAAAACTATTCTATTACATTCGAAGAAGAAGATAAAAGAGTAGGAGATAAAACGGAGGCATCCATAACATCATTGGCGGCGCCATTTGACAGACGAGGGGCAGTCGAATCACTGGTAGGAGCTCTCTCTTCAAAAATGCCTTCGTCGCCATCTTCATTTTCAAAGGTCTGATAAACCAAGTGACGATACTAAGACAAATCAACACCAGGTCCCTCGATATAGTCAAGAAGCTTAGTCCGTCCATCAACAATTCACTGCCAATCTGCCACATCCATAATGCGAAGCTTGTCTTTAACGGAAGCAAGTTCATACCTAGCCGCAATAAGTCTTCCTTCAGTAGTGGTAAACATCGCAGAAGTATCTGCCTTGACCTCATCAAGTGCAACTATTAATTGCTCCACCCTTTTTCAGATGGTAGATTGTTCTACCACGACACGAGCAACCTCATCATGAATCGCATTCTTGACAAACAACTCCTTCTCCATATCGTGTAAACATGCACAAACACCATCTAAATTATTTTTCAAATATTCGAGCTCAGTTGCAGACCGATCCCGTGCACCCTCCGCTTCAATCAATGAGGCTTGAGCAACCCCACTCCCTTTTTCATGCTCCTAACATCGCGCTCTTAACGTGACAGTTTGACAAAGGACGTGGGGAAATACCAACAATAGCGCCTCGAACTTCCTCTCTAGAGAAGTCACCTGGTTACAACTAACTTGGTAGTTTGAACCTATCACCCCCGCGTAGGTAAGATGATTCATCTCATCCATTATATGTCTAAGGCCATCATTAAGATGAAGGCCCAGATCCAACACATGCATCAAAGGCCTCTCCACTGACTACTCGTGCCATTCGTTGATCAGCCTACGTTCGCCATCCTGCACATCAAGCTGGAAAAATTGGCAAAACTTCCCGTCCGACTTAACCGGAATCTCTTCAGGGGTAGGTTCCGTCCAACCAATCCGCGAATGAAAAATGTGAGGATCCGAAAGCACGAAAGAACCACCACCAACAATCGGGAAGGAAGATAAAATGGCAGAAAAACCATCCTCACCCTCTCGCTGCATAGTAATCGCAGTAGAAGCAGAATGAGTGGTAATCCCAACGAGGACAAAAGAACCTAAGCAGGCAGAAGAAGGCAGGACCTCCGCCACATTATCAACAGGGGAAGGAAGAAAACGGGGAGACTACACCTCGAAAACTCGATCGCGACCACCAAGCTCCTTAGACCGAATAACAGCCAGTTGGAACATCTTATCATTCATGGCTCTAGGATCATCATAGAACACTCGGTACCATCAGGATCGCCATAATTAAGCAGAAAGAAGTCTCTTTTCGCCAACATCCAACGGGCAAATGGTCTATTTTTCACTACTCTCCAACGCCAACTTCATCTCTTCAGCTTCTCCCAGATATAAACGACCCTCTCTATCAATAGAAATTGAATAAGGAAAAGCGCGACGAGTAGAATCGAGGAGTCATTTTCTCTTCGGAACACAGTCAGAACTTATAAACAACCGCTTCAACGGACTAATAGGCCTCATAACCTTTCTCTTCTTAGAAGTTGGACTAGTAACGCCAACGCTAACAAGAGCATCGAGATCTATAATATCCGAGCTCACTTTCCCATCAACGACAACATTACCACCTTCAACGAGAGCAACGCGGGTAACAATCTCCATAGTCTGTCTTTCAATCAGCAGAGCCCGTTCAGTTTCATTCATACTATACAAACCGTTGTGCTCTACCATGACATCAGAAAAGAAGGTGTCCAAAGGAACCCCGGGAAGCTGCAAAAAATGCTCGCTGATAATCTGTTCTTTCACAGTCAATTGCATATCCCTCCACTTGTTGGGAACCCGGAATGACCTCACTATTTGCTGACCTCGCAAGTCGAAGTAGCCAGAATGAATAGAAGCGTAGAACCAAGTTCTGTGACCAAATAACCAGAGATTCTAAATAAGTCAAGAATAACTTTGGAATTGGAAATCGAAGGCCGAATTTAAACATATGTGGGTAAAGTGCAATTTATCCCTTCCTCGGATGATAAGGACTATCGTTCTGCCGAGGTAAAATGATCTCAAAGTCGGAAGGCAAAGAGTAGTCAGAACGAACGCTATCCAAGGTCGCCTAAGAAACTTTCTTGGGAGAGAAATGAGCTTCGTGAATAATAAGCTGCTAACCATCTAGTAAGTTACCGGTAGGCTTCACGAATAAGAAAGAAAATAAAAAAGAAGACGCCGAAAAAAAAAGAAACAACCCTAATTTCAAAGATGGCGTAAAGAGAGAAACATGTCACACCCCCTAATAGAGCCGAACAACGAAGAGACTGCTCATGGGACGACATGCAGGTTATAATGGCACACGAAACTTCAAAAAATGTACGCAAAAATGAATGGATAAACAAGTGATCGAGAGGTCGCCCACCAAAAGTTGCTAACAATATTAAATTCAAGGCAATGATAGAATTTAAAGACCAATCGTCATGAAGTTAGTGGCCACGTCAGCATACCCAATGAGTAAGGGGGGTAGCTAATGATACATCAATATAGATCGATATCGCATCCATACATGTGGCAGAGAACATCCACCCTGAGGATTTGGATTCCCATCTATTGGGCCAGCTCATAAAACATGGCCTATTAAAGGAAGACGTAATCAAAGCCCAAATCCAAGCCCGCACGAATCAAACCCCAAATCAGGCCCGACACGAGTTCTCTCATAAAGAAGATGAACGTTGCACAAAAAAGAGTCGTGAAGGGAGTTACGCCTGCACGGACGCATCTCCATATAGGAGAAGACTGATACAAGAAACATCTTCTTTCGTTGCGCCTTACATGCTTAAGTCAACCAAAGGATTAACCACGACCATTATAAAAGGTAAAGGGAACACTCGACAAAAGTATGCAACTTTAACTGAGTTTTGTCCAGATTTACTTCATTCTTCAAACAGAGTTGTTGACTTAAGCATCGGAGTGCCTTTGGCCACCAAAAATGTGGTATTTGGCAATCTAACATTTGTTTTGCAGGACAAACTCTCAGGAGGACGAGATTTGGATGCATTAGTCTTATTGAAATATTTATACGTTACTTGTTTTACATTTCCATTGTCAAAATGTATCTACCATTTTACTATGAATTTTTTACATAGAAAAATGGGAATTTGAGTGGACTGACATAAACCTCGAACAGGTCAAACTCTCAGGAGAACGAGATTTGGATGCATTAGGCTTATTGAAATATTTATATGTTACTTGTTTTACATTTCCATTGTCAAAATGTATCTACCATTTTACTATGAATTTTTGACATAGAAAAAGGGGAATTTGAGCGGACTGACATAAACCTCGAACTGGCGTGAATATATAATCCCAGCAACAAATCCATGTTATGGAGATTTTGCAAACAACATAGTGAAATTATTTGAAATTGTTGAGGTTTTGAAATTTTGATGTTCACGTGAAAAATCTTTCATCCTTCATCCACTTGAGGAGAAATAATTAATTTGACTGGACCGTACATATTCAACTAGTGATGGGAGAACCAGTAGGAAAAATATTTGTGACATTTTGGGCAAAACAAGAAAAACCATGAGTGGAAACAATTTGGAGTTTGAAAAGGGAAGGTTATAAATTAGGCATTGAAGTATTGGTTGATTTTTTGGAATGGATTATGGTTCTGATAAGCACCCAAAACATCGATTTTTACACCCCTAAATATACAATTGTTAAGTCCAATTATCCAATAAAAATATCTCATTACGTGTATTTTGTGTATTTAGTAGGAATTCAAGCACAAATCTCAAATCATGCATAAAGTGGCACAATAAGGCTAAATTCAACAACTAGAAGGCCCAATGGGAGTTCAAATGCATTCATAAGGATTAAAGAATTTCAATCCCAAGACCCATGAAGTCAAACCCACAAAGCATCAACAACTATGGATCCAGAGAAAATCAACATGAAGATTTGGACATCCACATGGCCAACTTTATCATAGAAAAATCTCTACAAGACATGTTTCCTTATTCAACTCCAACACCATTCCTTGTTTCATTCAATCATGTTTCCTTGTTTAACTCAAACCATGTTTCCTTGTTTCACTCAACCATGTTTCCTTATTTCACTCAAATCCGTTTTACCTATAAAAAACCCATACATGGAGTTCATAAAGGATAGTTTTTCTTAGAGAGTTTTTTTTTGTTGTTGTAGTTCTTGGCTTTAGATTTTTGCTTGTTAGATAAATGCATGTACTACTTTTCAACATTTTAATTTTTACATTGAAGAAGTAAGTTTTGTCTTTGTTTTTCTTTTTCAATTGTTTTTCTTTCTCCTTTAACTTTTAATTTATTCTCATTATTCATGGAGAGCCAATCTCCCCTCTTAAGGGGAAGAAATTGAGCCCCATGAAGATATAATGATAATTAGATTGCGTTTCGTTAAGGAAGTAAAGTAGAACAATGAATTGTAAGAAGTACTTCGAAAAAAATCTTCATTTGTTAAATGTAATGGATAATGATTTTGATTCGAAAGAATAAATTATTTCCATGTCTTTTAGGATTTTTTTCGATGAAAAACATAATTGAAATCCAATGTTGTTGTAAAAATAAAACAATGGATTTGGTTAAAGTTTGAGGAAAATGAAAAGATTTGTACTTCTTTGATCCCACAACTCAAGTCACGCAAGTTAAAAAACCATGTGATTTGAGTATTTTGGAAGAAGTTGAAGTTACATTCTACAATCATTATGTTGGAATGAAGTGATTCTCATACCCTTGAGATTTCTCTATATTCATTTTTGTTATAAGTTATTATTGTGTTTTGGAATCATATCATCTCTCAACTTCTCACCATAATTATTTTGCTATTCTCTTTATTCTTTAAATTGAAATTCAAATATTGTCTTCTAATTCAAGTGAAGTAGTTGATAACCCCTACTTCCACTATGCATTATTGAAGTGTATTGTAGGTTGAAGGAAAAAAAATAAACAAAAAGATAAATATTTCTTTGATTGATGTCGAAAATCATGCAACGACATTAATGTCGGTTATTGGCATCAATCAAATGGCGTCGTTGCACATCACTTGGTGAAGGAAGACATTCTTGAAGATACAATTTTGGTGACAATAGAGAATATTTTTATTTCTTTAATATTTTTCCCTTTTCTTTAATTTTTTTTCTCATCTTTATGCGTTTTGGGTAATTTTAGCATATAACGGAAACAACACAGCAGCAAACGGATCAAACAATGTTCGTTTAACATGAAAATTTTACAGTAAATTTTGTGACACTCCTCTGAATTTCTGAAATTTTTTCATATATTTTTTAGGTCGGTTTCCTGCTGAACAAATTCGTTTGGGAAAGTGGGTGATTAAGTTGCAAAAAGACTTGTTTGAAGACATTTTTTTTATTTGTAGTTTATAGTGAGGAAGAGAATTTATTCTTTAATAAATTTTTTTAATATGCCTCGAATGGTCGAGTGCAACTTGTAATAGTTAGGCATTATTTTAGCATTAGGTTAATTTTTAGTTTTAGGTTAGAATTAATTCACTTAAAAAAAATTTGACTTCTTGAACAAGACCATTAAACATCTTTGCATCTGTAATTGCTTGATTGTGTGTTTATTTATTTAGATAGCAATCAAACTCAGAAATAAAATTTTAAAAAAAATTACTAACTTTTTTTTGTAATGGACAACCAGTGGTGTTGTGAGGGAGAGAGCAATTGCTTGAACCTAGGAGAAGGAACTCTTAAATAACACTTTTCTCTACTCCCGCGGTGGAGACCTTGTGTCCGAGCTCACAAGTTAGTAAGTATCTCTTTCAGACATATTGTTTTAGTGGTTTGGGTGTTGAGTGAAAATTGATTGGACATTGCTTAGTGTTTGTTTATGTTTCTGCATCTTAACGAACTTTGTGGTTGCTCACGTTAATAAACTACCACAAATAGAGAGGGCAGATCTAGCCCTGATTTTTTAAGTTTGTGGGATTTCATCACCCACCTCATTACTCCAGCTGTGTGAAACCAAGGCACATAATAAAATCAACTAAGATTAGAGCCAACTAGAACGGTGTTCATAGGACAACTAAGACCAAGGTTATTCTGCTGAATTTTATGTTGACTAAAGCTAAACGTGACATTGGGTTTAATCATTCAATGAACTCCGGGAGGCCGCTGCCACATGGATAACTCACCCGGTATGCTGAGTCATTAGTAAGTTGTAGAGCGCAGAAGGGCGTGGTGTAACTAATAGTTTTGGCTAGGAACACACACCCTAAGTACGTATTTGACACACATCATTCTCATATCAATCAGTCTACAGAGCGGTAGCACAGGTACAGTTCTTAATTAGACCACATGATCTCCTGTCATTTGTGCAATAATCTGGCTTCTTGCAAGCATTACTCTGACCTCCTGATTTTGGACTTTGTACCATTGGATACAAGCTTTTAGGATCATCTGTTAGCACCCTATCTAATACGGCAATAATAGATAACAACGTAACGCCCGCTGGTTTCAATCAATCTTGTAGCTCACAGATTAACAAGATAAAATTCCATTAAATCGTTGTTTGCTTAGATTTGGCATTTGTGTGGTTCAGAAGTGATTATTGCTTGTGTATGTCTTCTTAGCAATCGTCTAGGGATACTTGATCTTGTGTTTGTCACTGTCATCTTTCCATCTCATTTTATTCCTTTTATGAAAGTTTGGGAACGACCCAACAAACATTTGTTTGTACCCAAAATTTTTCTAGCCACTCTTTGCCTCTTCACCACAGTCATCTCCACCCACCTCTCATCATTCTCCAATCAACACTGAAATGACAAAACGTCCAATTTTGGAATACAATGTTCCCCTTGTTGCTAATGTGCACAGATGCATTGAGCTATCCCCTATCACGATAGCTCAATTTGAGACCCAACCAGCTATTATTAATATGTTGCCGAACTTTTATGGGCCTGATCGAGATAGCCCATATGTTCATATTGGAAAGTTTCTTGAAGTTTGTAGTACTTTTAAGAACAAAAACATAGATGAGGAAAATGTTAGACTTTGCTTGTTTCCTTTCTCTCTTGAGGATCGGGCCACCTCATGGCTAAATTCCCTCCCTGCCAATTCCATCAAATCATGGAAGAATTTAGTTAGAAAGTTTCTAGCGAAGTACTTCCCCATGAGAAAGACCCTAGAAATTAGAAGAGAAATTAAGGAGTTTACTCAAAACACATGATGAACTTTTTTATGAAGCATGAGACCACTTTCAAGATCTACTCATCAAGTGCCACCATCATGGCTTTGAAAAATGAGTGCTAGTGCAGAGTTTCTATAATGGATTGATTGTCAAATCTAAAAATATGATCGAATCCGTGCACCAAGGGAAATTCATGCGTAAAACTGATTTTGATGCTTATACCTTTCTAAGTGAACTTGCTGATGATTCTCGACAATGGAATGCCCATAGAGACTTGAAACATAGTTCTTTTAGAAAATCACGTTTATTTGTACCAAAGGAAGATTCTGAACCAAACATCAAACCTTCCTCAAGGACTTTGCTAAGGAAATTAAATCTATTGTGACGAAGTCTGCTTCTGAAGCCAAAGAGCAGACTTCTAAGCCTTGTACCTTTTGTCTCAAATGAGATCATAGATTCTAATTGTCCTTTAACTTCTGGTGGTAGTGAACCTCCAAACGAGGTGTGTGTATTTAACAATGAACGTAAATCAAACACATTCGCACATCTGCAAATCGATAACCTTTCCTATGGTGGTGACTTTTAATTTATGAACAACCACCTAGAAGTTTAGGGAATCCTCTTAGGTTTCAACACCCTAGACAACCTAGTGGACAAACCACAACTCGCGCATCTATCCCAGACAATATGACCTCAATCTAACCGTGGCAACAAAATCAATATCCACCACGGGGATGGTCTTTTTCATACCATCAAAATCAGCCTGTGAACCTTTCTATGGTACATGTCTTTCATAATTCCTATGGTCAACCTCAACTTAGCAACTCCCGGGACTTGGTACCTCAAACTCAATAGTTGTTCCTTTACCACCTCCAAAACCATCATTGGAGGATATGATGCACCAATTAATGGCAACAAATGCTGCTAATTCCCAAACCATCCACCAACTTCAACAACAGCTGCAACATTTGACTGTAGGAAGGGAATAGTTAACGCATCCCTAATCCAAAAAGTGTTTCCCAAGCCCATGTCAATGAAATTGGAAGTAGTGTTGATTCACATGGAGAAGTTAAAGTTTTCAAGGACATGAGTACTAAAAAGAGAAAAATAGAAGTACTTGAAACATCATACCTTACAAGCGATGCCACGTCACTTATTCAACAAACTGGAGTAGTTAAGTACATGGATCCAGGAACCCCTATTGTACCATGTTTCATTGAGAAATACTTTGAAAGTTGTGCCTTGATTGACTTAGGAGAGAGTGTGAATCTCTTTCCTTATCATATATATTTAGAACTTGAATTAAAGGATATGCAACCAACAAAGGTAGTTCTTAAGCTAACAGATGAGTCAAAACGATATCCTAGAGGAATAGTTCTGGATTTGATTGCTCAAGTTGCAGATTTCTATTATTCAATTGATTTCATCATCTTAGACACTAGCCCGAGCCCAAATAATAAAATTCATGTCATCTTAGGGCGACCCTTCTTAACAACTATAGAGGCCAACATCAACTGTAGAAACAGTAGCATGTTTGTTCCTTTGGGAACCTCAAAGCTGAATTGAATATTTTTAAGGCCTTGCAAAGGAGAGATGATCTCGATATGATTGAGGAAGAATAAGAAAAAGTGTGTATGATTCGATCTTTTGAGTTTATGGCTCAATCATCACCAGATGACGTATTGCTTCGTTGTCTCTCACACTTTGGTATGAACCTTGATATGGACGGGGCTATTGAAGAGGTCAACAGTATGTTGTATAATGTGCCCATGATGCATATACCTGAATCTGAGCCATTATCACTTTATCAATATGAAGAAGAGTTGTATTCCTCATCTTCCTTCATAGGACACTCACAAGAGAGTGACTCGTCCACAAGCACTCAGAAATCACTAGAACTTGAGCCTTTACCAAATGAATTGAAATATGCATTTCTCGATCCTTAGGAGAGTTATCCAATGGTTATTGCCTCAGATCTCACTGAGGAACATAGTAACAAGTTGTTGGAATACCTTAAAGCTCACAAGTCAGCCATTGCTTGGAATATTCATGACATCAAGGGTGTTGACCCTATTGTCTGTGAGCGTCATATTTATTTGGAAGATGAAACCAAAACCTTCAGAGAGCCCCAACAACGTCTAAATCCCATTTTGAAAAATGTCATAAAAGAAGAAGTGTTGAACTCCTGGATGCAAACATCATCTATGCTATCTCTGATAGCCAATGGGTTAGCCCAATCCATGTGGTTCCTAAGCAGTCAGGAATTACAATCGTCGAAAATGAGAACAATGAACTTGAGCCACAAAGAGTGAAAAAGGGATGGAGAGTATGCATTGATTATCGTAAGCTAAACTTTAGTACTCGAAAAGATCACTTTCCCATTCCCTTTATTGATCAGATGCTTGAGAGGTTAGTAGGTCATCCTTACTATTGTTTCTTGGATGGATATTTTGGATACAATCAAATCCCTATTGCACAAAAGGATCAAGAGAAAACCACATTCACTTGTCCTTTTGGTACCTACACTTATCGTCGCATGCCTTTTGGGCTATGCAATGCACTCACGACATTTCAAATATGCATGTCTAGCATAATTAGTGATATGGTGGAAAACTTTCTTGAGATCTTTATGGATGAATTTTTAGTATTTGTCTCATCTTTTGACCAATGCCTATATCACCTCTTCTCACTTGTCTTAGAGCGTTGCGAAGAAAAGTGTCTTGTTCTAAATTGAGAAAAGTGTCACTTCATGGTGAAGCATGGCATTGTTCTTGGGCACGTTGTCTCTTCAAATTGCATTGAAGTGGACAAAGCTAAGATTGATGTCATTTTATCTCTTCTGATTCCAAAATCTGTTAAAAATGTGCGATCTTTCTTAGGGCATGCTGGATTTTATCACCACTTCATTAAAGATTTCTCAAAGATTGCTCGCCCTTCGAGCAGTCACTTAGCCAACGATGTTCCCTTTCTTTTTAATGACAAGTGCATATTTGTGTTTCTGCATCTTAAATCTGAACTAGTCTCAGCTCCTATCATCTGAGCTCCTGATTAGGCACTACCTTTTGAGATTAGGTGTGATGCCTCTGACTATGCTATAGGTGCAGTTTTGGGTCAGAAAGTTAACAAACTTCCTCATGTCATCTACTATGCTAGCAAAACTCTGAATGAGGCTCAACTCAATTACTCGAGCACGGAGATAGAGATGTTAGCCATTGTTTATGCATTAGATAAATTTTGTTCCTATCTCATTGGAGTTAAAGTCATCGTGTACACTGACCATGTAGCCCTTAGATACATTCTCAATAAGGACACCAAACCTCGTCTGATTCGATAGGTCCTTTTGCTTCAAGAATTTGATCTTGAAATACGAGATAAGTTAGGTACAAAAAATGCGGTCGTTGACCACTGGTCTAGGCTAACATCACAATCATCTACTAGTATCTTGCCCATTCAAGAGGACTTCCCAGATGAACAACTTCTCTTGGTAGAGCAGGAGCTTCCTTGGTATGTATGCCGACATTGTCAATTTTTTAGCAACTGAGGAACTCCCTTCACACTGGTCTAAGTCAGATCGTGGAAAGTTTTTGTCTAGGGTCAAGTATTATTCTTGGGATGAGCCATATTTATACAAATATTTCCCTGATCAACTTATCAGAATATGTGTTCCAGAAGTTGAACAGTTGATCATTCTCTCATTTTGCCATGATCAAGCTTGTGGTGGGCATTCCAGTTCTAAGAAAACCACGGAGAAGGTTCTCCAATTTGGTTTTTATTGACCTACCTTTTTTTGAGATGTCCATGAGTATTGTAAAGTCTATCATCGATGTCAACAACTTGGGGCGAATAACTCGTCGACACATGATGCCTCTAAATCCTATTCTAGTGGTTGAGGTTTTTGATGTTTGGGGCACCAATTTTATGGGACATTTTCCATCCTCTCAAGGGTGTCAATAGATCCTTCTTGCAGTGGATTACGTTTCTAAATGGATAGAGGCCATTGCCACTAAGACCAATGATCACAAATTTGTTGTTTCATTCATAAGGGAGTTTATCTTTAGTAGATTTGGCATCCCCAAGGATATCATTAGTGATGGGGGTAAGCATTTCTGTAACCGCGTTTTTGAGCATCTTATTAAAAAGTATGGGGTTACTCACAAAGTTTCCCTTTCCTACCATCCTCAAACAAGTGGTCAAGTTGAAGTCTCAAATCGTCAAATCAAGAACATCCTCGAAAAGACTATCAATCCAAATCGTCAATATTGGTCTTTACGCCTTTTGGATGCCTTATGGGCATACCGAACTGCATTCAAAACTCCTTTAGAAATTTCTCCCTATAGATTGGTCTTTGATAAACCTTGTCATCTTCCCGTCGAACTCCAACATAGAGCTTATTGGGCTACAAAAAGTTTAAACTTTGACCTCGATATGACTGGTCAACAACGGAAGCTTCAGCTCGATGAGCTAGAAGAGTTGAGGTATGATGCTTATTACTTATCCAAGAACTACAAAGATAAAATAAAGTGGATACATGACAAAAGCATCATGAGAAAAGAGTTCCATCTTGGTCAGAAATTCCTACTCTACAACTCTCGTCTTCACCTCTTCCAGGTAAGTTAAAAACTCGTTGGTCTGGTCCATTCATTGTTCATGATGTTAAAGACTACGGTTCCATCATCGTAGAAATCCCTACAAATGGTAGTCTCTTTCAAGTAAATGGACAACGACTGAAGCCATACCATGACCTTCCCACAAGGACAATGGAAACCATTCAATTGATTGATCCTAACTTTGAGGATTAGTCACGCCCACAAATTCCTACTCCACTAAGCCTATTTGGGGGTGGTATCCACCACCCCCATTACGTCCGCCCATTGACATTAAACTTAGCGCTACTGAGAGGCAGCCCAGTCCGTTTATGCATTCATTCATTCATAAAAAAATAAAAATAAAAAAATTAATAATACCACCAATTCCTGTTTGGGATGATGTATTTTTCATAGTACATCATCCCCACCAACTCACTCTTTTTCATTGCAAGGACGGTGTAGATGTTCAACATATCACCTGAGATAATAAGTTCTAATTTTTATTTCTCACTTTTCATTTCACTTGCTTAACACTGGGGACAATGTTCTATTTGTTTGGGGGTGGAGAGATTTTTCAAAATTCATCTCTTTTGAATAACTTTTTCTAAAAAAAGATAATTAAAAAAATAAAAAAGGTGTGGTATCCTAGCTATGATGAGATTTGATTACTTGATTCATTACATTTAGGCAAAGAGATGTTGAGAGTTTATTACTAAAGTAAACATTATATTTGAGCATTTAGGAACAAAAAAATTTTGCACAATGATCACAGATATAGTTTGGAATACATAAGTAAGTAACTTTGTGAGAATCTAGAGGAATAATAGTGGAGACTTTAACCTTATGAGCTATCAGACCTTTCATTTTATTCAGAGAGTTTTTACACAACTCCGAGTCATATGATGACTTAAAATTTTATTGGGCATTAACTTGTTGTGAAGTCTCATTCTTTTTTTTTTGTTGATCACTAAGGATGACATCATTTTTCGAGTTAAGAAAAACATAGGTCTTGTAGTCTATTTGAGACTTATAACCATTACTAAACCTTTGAAGCTAAAATTAGGCATCTCTTGTCCATCTGAAGCTTCTCAAAACCATCTTGCTAAATATTCTATCCAATACCAATGTGAGCTTTTGTCTTGGGTTATTAGATATATTAAATAAAATAAAACCCATTTCCCATTTATGTTTTTGAAAAATGTTAGGAAGTTTTATGAAGAAAAAAGAGAGTGCAAAGTGAAAGTCCAAAGTCCAAGGTGTTTCAGAAAAAAAAAATTTGTGAAAAAAAAAAAGAAATAAAAAGGTTATGAAAAAGGAAACAAATAAAAAAGGGGGGTTGTGAAGAAAGGAAAATAAAAGGAAGTGATTGATGAGTTCCCTATTAAGCTATTTGAAGACCCTACCTTCTCAGAAACATCTCTTTACTTACCATCTACCCCACTCTAGCCAAATTCATTTTTATTGTAGAGAAGTCCTAATTAACCCTATGGTAATGTATGGTAAGAAGTGGAGAGTAAATGAGAAAGTGCTATGGTGGGTAACTCGACATTTTTGCAAGTGATCAACATTCCTTCAATGAGACTATTATTCTCTTTCATATCCGTTTATTCTTATGAGCATGTGAGAAGTTTGAATTTTCGTATTTACTCATTTCCTCACATGCAAGAAAGAAAATATTTTACCCAAACTCAGAGTGATCATTTCAGAGAGATTAACTAGTCAGTTTTGAAGTCAAAACTGCTATGCTATTCCAAAGGTGGAATAGGATATACATTACTTTGACACGAAAAGTTGCATTTGTTAGTTATTCACACACACCATGTTCCAAAGTTGCTCACTTGTAATGTGCATTTTAGTAACTAGTTACATTTGTCTCTTGTCTTCTATGTGGTTGAATAACAATGATATTCTCTAAGAAAAATAGGGCATACATCAATTTTGTTTCAAATAAGAAAAAATGTTTGTAGGTGTCATCCTGAATAACCCTCAGGAGGCTACAACTCTTTCTTTAGTGTCGTGCTAGAGGTTCAAGACGTTATTGCATATTGTAAATGCTATCGAGTTATACCAACGAAAGTGGCATTGATTACTTTGAGAAGTTTAGGATGAATAAAAATATTTTGTTTTGTGTTCTTATATTTCTTTTCGTTGTTCTTTGCTAGAGGACTAGCAAAAGGTTGTTTGGGGGTGGTGTGATAAGCACCCAAAACATCGATTTTTACACCCCTAAATATACAATTGTTAAGTCCAATTATCCAATAAAAATATCTCATTACGTGTATTTTTTGCATTTTGTAGAAATTCAAACACAAATCTCAAATCATGCATAAAGTGGCACAATAAGGCTAAATTCAACAACTAGAAGGCCCAATGGGAGTTCAAATGCATTCATAAGGATTAAAGAATTTCAATCCCAAGACCCATGAAGTCAAGCCCACAAAGCATCAACAACTACGGATCTCGAGAAAATCAACATGAAGATTTGGACATCCACATGGCCAACTTTATCATAAAAAAATCTTTACAAGACATGTTTCCTTATTCAACTCCAACACCATTCCTTGTTTCATTCAACCATGTTTCCTTGTTTAACTCAAACCATGTTCCCTTGTTTCACTCAACCATGTTTCCTTATTTCACTCAAACCCTTTTTACCTATAAAAAAACCCATACATGGAGTTCATAAATGATAGTTTTTGTTAGAGAGATTTTTTTTTTTTGTAGTTCTTTGCTTTAGATGTTTGCTTGGTAGAGAAGTGCATGTACTACTTTCCAACATTTTAATTTTTCCATTGAAGAAGTAAGTTTTGTCTTTGTTTTTCTTTTTCAATTGTTTTTGTTTCTCCTTTAACTTTTAGTTTATTCTCATTATTCATGGAGAGCTAATCTCCCCTTTCAAGGGGAAGAAATTGAGTCCCATGAAGATATAATGATAGTTAGATTGTGTTTCATTAAGATATTAAAGTAGAACAATGAATTGTAAGAAATACTTCAAAAGAAGGTTTCATTTGTTAAATGTAATGGATAATGATTTTGATTCGAAAGAATAAATTATTTCCATGTCTTTTAGGATTTTTCCGATGAAAAACATAATTGAAATCTAATGTTGTTTTAGAAATAAAACAATGGATTTGGTTAAAGTTTGAGGAAAATGAAAAGACTTTTACTTCCTTAATCCCACAACTCAAGTCATGTAGGTTGAAAAGCCATATGATTTGAGTATTTTGGGAGAAATTGAAGTTACAATATACAATCATTATGTTGGAATGGGGTGATTCTCATACCCTTGAGATTTATTTATATTCATTTTGGTTATAAGTTATTATTTTGTTTTGGAATATATCATCTCTCAACATCTCAACATAATTATTGTGCACTTCTCTTTATTCTTTAAATTGAAATTCAAGTATTATCTTCTAATCCAAGCGAAGTAATTGATAACCCCTACTTCCACTATGCATTATTGAAGTGTATTGTAGGTTGAAGGAAAAATAAACAAAAAAATAAATATTTCTTTGATTGATGTCGAAAATCATGCAACGAAATTAATGTCGATTTTTTGCATCAATCAGTTTCCATTCTTCTAGAAATAAGATTTTGAGAATTTGACATTTGGAATGATTGATTTTCAAACAGTCTTTAGAGTGGGTTATTAAGATTGAATTTGTTTCAACCATGATGAACTCATAAAATAGTCTGGATTTATGAGAGTCGTCACTAAGAATGTGAGCAGTTTGAGGAAAAAGGGAGCAGACGACTTGAATGAGTTTTTCATTTGATTTCCGATTAAGGGTCTTAAAAAAACCAATTTATTCAAGAGTCAATTTGGTAACATATTGAGAGGTTGGATGTTTTGTGGGGTTTATGGAGAAGAGTTTGATTTTAGAGGTTGTTTGTTCTAAGATATTGGTTAAATAATTGCAGAATACATTTGTAGGGCCTCAAACTTGTTTTATTTTTTGTAACCATAACATGAGAGTTTTTGTTTGTTGCATTTGAGTCATCTGGCTAGGAAAGAGGAACACGTTTGGGAAATTCATTTTTGGAAATTGCATAACTTGACTTTGATGTATGTTTTGAGGAATAAGCCATTGTATAGCTATCTTGGCTTTGTTTCTAGTAGCTTAGTGAATGGACGAGAGTTACTTTCCTCAATCTACATTAAGGGTTTTGAATAAGACTGGATGTATGCCTCCCCAGAAGAAATTCACGAGTGGAAAAATCCGAAGAAAGTTTGAAGTGTCTTTGATAAATTCAATTTGAAAATCGCGGATAAAAGGCTTTGCCATCTAGCAAATATTTGTTTGAAAATAGTATTTTGAATATTTTTTTCAAAATTACTTTTGTAGATTGACAATCAATACGTAATAAAAAATGGTTGCTTGTAAAAATCATCTTGAAATGTAGAAGACAATTGATAAAATCAGCTTTTTAATAGTTGAATAATACAATTCAATTTCATTAAAAAAAACCTGAACGAAAACAAACTAATTTTTCTTTGTCATGACAATTTTTTTTTAAAAGTACCACCGTACCCAATATTGGATGCATATGTTTCATCAATTTTGAAAACAATGGAATTACTTAGACAATGAAGACTTTTTTATTGTTGACTTGACGAACAATATTTGCATGGACATTAAATCACGGAGGAGGGTTTTACAAAGTCAGGAATAAAAAGGTTTTACTAGAACTCTAAGGTTTTTATAAAACTCCGGTACATAATTAAGGCTTCCCAGGAATCTTTATAATTAATTTTTATTTTTGATTTCATCCAAACATTTGTCTGCAAATTGTATTGAGCGATCTATTGGAGCTATTGTTCCATGGTGAATCTAACACTCTAAAAATTTAATATTTGTTTGAAATAAGCGTATTTTTTATGGTCATTGATGCAGTCATTTTTTGCTCCTTGCTCTGACTTGTTCGACCTGCACAAGTAGCACACGTGAGCCACAAACCACCATGGGGTGGCCGATGACATTTCGATGCTAAAGTCAGACAAGGATCTGAGGAAGATGTAATGTTGTAGTAGGGAATTTGTAGCGTACTTAACTTACCAACCTCATTTCTTATTTATAATGCAAGGAGTCATGGGTTAACCTAGCCATCGTAGGCGTAGATTAGGGAGAAGATCTTCGTGGAGACCCCTCTCTAATTAGGAGTCATGATGTAGGAGGGAAGTTCTCTGTTAGCTCCGTGCTCCTAGATACGCGGGAGATAGTTCCCAATCCGAGAGAATTTCATGGAAGGGAGTTTCCCTGTGTGGAAGATACTCTGGTGTTTGCTTCCTAGTTGGAAGCAAATAGCAGTTGTGGTTGCTCGTCCGAAGCAAATCCTCGAGATACTTGCCTAAAAAGGGCTTACGGGTATCGCCTAGCGTGTGAGACGTGTGGGCCTAGCGTGTTGTGAGAGTCCGAGCTCACCTGTTGGGCTGAAAGCCGCTCGGGCTGGATCTGTATTGGGTTGTTGCTTGAACCCGTGGTTCCTTGAGATCATCATGACATGTGTACGGCTCAAAAGTATGAACGTTTTTATGTATCATCAGTTACTGCCCCCGAGTTAGTGGGTCGTCACATCAGTTCGCTAAGTCGAATTTGGAAGGGATGTGTCTCATGATGACTGAATCTGAATAGTTGCTTGAGCCGCACACTGCATTAATTGAACGTACGTTGGTTCAGCGGAAAAGAAGTGAGAACCCATCGCCTAAATAGGTCATCCGCAGTGGAGCATCTGATTTTTCTACTTTTCTTGCTTTCGAATATATCGTTCTGATTAGAAGTGTTTGTTCGTCTTCCCCATGAGTCGAGAAGATCTTCTTGATGATGATGTCTTGGCCGAGGGCCTAAAGTTTTTTGTAGACAGGTTGCTGTCTAAACCTAGTCTTGCCAAAATCTGTACTAGGTTTGGAGTCCCAAAGGATCTACCGTTGTACCTTCTAACGGGCGACCAGACATCAATGTCGTTAATTGATGGTCTTATCTGTTTACACCGAAGGATGCTTCAAACTGGAGTGTGTTTCTCGATTCTAGACGTGATCTGGGAATTCTTGAATCTGCTAGGGATTTCTTCAACTCAGTTGGGACCCAATGGATACAATGTTATCCTCATGATTCTGCTCCGTGCTAAGGAGGCTGATGTTAGTGTGACACCGTGAGTGATCCAGTTGATTACTGCTTATCGGCTGCAAAACAATGTTGTCTATAAGCTAAGGGCGCCGAAGTGCTTCGGTAGACTGCCTAATGACTTCAAGTTCTAGCAGAAGTTTTGTTTCTTGGCCCCTGCACATTCAAACTATTTCCAATACAAGGGTTGTCCGCTCGAACGATAATTCAGACCGCTTCGTAAGTTCGACTCTTTTCTTGCAACTTTTATGTGCTTGACGACAGATTGACTAACCGTTGCTCATGCTCTTCTGCAGGGAGGTTCCCCACTACTTCTCTTACTTGCTTCCTTTATGAAGAAGAAACAACGTGTTAGAACTGGTTCATCTTCAGCATGACCCATTCCACCGAGAAAGGATAGTGATTCTGCTAAGCCTGTTGAGGCGGAGTCTAACGTTTCCGGTTTGGAGGGAGATTATCTGTGGTTGGCGGGAGTCACAAATGGGTCAAAACTTAGTGATGCGCAAGTTGAGGCTCTGAATAGAAGGCCCTTTCGAAGATTCGCCCGAGGTAGTGGAATCTGATCGCCCAACTGATGATTTGCCTAAGAGTGACCGTGCTACCGATCGTGTTTTCTGTAGCCCGCGCGGTTCATCGTCTCGTCGAGGGCCATGGTTAGAAGTGTTGGAGGGCCCTTTGGATACTTCGCTTCCTCCTTTGCCTCTGGATCCTGTTGAGTCGTCTCGCAGTAAAGGGTCGGCTGCTCTTGATAAAGAAAAAGCCACGGAGGAGAGTCTTAGGATGGTAGTGGCCGCGTAGGGTGGTGCTGGCGTAGTTCCAGATTAAGGGACGTTTCGTCCTAATGAGAGGATAAGCACCGGACTTGGTGAAAATGAGCTCGCGGGTCTGGCACCGAGAGGTGGATATAGAGTATGCTTCGAGGAAGCATATAAGCAGGCGTCACAACTAGCTGATGGACCACTCTCCGAAACCCGATGAGGATTCGCTTGAAGGGTGTATGGATAAGGGTTTGAAGTACCTTATGCTGGGTATGTCTCATATGAGCCACGCGGCCGTTGCTGGAACGAAAGTCGATGAGGCTCGTGAGAGAGTGTACACCTTGGAACGTGTCTTCTCGCATGTGCAGAAGTTGTACTCTGATGCGCTTCATGAAATTGAGCGAATTAAGAAGCAGACCGAAAAAATGCGGTTGGATCAATCAACTGTGGTGGTTGAGGCTCAAAGGGCCTGAGGACCTTGAGCACAAACTAGTAGAAGCAGTGTCCGAGAGGGTTGGACTCAAGCAGGAGCAGAGTCGGATATGTCGAGAAGTCGAGGTTGCGCAGAAGGCTGCAGATAAAGTGCGTTCGAGCTGCAATCCTTTGTTGAAGATAGTGTTTCAAGGGAAGCTGGCTGGGCCACTGAGAAGCAACAGTTGGAATCCGATGTGGATTTTTATACTCGAGAAGCCAGGAAGGCTGAAAACCAGTTGATGTTGGGGTGTCACGAATTCAGTGTTGTGGAGAGTTGTTTGGCCGCAGAGCAGTCTATGGTTGATGCGCTGACTGGTAAGTTGGAGCTGCTAAAACACGAACTTATTGATGCAAAGGTGCGAGAGGAAAAGCTTCTCCAGGAACAAGGAAAATGTGAGTTCCATTGGGTCGTACATGGCCGACTAGAGCTGTTGTCACTGATGAAGGAGGGGCATTCGAAGTGGGACCTTGATAATTATCAGAAGATGTCATATGTAGACTTGTCTATCTCTTCTGCGTTGTTGAACAAGGATGATGATTCGGTCCCTGACGTCCAGATTGAAGCGCATATGGATGCAACTTTCGCCCCTGTTTCTACTAGGCTTAACTCTTCTGTTTCTGTGCCTTCTCCTGATTAGGAGCAATTTTGTGTACTTGTACTCTTTTTGTCTTGACCATTAATGAAAACAGTGATATCCGTTTTATGCCTTTTGTCACTATTGCATGCTTTTCCATTTTGCCATATCGTCTTGTTTTGGCATAGGCTAGTTGAATCAATAGAACATTGACTGATCTTTTTGCGGTAGAGGGTTTGACCGCTTTGTATTGTGAATGACCTGGGTCATTGCTTGATTGTCTGACTAGTTGGTTGTAGCTGTTGCCTTGGGCGAGCTGTGGTGGCCGAGTGTTTGGCACGAGTGGACTTTTCCAATGTTGGGATGCCAATTTGTTTGAGCGTGAAGATGTTGACTTGGCTAGATTCATATTTGCATCAACTGGTTGAGAGGGACACTGGAGGTCATGTGGCGAGCTGCTTGAGATTCCCACCATCCGAATCATTTATGCCCGATCAAGGCGAACGACAGATTCGGGGAGTAAGGGTTTGGCGACCAGGTTGAAAAATAGTGGTCTCATGGCAAGCCGTCGAAGTCAGTCGGGACTGACTAGGCTTCCACAATCCAAATCATTTATGACCGATCAGGAAAGACAACATATTCATGGAGTAAGGGTTTGGCGACCAGGCTGAATAGCAGTAGTCTCGTGGCAAGCCATTGGAATCATCAGTTCGGGACTGACTAGGCTTTCGCCTTTCGAACCATCAACACCCTCCCCGCACGGTGGGGGCTACGAATTTGAGAGGGTTTGGCGATCACGCTGAAAAGCAGTGGTCCCATAGCAAGCCGTCGGAATCAGTTCAGAACTAACAAGACTCCCACCATCCAAATTATCTACACCTGAGTGCACCAAGCTACAAACTTGGGAGTGTTTTGGCGGCCGCGTTGAAAAGTAGCGGTCCCATGGCAAACCGTCGAGATCAGTTCGGGACTGACTAGGCTCCCACCTTCTAGACTATCTACACCCTTGCGCTGAGGCTACAAGTTTAGGGTTGGTGATTCAGCGGCCACGCTGAAGAGCGGTGGTCTCGTGGCGAGTCGTCGAAATCAGTTCAAGACTAACTGGGCTCCCACCTTCTTGACTATCTACACCCTCGCGTTGGGGGCTACAAGTCCAGAGTTTGATCAGAAGCTTTCATCGCTAGTCATCACTAGCTAGGCTTGCCTGATTAGGTTCGGTGATCACCGTCCGCGAAGGGGCGATGATCTCTGGCAAGTCGTCGTCACCACGCGTGATAGCACTGATTAGACTTCTACTTCTTAAACCGTTGATGCCCGTGCTAAGCGGACTAGGTGTCGGGATGAACCAGAAGTTATCATCATCAGTCATGGCTAACTAAGCTTGCCTGGTTTGAAAGGAGGTTCCATCTGCTAAGGGGCGTGTGAACCTAATCCATCCGCTTGGCACAAGGTGTGGAAGAAGTTACCTTAAACTTGACTAGTGATTTGTAGGTACGATCTGTATGCCAGGATTGACTAGGATCTTCTGGTGCTCATGCCATGCATGCGACGGGATGTTGTTTGATTATCAGTTCGGGCCCATGGGCCTGTAGAGGAAGGGCTAGGGTTTCCTTCGAGGCGCGTTGTGTGTACAGTGTAGATCTGCGGTGACATGTGTACGGCGCAGGTTGCGTGACGGTTGACTATCGATTACTCCCCCTCAATTGATGGGGTTGCGTGCAATGCCATTAATTGATTGACGTGTTCTGCGTAGTTTCCTTGGGAACCGTCACCTTCATGTTTTCCTGACGTTATTCAATGTTTGGCATTTAATGCTTGAGTGCCCGTTTGGTGAACCATTACGTCTATATAATGGTGTTTCTGAATCATTGTAGGCAGTATCCTTTGCAGAGTTTATCACCTATAATGTTTTTGTCTGAAAAAGACGCATTGGATTTTCCAAAGGCTAAAGAAGATGTTTTGGGTTTTCCAAAGGCTAAAGTTGTATCTTTGTGTCTGGAGTCTCTGAGTGTTTTGATGTTTATGTCGTTCAGGCAAGGCGAAAGTTGTCGTTATGCGTGGTCACCTGATATGGGTGGGCACACAGTGGATCTGCTGAGGTCTCATAATTCATTCTCATATCGCGGAGAAGTAGTACGGATTTATTACCAAAAGAGATGCTTACCACTTGTATCCTCGTGTGCTCGGATCCCGCGGCTAACCAGTGGCTAATCGAAGTGTTGGCTGATGTGCAATGTCTTCGGGTGTGGTATCTCTCAGTCACACCGGGTATCACATGTGTGAAAAGTGGCCTCCCTTGGCAGCATTGTGAGACCTCTTGCGACCATCCTATCTACCCGCTTCGAAGCCATTCAAGGAAGTAGGGGTGTTAATTGGTTTTCAAAAACTGGCCGAATCGATTGAATCAAATTGAACCAAATCGAAACAAACCGAACCAAAAGCAAAACCGAAACTAAATAGTAGAAAATCAAACCGAACCGAACCGAATGCATTCGGATCGATTGCACTTTTGGGTTTTTTAACATTCGAAAAAACCAAACCAAAGTGAGTTTTTTTGTTAATTTTAATTCTCATTTCCCACCCATTCCAATTTTCGATGCACCCTACCCATAGTCATACCTCTCATTTTTAATTCAATTCTTACATTCTCTCTCATTTTTTTAATTCAATTATCTCTCTCTCTCTCTCTTCCCACCCATTCAAATTTCCAACGCACCCTACCCATAGTGTCACGGACTAGTAATCCGTGCAGCACTAGCTATCCAATTCACTAGTAAGCCTATGAGTAGTTACTTTGACGGGCACAAATATTAACTTGAGAATGCACAATATCAATCTGTAGACAATATAACAATGCACAATAGTCAGTAAAAGCTCTCATTCACATTCAATAGATTACAATGGGGAGGAACGTTCGGAAGGACGTTGCTCAAGACTAGTTCGATGCTATCGATCGATGGAAATACAAGTTTAAAGTTGAAAAGCAATGCAAAGAAAACAATAAAAATGCTAGCGGTACAGTCTGGCCCGACTATGCAATGGAGGCAACACGTCCTCACAGTCAAGAGCTCAAACCTTCCCCCTATAATATAGATGCTAAGCATTTGGGCACTTTTCAAAAGGGAACATTGAATTTTGAGACCATTAGGAAAGTCTTGAAAGGCCTCTGAACCTTGATTTCCCTAACCAATGGTACTAGTCCTGACACTCTCCCACACTCAATTCGCTGACGCCCTCACAGCGAACTTTTCCAAGTACTCTTCCAGCTTTGAGAGGTATGGCAGCAGATGCTCGACTGGCTCCCAACTGATCTCTGAAGGAGGTTCATCTTGCCACTTGACCAAATACACTCTATCCGGGCCTGTGTTGTTGATGAGGCGGTCAGCTAAGATTTCTTCCACTTCTCGATCTGGCTTAGTAGGATGCTTAGGCAATGCTCGGGTAGATACATTTCTTGTGGGATCAGCGGCATCTGCATGGTAAGATTTCAAGTTACTTGCATGGAAGACAGGATGGGTGAAACGGAGCCAATGTGGTAACTTGACGCGATAGGAGACTTTGCCTACTTTCTCAATAATCTGTACCGGTCCCTCATACTTGCGAAACAGATTGTTGTGTGCTCTAGCTGTCCGTTTATACTTGTTGAACATATCTAGCTTCACCAATACCAAGTCCCCGACTTCAAAAGGATCGATTCGTCGTTTCTTGTCGGCCCATTTCTTCATGTGACGGGAGGCTTTCTCAAGATAGGCTCGAGCAACTTCAATGTTTTTCTGCCAGGCTTTGACAAATTCAAGAGCTCTTGGGCTGGGTCCTTGGTATCCGGTCAGCACTGTATGTGGTGTCAATGGTTGCTGACCAGTGACTAACTGAAAGGGGCTGGAGTGAGTAGTTGAGCTCTTTTGTAAGTTGAAACAGAATTGTGCAACATCAAGTAGTCCCACCCAATTTTTCTGGTTTGCACTTACAAAATGACGAATGTATTCTTCAAGCATAGAGTTAAAGCGCTCAGTCTGTCCGTCAGATTGGGGATGTTGGCTTGTCGACATATTAAGTTTGGATCCCAAGAGCTTGAACAACTCCTTCCAGAACTTTCCTGTGAATCGAGCATCACGGTCGCTAACAATGTTTTCGGGCAGTCCCCAATACTTCACTACATGCTTGAGGAACAATTGCGTCGTATCTTCGGCTGTGCAAGTTAGTCCGGTCGGCACAAAGGTCACATACTTGAGAATCGGTCAACAACTACAAGGATACTCCTGAAATCCTCCACTTTTGGTAACCCAGTAATGAAGTCCATGGAAACACTTTCCCAAGGACGAGTTGGAACAGGCAGGGGCTCTAGTAAGCCTACTGGTCGATCTCTTTCAACCTTATCTTGCTGGCAAATAAGACATGTTCGAACATAGGCCATTACATCCTCCTGTAACTGCGGCCAATAGTGCCCCCGCTCTAGCAATGCAAGTGTCCGTCTCCAACCTGGATGTCCCGCCCAATGGGTGTCATGGCATTCTCTCAAAAGTTCTTTCCTCAAACCAGAAGTTCTCGGAACATAGAGGCGATTACCAGTTGTGAGTATTGCTCCATCTTTTATCCAGAACCGTCGAGTTTTGCCCTGCTTGATCAACTTTGTAATCGCCTTCGCTTGTGGATCTGTCTGTAGGCCTAGTTTGATCTTCTCCAAGATGGTGTGACTTGGACCAGTATGGGTTAGCACTGCAAGGTCTGCCCTTCTACTGAGTGCATCAGCTACATTGTTAGTGCGCCCTGGCTTGTATTCCAATACTAAGTCAAATTCTGCTAATTTTTCCTGCCATCGAGATTGCTTGGAGGTTAGCATCTTCTGAGTAAGGAAATGGCTTGCTGCAGCATTATCCGTTTTAACAAGAACTTGAGATCCCAAGAGGTAGTGTCTCCACACCCGTAAACAATGTACAATGGCTAGCAATTCCTTTTCCTGAGCTGAGTAACGAGACTCTGTATCATTCAACTTTCGACTCTCATATGCTACCGGGTGACCATCTTGAAGTAAAACTCCCCCTAAGGCATAATCAGATGCATCTGTTTGTACTTCAAAGGGCTTGGTGATGTCTGGCAAGGCCAATACTGGATCTTTCATCACGACCAATTTCAAGTCTTGGAATGAAGTTTCACACTGCCTATCCCATTCCCATGTTCGGTCTTGTTTCAACAAATTTGTCAGGGCAACAGCTCTCTTAGAGTAGTCCCTTATGAAGCGACGATAATAGTTTGCGAGTCCAAGGAAAGAACGTAGTTGAGACACGTTCTTAGGAGAGTTCCAATCATGGATTGCCTTGACTTTCTCCATGTCCATCCGAATCTTGCCATTGCCAATAACATGACCCAAGAAATTGATCTGGGTCTGGCCGAATGAGCACTTTTCCTTCTTGACAAAGAGATGATTATCCTTAAGGATTTGGAACACTTCTCGCAAATGATGTAGGTGTTCTTCTATAGTCCTACTATAAACCACAATGTCGTCAAGATAGACAACCACAGACTTGTCCAGAAGGTGACGGAACAGGCCATTCATAAGGGTGCAAAATGTAGCTGGAGCATTGGTCAAGCCGAAGGGCATTACTAGGAACTCATATGACCCATATCTAGTAGAACAAGCAGTTTTGGGTTCGTCACCAGCAGCAATGCGGACCTGTTGGTAACCTGATCTCAAGTCGAGTTTTGTGAAGTATCTAGCGGATCCAAGTTGGTCGAATAAGTCTGCAATGAGCGGCAGCGGGTATTTGTTCTTTATAGTGACTTTGTTCAAGGCTCTATAATCAACACAAAGGCGAAGACTGCCATCATGTTTCCGCTGAAAAAGAACAGGTGCCCCATAAGGTGCTTTAGAGGGCCGAATGAATCCTGACTCTAACAAGCCATCTAGTTGTGTTCTCAATTCGGTCAGCTCTGGAGGGCTCATGCGATATGGACTACGTGCGGGTGGCTTGGCACCAGGGACTAACTCAATTTCGTGATCAATGAGCCTTCTGGGAGGTAGATTCTTTGGCAATTCATTCGGCATCACTTCGCTGAAGTCAGCAATAACTTGGGCAACTTCCTAAGGGATTTTGCTAGTATCATCTTCCATCTCTAGCTTTGCCACAGCTAAGTATGTATCTTCTCCTTTGGCCAAGCCCCTCTTGACTTGGAGCGCCGACAAGATCCTATCATGAGTCGTTGGTCGAATTGAGGTTGGTACAATGCGTAGTCTGGGTCCGAAAAACCCCAAGGAGTCCATGAAAGGTAATGGTCCTGCTGCAGCTCCTCGGAAGAATTCTTGGCCAAGAATCACCTTAAATTCATCAAGTGGAACGACCAAGAAGTTTGATCTTCCTTCCCATGGACCAACCTGTAGTGGCACAGCTCTAGCCATACCATTAATAGAGATTGCCTCAGAGTTGACAGCTTTCAACTTACCCACATCTCCTTCTAAGTTCAGACCCACACGTCTAGCTTCATCTGGGGCAATAAAATTGTCTGTCGCTCCGGAATCCAACAATGCTTGGGAAGGGAACCCATTGATAGTGATGTCGATGTATTGTAAAGCCTTCTTGTGTGGGTGCTCATACATTTCTCCTTTGACAGCATTGAGCTTGCGTAGAGCTCCCATTTGGGAGGTCTCAATGTTGGTGGGGTTCGAGCTCGATGCGGTCGGGTTAGAAGGTTCTGCTTGAAGCAAGGACATTAATGAGTGTAGAGCTGGTTTGGATGGACATTTGCCTGTTGGGTGATCCCTGCTATTGCAAAGAATGCATGGGGCAGGGGCAGATGGTCTCCACTGCCCAGAGTAGTTTTGCCCTCTTTTGTTGTTGTAATTTGAGTTGCTAGAGCTGGCATTCCAATTTTTGTTGGAACTCCAATTCTGGTTGGACGGTCGGGAATTATAGTTTCCTCGGTTCTGACTTGAGTTTCCCCAGTTTTGGTGAGGTGAGCGAGCATTCGACCCTGAGCTTGAATTGGTACTGCCAGTTCTAGCTGTGGAGTGATTGAGCGAAGTGGATCCAGTCATGGGCATATAATCGCTAAACCTTTCTGCTGCCGCAATAACACTTGTAATATCTGTCACCTTCTGCCTTTGCAATTCTGCTTGTAGAAGCGGCTGAGCTTGTTCCATGAAACAAAAAACTTTGTCCTTCTCAGACATGTCTCGAATATCTAGCAAGCAAGTTGAGAATTGTCGGACATAGTCTCGAATATTGCCTGTCTGTTTGATGGTGTGGGGCTTCCTCCTTGCTAAGAAATCAGTGTTCTCAGGCAAGAATTGATTTCTGAGTTCCTTCTTGAGGTCTGCCCAAGTTCTAATAAGGATGCGACCTTCTTCCATATCTGCATATTTGGTTCTCCACCATAGTTTCGCATCACCTGCTAAGTACATGGTCGCCATGGTAACCTTGGCTTCTTCTGATTCAGGGTTCACCGCGCGAAAATACTGCTCCAGATCAAACAAGAAATTCTCTAACTCCTTCCCATCTCGTGCCCCAGCATATGACTTTGGCTCGGGTACTTTCATCCTAGGGTGATCAGTCGTCCCTGTGGCCTTAGTTAGCAAGCCAACCCTTGCAAATAAGTCCTCCAACTGTAATTGGAAGTCACTCATCACCTGAGCTGTGGGGTGAGGCGACTCTTCCATTGTGACTGTTCGTCCCTCTAAGTTATCAACGTGCTCAGCCAGCGAGTCCACTCTGTCTGCCAGTGAAAAGAGTCCATCCAACCGACTAATCTGTTCTCCCAAAGTGTTCAACTGGTCCATTCTGCTTTCCAGTCTATGCATTCGACTGGCCTGTCGTTCCTCCATAGCGCTAAGGCGCTCATTTATTTCCTGCATCCTGGTTTGCATTCAACAAGCTCTGGCTCTGATACCAACTGTCACGGACTAGTAATCCGTGCGGCACTAGCTATCTAATTCACTAGTAAGCCTATGAGTAGTTACTTTGACGGGCACAAATATTAACTTGAGAATGCACAATATCAATCTGTAGACAATATAACAATGCACAATAGTCAGTAAAAGCTCTCATTCACATTCAATAGATTACAATGGGGAGGAACGTTCGGAAGGACGTTGCTCAAGACTAGTTCGATGCTATCGATCGATGGAAATACAAGTTTAAAGTTGAAAAGCAATGCAAAGAAAACAATAAAAATGCTAGCGGTACAGTCTGGCCCGACTATGCAATGGAGGCAACACGTCCTCACAGTCAAGAGCTCAAACCTTCCCCCTATAATATAGATGCTAAGCATTTGGGCACTTTTCAAAAGGGAACATTGAGTTTTGAGACCATTAGGAAAGTCTTGAAAGGCCTCTGAACCTTGATTTCCCTAACCAATGGTACTAGTCCTGACACATAGCATACCTCTCATTTTTAATTCAATTATCTTTCTCTTTTTTAATTCAACTCTCTCTCTCTCTCTTTAAATCAGTTCCCAACCACCATTTATCTTTCCCATTTTTAATTCTCACCACTATTCCTCTTTCTTTTACTCTCATTCTCTTTTTTAATTCCCATCTACTCTTTTTTTTATCCCACAATGAAATCATGAACAACTGAAAACAAAGTGAACAACTTATTATGAAAAACCGAATAAAAATCAAACCGAACCAAACCGCGGTTTTTATATTTGAAAATTGGAAAACCAAACTGAACCTAAGCTTGGTTCGATTTCGGTTTTAGCATAATTTCGAACAGTTTGAAATGATTAACAAGCCTACGAGGAAGTATGAAGGGGTGAGATGTTCCTGAAGAAGATCGAAGCCCTTTGAGAAGTGTTCAACGCTACAACAAGGGTGTCTCCATGGAGTGATGTGGCGGAGCAATCCGTCTGCTCAGTCCTTTCAATCCCCACTTACATTTTGTCTTTATCTTGGGAAGGGGTCGAGCATCTCCCATTTTCTTGACTCCGTTGTCGTCTTCGGAAGGGGTCGATCAGCTTTTATCTTTCCTCTCACCTGCAAACTGTTCGCGGTATGTAATCTTTTGTATCCACCTCAGGGCGTTCGCAGTATGTAGTTTTTTTGTATCCGCCTCAGGGCGTTCACAATATGTAGTTTTTGTATCGTGCTTGTTGTTACATCTTTCCAATAATCAATAGAGTTTGTCTCTGAAATTCTTGTTTTATCTCTTAAATGATTACAAATCACATAAGTTTCTTAAGAACTTTAAACTCAATATTGACTACGGAAAGGGAAACAAACAACTTAAAGCAAACTAACTGTTGATGGAGATAAATTGATTTTGGCCTCGAAACGAATTTGATAGCTTTGGCGTTACATAGGTAACTGAAGAGTAAACCTTGCAGAGGAGCGGATCACAGCTTTGACAGGATGTCGGGGGGATGTGTTCCCGCTTGCCATTTCTGTTACGATTTGTTGCGTGAGAGAGTTTACTGCTCATTTATCGCTCAAAAATGGTGCCCCTTCCGTCTTTAGGCCTTGCACTGGGTCAGGCTGCTTTGCATGATGTAGCTGGATCTGGGAACACTCTATCTGTTTCAGTGTGACATAGTGGCAGCCTCGTGCCGTAGTTTGGTCTCCATGTATTTCCCCTTCCGAGTTGTTAGTAGCATACTTAACACACTGGTGAAGGGTGGAGACCACTTCTTCCATTTGGTGTAGCCACGGTCTTCCCAGGATGAGGTTGTAGGACGATGGTGCCACCATGAAGTCCATAAATAGGACCTTCCTTAACTGTGGCTCTCCGGCTACTATGGCTAGCCTTATCCTTCCCGCGGGGAAGCACTTTTCACCGCTGAAACCGATCAGCGGGTGCTCTGATGGCAATAGGCTTTCCTCCTTGAGGTCCATGTTGCGGATAGCATTGTAGAACAGAACGTTGAGCGAGCTTCCTGTGTCAACGAGGGCTCTCTTCACTTCCCACTTTGCGATGGACACAGAGATGACCAAAGCGTCATTATGTGGCGCTCGGACTCCGTCTAAGTCCCTGTCCGTGAAGGTCAAAGTGGGAATGGGGTTCTGAATTCTTCAATAGCAAACGCGTCTATCTTCGTCCACGAATTGTGTCTGCATATTCAATAGAGCCCGCTTGCGAGACCTATGCGACTAGTCATCATTCGGTCCGTCTCCATAAGGAACGTATATTATCCCAGGAGTCTCATTTTCTGCCTCTTTCACTGACTCCCCCCCGTCCTTGGTCTGTTCTGGCTGCTTCTCAGACTTCGGGAAGTCTTTCAATTTGCCCTTGCGGATCTAGTGTTCTACTTCATACCTCAGACTCCTTGTAGTCATTGTTGTTGCGGCCGCCTTCTTTGTGGTACGCACAGTACTTGTCGTTATCCCTTCTGGCAGGGTCTCCGCGTGTCTTCGGGTGCCACTTCAAATTCCTCCCAATTTTTCATGGAGTTGAGCACATCCAACAGACTGGCATTCAAGGGTGTCACGGCTCTGGATCCAATGTAGTTGGATGACTTCTCTGGCCTGGGATGATCAAGATCCAGTCTCTTGTAAGTGTCTTTCCTCTGGTCCACTGCTCTTCCTCGTGTCTCTTTCCTTCTTTCTTATCCCTCGAAGCAAAGGGTTTTCTGTCGCTTTCGATTTCCCTCTTGGCTGTTCTTGATTCCTCCAGGGTGATATGTCTTTGAACGCTCTTGAGGAGCTCTGCCATGTTCAGAAGGGGCTCCAAGGTGAGGTCCTCAAAGAGCTTTCATTCTCTGATGCATGTGGTGAAGGTCGTTGTGGCTATATCGTTGCTGCACCCGTTGATGAGGGTCAGCTCATTGTTGAAGCGCATGATATACTCTCGGAGCGTCTCGCCAGACCTCTACCTTAGAGAGAGTATGTAGTGTGGACCTTTTTCTGAAACGCTGGCTTTCGATGAAGGGGGTCAGGAATTCCTTCGTCAGTGTTTTAAAAGAATCAATTGACTTCAGCAGAAGGCTGTGGAACCATGTCAATGCGAGGCCTTTGAGACTAGTAGAAAAGGTTCTACACATGACGGATTCAGATCCTTCCTTGAGAGCCATCACGTGCTGGTAGTGGCATAGATGATTGAATGGATCGGTGGTTCCATCGTAGGAATCTAGCTTTAGGGAGTAAACTTCCTTGGGAGGGCCTCATTCATTATCCAGTCTACGAATGGCGGGACGAAGAGGCGATACAGGGTGTCAGGATCATGCGCTCCTCTGCGGAAGGGATTCTCGAGGCCAAGCTTCTATGTCCTGGCTGCTGGATCGGCGTTAGCCGCACAACCTCCCTTAGTCCAATAGGAACCGGCGGGGGCCTGGCTCTCCTGCGCTTGCTCCCTATCATCCACTGGATATGGAGGTTTGTGTTGTTCTTGGTCTCCATCAGCAGCGGGTGGATTATGCCTTGTGAATGTCTCCACCGCCTTGATAACCTGTTGTAATTGAGATGTCAGCATCTCGATTTTGGGGTCTTTTGTTGCTGCCGTTGGTGTAGGGGAGTGAGTATGCCACCCGTGCATGGCAGGAACTAGTATAGGGACAGCCGAAGCGTTGGACGTATCCCCTGGTTCATTGTTACGCGACCTAGTGGTCACCATCCCTTTGAGATTTGGTAGGAGATGACACTTAGTGTAAAGTTAAGAACTATGTCGTCCCCACGGACGGCGCCAAAGTGATGCTGTCATTTTTCGCTCCCTGCGCTGACATGTTCCCATTGACTTGATCGACCTGCACAAGTAGCACACGTGAGCCACAAACCACCGTGGGGTAGCCAATGGCACTCTGATGCTAAAATCGGACAAGGATATGAGGAAGGTGTAATGCTGTAACAAGGAATTTGTAGCGTACTTAGCTTACCAACTTCATCTCTTATTTATAGTGCAAAAAGTCCTGGGTTAGCCAAGCCATTGTAGGCGTAGATTCGAGAGGAGATCTTCGTGAAAACCCTTCTCTAGTCAGGAGTCGTGTTGTAGGAGGGAAGTTCCCTGTTAGCTTCGTGCTCCTAGATATGCGAGAGATAGTTTTCAATCCAAGAGCATTTCATGGAAGGGAGTTTCCATGTGTGGAAGATACCTGGTGTTTGCTTCCTAGTTGGAAGCAAAGAGCAGTTGTGGTTGCCCGTCCGAAACAAATTCTCGAAATACTTGCCTGAAAAGGGCTTACGGGTATCATGGATAGCTATGAGACGTGTGGGCCTAACGTGCTGTGAGAATCCAAGCTCGCCAGGTGGGCTGAAGTTGAGCGCGCTGGGAACCGCTCGGGCTAGATTCGTATTGGGCTGTTGCTTGAACCTGTGGTTCCTCAAGATCATCATGACATGTGTACGGCTCAGGGATATGACCGTTTTTATGTATCATCAGTGACAATACTAGACAATTGTCTTTGATATTTTGAACTAATACATCTAGATGTTTCCAATGTTTGCAATTGTTTTTTAGAATATTAAGTTATCATCTATATGGACAATCGAAAAGTTTGTGTATGGATTGAATGTACCATTCATAATGTTTTGAAATTCGAAAGATTTTTATGAAATCTTAATTATGTATGATTTTTATAAAAATCTTAAAATCCTATTAAAAACTTTTTATGCTAGGCTTCGCTAAAACCCTCCTCCAAGGTCCAATGTTGATACCAATATTGTTTGTGAAGTCAACAATCAAAATGTTTACCTTATTTAGGTATATCATACCCTACAGCTTTCAAAAATTTTGAAACATAAGCATCCAATACAGGGTATGATGGTATTTTAAAACAAAAATGTAATGACAAAGAACAATTAGTCCATTTTCATTCAGGTTTTTTGAATGAAATCCAATTGAATTATTTTACTGTAAGAAAAAGATTTTGTCAATTAGTCATACAATTGCTTCTTCCTCAAAACATACATCAAGTTATAGAATATTCAAAAATGAATTCCCCAAATTTGTTCCTCCTTCCTCATCAGATATGATTTAAAGGCAACAAGGAAAAACTCTTATGCTATTATTATCGAAATTCAAAACAGGTTTGAGGCCCTACAAGCCCATTTCGCAATTACTTAACAAATATCTCAGAACAAATAACCTCCAAAATCAAACTCTTTTCCACAAACCCCACAAAAACATCAAACCTCTCAATATGTTACCAAGTCGGCCTTTAAACCAATTTGTTTTCAAGAACCTTATTTAGGAAATCCAAATGGCAAACCTATGCAAATCGTTTGTTCATTCTTTCCTCAAACTGCTTCATTTCTTAGTGATGGCCTCTAGAAATCTAGATTATTTTATAAGTTTATCCTGGTTGACACAGATTCAATATTAATAACCCACAATAAATACAATAATGACGACTCAAAAATAAACAATTTCAAATGTCAAATTCTCAAAATTTTATCCACATAAGAGCAAAGCCAAAATCCATTCACTTCCAAAATATTCAGTCAACCCTCAATCCCCAATTTTACAATTATATTGATTATCAGAAAGCTTGTATAGAGCATTTTTTTTTTCCAAACTTCAAATTGTTCTCACTTATGGTTCTCCCGTTTTGCCTAAAATTCAAATAATATTTTTCCTACTGGTTCTCCTATCACTGATAGAATATGTATGGTTCAGTCAAATAAATTTTTCCTCGCCAAGTCGAAGGACGGAATATTTTTTTTCCCAAACATGCAAATACTTATCGTAAGGAACTACATAGCTAGAGGGGGTCCAGAAAGGCGATTTAGAGGGGTAAAACTGGAAAATATTTCGCCTAATCTCTTTGAATCACAGCCGTTCCAAGCTGCTTGGGTTTAATCTTGATCGTTGCTTCAAATTGGCGGCTAGGGTTGATGGCATTGACACAGCCAGCCAAGGGGGATTCCCCTGCGGCTGGCCAGGAAGAGGAGGGGATTTCCAAGCGCTCTTTTGCGCAGGTATTAGGCAAGGCTATGAAAGACGGTCTTTGCGACAAACCGACGGATTCCACAAGGGCAGCCCGACTTTATTTCTTTCCGATTCGGATGTCTCAAGGGGAGAATCTCACGTGTCAAATCATGTTGTGGTATTGAAGTTTACAAGTTTTCGGCCTTCGCTTGATTCGATAAGAGACTCCATTCATAGATCTTGGGGAATATCCGGTGAGTTCATTATGGGTCTTATTGATCAAAGGCATGTTTTGGTTTATTTACAATCGGAAGATGAAGTTAAGAAAGTGCTTTCAAAATATTCATTCACTATTCGGGGCGTTAGATATAAAATCTTTTGTTGGCACCCTGGTTTTAGCCTACGGGCGGATCCAGAATTGACCCCAATATGGATCGAACTTCCAAGTCTTCATTTCGTTTTTTTTCTCCCAGCAATTATGAAGGCAATTGGGAATTCGGTGGGTAATTTTCTTAGGATCGATGATGGCACTAGATACTTTGCTCGACCAAAGGTTGCTCATATGTTTGTCAAGATGGAGGTAACTATACCTTTACCTCATAAGATTTGGCTTGAAAGTCCAAAATATGGCGGATATTGGTAGCAATTAAACTATCCTGGATTAAAATAGTGCAGTCATTGCTCGTTAATTGGACATGAGAAAGACTATTGTATGAAACTTATGGGAAAGAAGAAGGAGCAATCAAATGATGATGGAGAAATACACAAGGAAGTTAAGCACTTAGATAAACAAAAAAAGGAGACTCAAGGACACAATGTTAAGAAGCAAATGTATGTTTCGGTTGCTAAGAATTCGATGGAGACAAAGGAGAAAATAGGGAGTAGTGGGGCGAAAGATACACAAGGTGTTGAAATCACAAATGAACAAGGAAAGGGTGATAAAAGGAATTCACGAGACGAAGAAGTTGATACAATTTGCTTGGCTAACAAGTTTGGCATTTTAAATGATGACAACTCGGAAGAGAATCTTGTAGAAGTGGATAAGGAAAAAATGCAAATTCAGGAAGGTCATAAGAGGGAGGACAACCACAGTAATGAGAAACATGGAAGAAATTCGAAGGAAGTGACAAAAAAACTAAAAATACCCAAGACATTTTAAGGGGAGCGGGTTATACCACTAGTAAAGTTGACAAGGCATTAGATAATTTGATTGGTGCTAATTCAGTAAGCAAATCTGCTGGAACAAGTACACAGGCAGGGGGTCGAGAGTGTGAATCAGTGAATGTGCACTTTGGTGCGCCGAATACAGGGCAAGTGCGTGTCCAAGAAGCTTCTCCATATCGGTGTCCTCTCGTTCTGTTTCAGCCAATACATTCCAGGAAGTCTTGATCAATGCGACACAGGAGTTAGGCGATGATAAAGGGATGTCATTCCCTAATAAAGATTCTTTTGTTCCAGAGCATGTAGGTGTTGCAGGCCAGAATTCTCGCAGTCCTTTGGATCAGGTTCAAAGTGATGAGAAAGGTTTGCGTTGTTTTTCGGATGAGGAATTCCAATCCCTCATTAAGACCAAGGGCTTGTCGGAGACAGATGTGAGAGCTAAAACTTCAGAATTGGCTAACACCCCAACCCACATAGAAGATCGCACGAACTATCCAAAAGCGCCCATGGATTGGCAATCACCCCAAGCCATCCATGCTTTGACTACAAAAATTGCAAGAATAGGCAAGGAGGCATTGATCAATGAAATTAATGGTTTCCTTGAAGCGGAAGCAGCAAAGGTGGGGCAAAACGCTGTTGAAGAAGAACATGAGGTTACCACAATATAGCCTCCCACGGAATATGTTCCTCGAAGGTCTTCTCGAAGCAAGAAGACAAATCCAAAATTCAGGTAACTGATGATGACAATACAAGTAGAATGCAAATGCTTATTAGAACATTGTAGGGATGCTAGATTAGTTCTAGTATTCAATGGGTTCTACATCATGATTCATTGTGTATCGATTCCTTACTACGACTTCTCATACATCCTGGGGCCCACATTAGGTATAAATCACGTCATGAAAGTGATTAAAGGTTTGATTGGTAATTATGAGGGAGAAAAGTTATGGAAGGTCTATCATGCAACCACTTCAGTAGCAGAACACTTTGCAAGGTTGCTCCCCAACCTGGAGACGGTGAATCTAGAACTGATTAGGCTATTTGTTGAAGCCTTGAAGCAAGTTTATTGTTCTGTAGATGATGTAACGAGTGAACGTATGAGCGAATGTAAACCTTATTATCATCATCCTTTTCATTAATATAAGGTTCGGGGATCCTAAAAACCCCAGCTCACTTTCCAAAAAAAAAAAGGACAGAAGATTTTCCATGCAGACATCAAATTTCCAAAATCTCAAGAATTTTAAGTATTTTTACAATGGTTTTTGCAAAATTCTCCCTAACATGGATCTGTTGCTGGGATTATATACTCACATCAGTTCAAGGTTTATTCTAGTCCACTCAAATTCCTCTTTCTCAGTGTTGAAGATTCATAGTCAAATTATAGATATGTTTTGACTATTCATATATAACAAAACAAGCAATGGATAAATATTTAAATAAGATAATGCAGCCAAACAAAGAAAATCAATTGGAACTCTAAAAGCTAAAAGCCTAAATTCTAGCAGCAACAACGAAGAAGCAAATGTACGAGTCACTATCTCAAATCTGCTCATCAGATGCTGATGGTAATGATGTTGCAACTTTGCAGCATAATCAAAATAAAAAAGATGATTGTTTTGGATTATTTTGTTCACAACAATAAAACCTTTTGTCATCAAAAGTGTCCCACGTGTCATTTTAACCACCAAATAAGACATCATTCTCAATGGTGTCCCACAATGCATTATCCACAAAATACCAATACAATGTCCTTATCTAATGACTCGCAAGCTATTTTCCACCCTCAATCACTACAAATTATTCCAAACTCATCGAAAGAAGTCTCAATTATTTCACAAACATCGAAAATTTTCATTTTCAAAGGGACTCACAAGTAATCTCCAATCTTAATAATTTCGCTAAATTCTAAACACACCGAAAGCAAGTTTCCACCTCACCTCTATTATGTCAAAATTCTCTTCATTATGTCAAAAATAATAAAATCAATATGCAATCTCCAAAGTCACACCTTCACTAATAAACACCAAATATTAAAGAAATTAGACATCTTCATCCATCTCGGATAAGAGCACCATAAGCCTTTCAAAACCCAAAACCCTTTGTAATCCCTATTTTAAATCCCCTGTATGATTTTGAAGAAGTGTATTTCAAAGTTCAACAACACTATAAGTTTTACAGCTTTCGTCGTGTTTCTAATTATTTTAATCAATAAATTTCAAGTTTTTATCATGCATTATCCTATTTTAGTTTTCTAAATCAAAGTCAGTTAGAGTCTATCGCTCAGACCAACCTCTATTAAAAAAATCAAGCTGAGTCTTATTGAATCTTCACCAATAGTTGTTTGGCAATCTGACCAGATTTTAGAAACCATTGTTGCACTGTTTTTATTTCAGAAATCGTACATATTATTCTTTAATTATTTTTTATTGAATTTTGTTTTGGGTGTTTTCCTCGGTATTATTGGTATTAGAGCCATTTGGTTTTTATTTATTTATTTATTTATTTATCTATTTCTGTTGGTATAGTGTTGGGTAGCCAAGAAAGTTTTGGTAGGCTCTTAAAAGCCTTGTAATTTGATGTTCGTTTGTTGCGTTGGTTAGCCGGTACAACCTTGTAGCTAAGGAAACGTGTTGGTATGCTTAGGTGGTCCCATCTTAGTGGTCCCATTTGAGGTAATCCCATTAATCCTACTTAGAAATTTAATTGTTCAAATTTCTTTTCTATCAAGATTTACACATTCTTCATCCTCTAGGAAAAATTCATAAAAAAAATAATTAATAGCTTAGAATGCCAAGTTTTGAAATTTTAAAAGCCTACCAACGCCTACTGGAAATTTGATGTTTGCATAAAAAATTTTCCATCCTTCTTCGGCTTGGGGAGGAAGAATTTATTTGACTGGACCGTACAGATTCCACTAGTGATAAGGGAACTAGTAGGGAAAATACTCATTGATTTTGAGCAAAAGCAAGAACAACATGAATGATAACAATTTTGAGTTTGGAAAAACAAAACTATAATCCAAGCCTTTTGATAATCAAAATAATTATAAAATTTGGATTGAATGGTGAGCTGAATTTTTTTTAGAGTGAATGAATCTTTGTTCCATTCTTCTGGAGATTAGATTTTGAAATTCGACATTTTGAATGAGTATTTTTTAGCTCTCATTTTTGTCTTTATTAATATTGAATCAGTGTCAACTAGGATGAACTCATAAAATAATATGAATTTATGAGGTCATCACTGAGAAAAGTAGCAGTTTGAGGAAAAAGGGAATAAGCGTCTTGAATGGGTTTGTCATTTGGATTTACGAAACATGGTTCTAGAAAGTAAATTGGTTCAAAGGTTGATTTGGTAATATATTGAGAGATTTGATGTGTCCACCAATTGTAGCTCAATTGGTCATACATCCATTCTCCTTGTGAGAGGTCGCAGGTTTAAGACTCACCAGTTATGATTTTGTGAGTTTTCGCCCGATTATTTGGAGCACATGTGTTCTGAAGTTGACTAGCCTTTGGGTATTGAATGTAGCTGCTTAGATGAACTGGACTAGAGCGAAGTAAAAACAAGTCTTCATGTGAGGTGGAGGCCATGAATCGGAGCGAAAACAAGTCTCCATGCGAGATGGAGGCAACGAGGATATTAAGTGGCAACAATATTGTAGCCTTCGGATTTGGTTTGGTTAACCCTATAGGGTCAATCATGTAACCTTCGGGCATGGGTTAATAAATAAATAAAAATGGTCAACTATCCATTTTTTTTAAAGAGGTTTGATGTTTTTGTGGGGTTTGTAGAGAAGAGTTTGAGTTTCGGGGGTGTTTGTTTTGAGATATTGATTCAATAATCGCGGAATGAACTTGTAGGGCCTCAAACCCGTTTTGATTTTCGATAACCATAACATAGGAGTTTTTGTTTGTTGGCTTTAAATCATCTAGTGATGAAGGAGGAACAAGTTTGGAGAATTAATTTTTGAACATTGTGTAACTTGATGTATGATTTAAGAAAGGCAACGACTACTGCACACTACCAAATGCGCTTTCTCACACCACCATGTATTTTTTTTTTCTACTAACCCACACCACCACCACCCAAATAATTGTTTTTGAAAAAAATAGTAACTTAACTTAAAAACATGGTAACTTTCGACCAATCACTACAAAAAAAAACAAAATTAGCTACGGCAATTAGCGACGGTTTTTTTACGGCAATTAGCGACGGTTTTAAAAAACCGTCGCTAATTAAACGGTTTGCGACGGCAATAAACCGTCGCTAAATGTTCTGCTACGGTTTTAAGAATATAAATTAAAATAACCGTCGCTAACCGTTTTGCGACGGCTTAAAACCGTCGCTAATACGAACATTAGCGACGGCTTTCGAACCGTAGCTAATGTTTAGAAATTTTTTTGTTAGCGACGGTCTAAATACCGTCGCTAACGTGATTTTTTTTAAAAAAAAATATAACAAACCAAATTAGCGACGGCATTTTGGCCGTAGCTAATGTTTTTGTGATTTAAAAAAAAAACTATAGGAAAACTCCTTAGCGACGGTAGGAAAACCGTAGCTAATGTGATTTTTTTTTAAAAAAAAATTTACAAAAGAACTTAGCGATGGTTTTATGGCCGTAGCTAATGTTTAGAAAAAAATTTATTAGCTACGGTCTAAATACCGTCGCTAACGTGATTTTTTAAAAAAAAATATATATAACAAACCAAATTAGCGACGGCATTTGAGCCGTAGCTAATGTTTTTGTGATTTTAAAAAAAAAATTATATGAAAACACCCTAGCGATGGTAGAAGGGCCGTAGCTAATGTGATTTTTTTTTTTTTTTTAAATTTACAAAAGAACTTAGCGACGGTTTTATGACCGTAGCTAATGTTTAGAAAAAAAATTTATTAGCTACAGTCTAAATACCGTCGCTAACGTGATTTTTAAAAAAATAAAATATAACAAACCAAATTAGCGACGGCATTGTAGCCGTAGCTAATGTTTTTGTGATTTTAAAAAAAAACTATAGGAAAACACCTTAGCGACGGTAGGAGAACCGTAGCTAATGTGATTTTTTTTTTTTTTTTAAATTTACAAAAGAACTTAGCGACGGTTTTATGACCGTAGCTAATGTTTAGAAAAAAAATTTATTAGCTACGGTCTAAATACCGTCGCTAACGTTATTTTTTTTAAAAAAAAAATATAACAAACCAAATTAGCGACGGCATTTCAGCCGTAGCTAATGTTTTTGTGATTTTAAAAAAAAAATTATATGAAAACACCTTAGCGACGGTAGAAGGGCCGTAGCTAATGTGATTTTTTTTTAAAAAAAATTTACAAAAGAACTTAGCGACGGTTTTATGACCGTAGCTAATGTTTAGAAAAAAATTTATTAGCTACGGTCTAAATACCGTCGCTAACGTGATTTTTTTAAAAAAAAATATAACAAACCAAATTAGCGACGGCATTTTAGCCGTAGCTAATGTTTTTGTGATTTTAAAAAAAAAATTATATGAAAACACCTTAGCGACGGTAGGAGGGCCGTAGCTAATGTGATTTTAAAAAAAAATATATAAAACAAAATAACGTAGCGACGGCACTTTAAAAAAAAAAAATTTAAGAAAATAACGTAGCGACGGTTGTAGGGTCGTAGCTAATGTTTATAAAAAAAATTTTGGTTAGCCACGGTCCAAATACTGTAGCTAATGCATTTTAAAAAAAAAAATTTATAAGAAACCAATATAGCGACGGCACTAGGGTCGTAGCTAAAGTTTACAAATTTTTTTTTGTTAGCCACGATCAAAATACCGTAGCTAAATGTGAATTTTTTTTTAAATTATATATAGCAAAATCGCTATATATTTATAAACTGGATAAAATCACTAATAACACATTTCCGCCCAGCCGGGTTAGGAGACCTAGCTTTCACATAGGCGACCCAGATCGAATCCCACCAATGAAAATTTTGTATTATATTAAAATTTTTATATTAGCGACGACAAAGTGTCATGGCTAACTCAGTAGCCACGGTTCTCTACCGTAGCTAATTCTTTTTTTTTTAATTATATAAAGAAAATAGCTATATATTTATAAACTGGATAAAATCACCAATGGCCTTTCAACCGGGTTAGGAAACTCATTAGAGAATATCATATCAGATCAAAGAAGATCATCGGATCAAAGAAGTTCAAATAAGATCAGATCAAAGAAGATCAAATAAGATAAAAGAATATCAGATCAAAGAATATGGGATCAAAGAAGATCAGATCAAAAAATATCAGATCAGATCAAAAAATATCAAAGAACATCAGATCAACAAAAATCAAAGAAGATCAGATCAAAGAATATCAGTTCAAAGAAGATCAAGGAAGTTCAAAGAAGATCCGATCAAAGAATATCAAATCAAAGAAGATCAAAGAATATCAGATCAGATCAAAGAAGATCAAAGAATATTAGATAAAAGAATATCAAAGAAGATCAGATCAGATCAAAGAAGATCAACGAAGATCACAGAAGATCATATCAAATAATATCAGATCAAATAAGATAAAAAAAAAGATCAGATCAGATCAAAGAAGATAAAATAATATCAGATCAGATCAAACAAGATCAGATCAATGAAGATAAAAGAATATCAGATCAAAAAAGATAAGATCAGATAAAAAAATATCAAAGAAGATCAAATAAAAAAATATCAGATCAGATCAAAGAAGTTCAAATAAGATAAAAGAATATCAGATCAAAGAAGATCAGATAAAAAAATATGGGATTAGATCAAAGAATATCAAAGAACATCAGATCAAAGAATATCAGTTCAAAGAAGATCCGATAAAAAAAATATCAAATCAAATAAGATCACAGAAGATTAGATAAGATCAAATAAGATCAGATAAGATCAAAGAATATCAGATCAGATCAGATCAAATAAGATAAAAGAAGATCAAAGAATATCAGATAAAAGAATATCAAAGAAGATCAGATCAGATCAAAGAAGATCAATGAAGATCACAGAATATCATATCAAATAAGATCAGATCAAAGAAGTAAAAAGAAGATTAGATCAAATAATATCAAAAAAGATCAAAAAAGTTCAAAGAAAATCAAATGAGATAAAAGAAGATCAGATTAGATCAGATCAAATAAGATCAAAGAATATCAAATCAAAGAAGATGAGATCAAGGAAGATAAAAAAAGATCAGATCAAAGAATATCAGAGAAGATCTAAGAAGATTAGATCAAAGAAGATCAGATCAGATCAAAGAACATCATAGACTAATTGGTTAGCTAAAAAAAAAAAAACACTAAAGAGATTAGCTACGGCCAATTGGTTTAAAAAAAATATCAAACACTAAAGAGATTAGCCATGGCTAATTCATTTTTCATTTTTTATATTAGCGAGGGCAACAAACCGTCGCTAATTGGTTAGCTAAAAAAAAATTAAACACTAAAGAGATTAGCTACGGCCAATTGCCGTGGCTAATTGGTTTTTATAAAAAAAAAAGTATTAAACACTAAAGAGATTAGCCACGGAGTGAGAGAACCAAGGCTCCAATTCTTATTTCAACCGAAGGACTTCGATTAACTCCATCATCATCAATTTTTTTAGGTAAGATCCTTCTTCTTATTTAGATGTCCTCTTCTTATTCTTTTTCTTCAAATCTGTCTAGATTTTTGTTTCCCTTCTTTTAGCAAAGCAAAACATTAAAACCCACAAAGAATCCACAAATTTTAATGTTTTTCCTCTTCACGAGGTTCTGTCCCCAAATCAGTTTTATTTATTCATTTACGTGTTGATTCAATTGTGTTTTGTTTTATAAGAAATTGGATCTGAATTTTTATTTTCATTGTGTGTTTGAGATCCTTATAGTGTGTTATTTGTTTGTTCATGGTGGGATTGTTCAGGTTGGTAAACATTGGCTAAAATGTCTACTTTTATGGGTGTTATTGTTTCGGATCCCTGGCTTCAAAGCCAATTCACTCAGGTCGAGCTTCGTGGCCTTGAAACCAAGGCAAGTGTTTTTATTGAATTGATTTGTGACTGATATCAGTTGTACATTGATGGATTATGGGAAATGAATTGTGAATTTGGATGGACTTCATGCAATTTATTTGACCAAGGAGTCAATTGGGTGGTCAAGTCACACTGAAAGATTTTCCACCTGCTACTTATTTGGGATTGACAAATAAAACACTTTGCTACGTTTTATGCCGTCCATAAGTGTATATTTGAAAAAAAAATATATTGACAAAAATTTTACTTAGCCACGGTATAATAACCGTAGCTAAGATTTACAAATCCTAGCTACGGGTTTTTGCCGTCCCTAATCTCGAAAAAAAAAAAAAAAAGACACAAAATAAAAACCTTTCCGCGCGAAAAAATTTGGGAATCCCGCGTTTATTTTGTTTTGTGAAGAGAGTATACATTGCAGAGGACGAAGGAGAGAGAGGAAGAATCATTGAGAAGCAGAGAGAGGAAGAATCATTGAGAAGAACCTGTGAGAGGAAGAAGCTCTGCGAGGAAAACGCTCTGTGATTTGAGAGGAAGAAGCTCTTTGATCTGCGAGGAAGAAGCTCTGCGAGGAAAACGCTCTGCGAGGAAAACGCTCTGTGAGAGGAAGAAGCTCCGTGAGAAGAATCATTGACATCCCGCGTCACGGTGTTTTGAGAGGAAGAAGCTCTGCGAGGAAAAGGTGCGATTTTCAGAGGAAGAAACTGTGAGAGGAAGAAGGTCTGAGAGGAAGAACCATATTTTGAAGGGAAGAACCCTCGATTTTCAGAGGAAGAAGGTCTGAGAGGAAGAACCCGCGCCGCGTCACCTGCTGAGGGGCCTGGAATCCTTCTGCATCCAGGAAGATCATCTCATTCTTCATCTTCTTCAACTTCAAGGTGGGAGAAATTTGGGGTTTTTGTGCTCTAACCAGGGTTTTGGTGCTCTAACAAGGTAAGTAAAAATAAAATATTGTTTATATTTTTTATATTGTAGAATTCACAGACTCTTAGGTTTATGTTGTTTATATTGTAGAATTCACATACTCTTAGTCTAAAGATGGAAGTAGAATCTCTCACTTAGGTTTATATTGTTTTGCAAGTTTTAGTGTAAAGATGCAAATTTTGTATATTGTTGTGAACTGTAAACTCCAAACTCACAGACTTTTAGTCTAAAGATGGAAGTAGAACTCTTCTAGGAATTCAAGCTAGACGTCTAAACCTTCCCAAGTCTGTTTTCATATATACGTACACAAGCTTTAGTTTTCTGGGTAATAGTATGATTGTAAAATTTCTTCCATACAATCAAAATATACTTGTAAAATTCCTTACATGTTCAAATTTAGCAAAACTTTTTCATGGAGCTCAAGTGGAATTTAATGAATTATAAAATCTTCTTACCATCTATAGCAATAGATGTGGATGGTAGAATTAAGTCATACCGTCCACACTTTTGATGTATTTTAAGTGTACCAACCAATAGTGAAATGCTTGATTAGATTGGTTTTGTTTTGACCATGTTAGTGCACTGCTTTTGTTGACCATGTTAGTGCCCTGCTTTTCTTGCATTTTTTTTTTCATACTAGGGCATTCAAAATAATAAAAAGGAGCTTGCATGACAAGACAAACTTGTCATGAAACTAAGGTGTTCTCTAATAAGAACTTATCAGACATAACATAAAGCTCATACTTCGAGCTCGCTTAGGGTTAATGATTTGAAATTGTCGTTTACTTCTAATTATTCTGCATTTGGCTTGTTTACTTTTTATGTGAAGTTGAAAATGAATATATACAACTACTTTGAGAGAGACATTCCATAAGCGTGGAATAATAAATTATTAGCTAATGGGTAGGTATGCCATAAGCGTGCAGTACCCTGCTTGTTTCGTTTAATTTGAACTTTGGGTTTGTTTGATATATTTGGGTTGATCCTCCATTTGCATGGCTTTTAGGGATAGAGCATCATACAGAAATAACATATTGAGTTTGTAAAACCTTACAAGAGCAAGCTTCAAATTTGAATAGCCGTAAAAGATAAAGTATAATATATACTTGTTTTACTTTATCTTTTTAAAAGAATAAATTTTTGGTTTTCATAAATGTCAATTAATAAATTCATCTTCATACTATTATCCAGGCTAAGTTAGATTCCAACATGGAAAAAGATTGGATTGAGCATAATCGTCTCAGCACCGAATATGAACTAGGGCTCCGCACCTTCCTTAATGATGCTTTTGATTTGTCGTCTTTTCATGGAAAGATAAAATGTCCATGCAAAAGGTGTCGTAACAGGCATTTCCATGTACGTGACACTGTTCAGGAACATCTAATCATTTCTGGGTGGGATAGTCAGTATGCCCAAGGTATATGGGTACACCACGGTGAATTGGAAGTAATGGATGCATGGGCAGATTTTGAAGATTCAGAGGAAGAGGAAGGGGAAGAGGAAAAGGAAGAGGACGATATGGAAGGCATGTTACATGACGCATTTGGGCATTCGCCAATTATGGGTGAAGAAGAAGACATTGACCATGAACCAAATGAAGAGGCAAGGTCATTTTACAAGTTAGTTGAGGAAGCTGAGCAAGAGCTATACCCTGGTTGCAAGAACTTCAACAAGTTGTCCTGCCTTGTCCACTTGTTTCACCTAAAGTGTCTAAATGGTTGGACCAACAAATCTGTAACTCAACTACTCAAATTTCTTAAAAAGGTGCTCCCCCTTGGTGAATGCTTGCCTGATTCGTTCTACAAGGCGAAAAAAATTGTGAATGATCTTGGCCTCGGTTATAAAAAGATTGATGCTTGTCCCAATGACTGTATGTTGTATCGAAATGAATTTGCGGATGCAGAATCATGTTCTATATGCCACTTATCTAGGTGGAAACAAGCAGATGATGGGTCTAATGTACTTACTAGTAAGAGACGTGGGGTAGCTGCTAAGACAATGTGGCATTTCCCACTTATTCCAAGGTTACAGAGGCTATTTATGTCATCTAAGACAGCATCAAGCATGCGTTGGCATGCAGACTCACGAGCACAGGATGATATCCTACGGCATCCTGCTGATTCTATGGCCTGGCGACATCTCGATAATCAATTTCCAGACTTTGCTGTTGATGGTCGAAATGTCAGGTTAGGATTGGCAAGTGATGGCTTTAACCCATTTGGATCTCTTAGTATTGCACACAGCACGTGGCCAGTTGTTTTAATTCCATATAATCTACCGCCATGGATGTGTATGAAGCAACCTTTCTTTATGATGTCTTTGCTTATTCCTGGACCTCGTGCTCCAGGCAATGATATTGATGTATATTTACAGCCATTGATTGATGAGTTGAATGAATTATGGGATGTTGGGCGTCTAACATACGATGCATCAAGGAAAGAAAATTTTGTGATGCGTGCAGCTATCTTATGGACAATTAATGACTTTCCTACATATGCAAACTTGTCTGGGTGGAGCACAAAAGGCAAGTATGCATGCCCCACTTGCAATGTGGAGACAACACGTCATTATCTTAAAAACTCTCGAAAGTTTTGTTACATGGGTCATCGTCGCTTTCTAGATGAGACTCATAGATATAGACGTCAAGTAGAATCATTTGATGGACAAATTGAACTACGATCTCCTCCCCCTAACTTCACTGGCCAACAATTGCTAGCCGAGGCAAGTAAGGTGACAATAACGTTTGGGAAGCACCATGCACAAGTAGTTGGCTCTAAGCGCAAAAGGGATTGTGAAGGAGTAATAGGGTGGAAGAAGAAAAGTATTTTCTTTTCATTGCCTTATTGGGAACATCTCTTAATACGTCATAACCTGGACGTGATGCATATCGAGAAGAACATTTGCGAGAGTTTAGTTGGAACACTACTAAACATGGAAGGGAAAACCAAGGATACGTTGAATGCCCGCTTGGACCTGCAAGAACTGGACATTAGGCATGCCCTGCATCCAGAAACTACTTCTAGTAAGGTTCATTTGCCTAAGGCGTGTTACTCCTTGACCGCGGAAGAGAAAAAGCTACTATGCACAGTGCTCTCCAAGGTTAAAGTGCCAGATGGCTATTCGAGTAACTTATCCCGATGTGTTCGTGTGAAAGAACGTAAAATATCAGGAATGAAGAGTCATGATTGCCATATATTAATGCAACAGCTACTGCCAATAGCAATTCGCAAAATTCTTCCCAAAGAAGTTAGTACAGTTTTGATTGAGCTAAGTACGTATTTTCGTGAATTATGCTCCAAAACTGGGACAGTTAATTGCTATGAGCAGTTAGAAAGTCATATACCTCTAGTACTTTGTCATCTTGAGAGGATTTCCCCCCCCCCCCCCCGCTTTCTTTGATATAATGGTTCACTTGTCCATACACTTGGCAAGTGAGGCTAAATTGGCAGGACCTGTTCAACCTCCCTGTCTACGTGTTTCTATTCCAGAACGAATTTCCATCACAAGCATGGGACTACTTGTCAGACCCCACAATTGAGATCAATACATATGCCATGAGAAGTGGATCAGCCATTGATGGAATGATAACCGATTTCCCAGGGACTGCTGCAGCCTACAGAAGTAAGTGGTGCCTAATATTAGCGAAGTTAAACTGTCTGCCTATTCTCTAGTTCAGATTTTCCTTGTTCGCTTTGCAAATGGAATACTGGTATGTTCTTTCACAGTCTGCATTATTCTGGTTTACTTATTTATTGGTAACACAATATTGAAATCATGTGTTCAAAATTGGATCAAACGTTATTTGGTGGATCAAAGCAAAGATTGTTACTGTCTTTTCATTTGTGTTATTTATTTATTATTATTATTATTATTATTATTATTATTATTTTTTTTTTTTTTTTTTTTTTTTTTTTTTTTTTTTGTATAGTTTGGTAGAATCATTTATATCTTTTGTTCACTGTGGCACAACGAGTTCCATTTTCAGTAGTAATTCAAATTTATGTATATTTGGTCTGTTATAAGAGATTTATAATGAATGAACTAGTAAGAAAAATGTTAGAAAGGTTATACTCTACTGATGGAGTACATAAGCTTACATGATTGTCTCGAGGCACTTTAGTGGAACAGCCAGTATTCGGGGAAGCCTCGTCTGATGTAAAGTATAGCCCAATGTTAAAACCCGCACTCTGCTATGACTTCCTGCATTTGCGGGCTAATTCTTTCATCAAGGCTCTGTGAGTGAATCACACTTTTGCTATTGTAGCAAACTTCTATTACACGACTACTTATTTAAAATATTCGGGTTGGTCTCAAAAGTGACTTTGATAGTCTTTTAGAGTTCGGTTGTTGTTTCAGAGTCTAACTGGATTTAGGTTGTTGGGTTCCAAGTCAGTAGGATTTGCTATTTGATCCATAAATGCAAGGGCGTTGTAACAGAGTTACTCAACTTTTAGTGATTCATAAAATTTGTTTCAATTTTTTTTTTTTTGGTTGTTTGATTGTGAGTTACATGTGTTATAATGCCCTGTATAAACTGCAGTCACGTTCAGAAAGGACTTTCTCTAGTATTATGTGACTTATTGTTGTTTTTCTCCTTATCGTTATCAGATCTTTGACAATAAAATAATGTCTTAAGTATATATGTTACTGATTATAGAAAGTAAAAACAAATGTTTATAATAGAAATCATAGATACTGCCACTTGAGTTGGCATTTTCTGGAGTACCTAAATAACCAGAATCCATTAATTTGTTATTTATCAAAATATGCAAAATACCCTTATACATTCCAACTCTTTGGTACTTTTCCTACATTTAAAACTAATTAAGATTTGGTTGCATTATTTCATTCAAATTTGAAGAACGATTCTTTCTTGTTTCAATATGGTTTCATTGCAGTTGGGCATGGCAAATGCACTTGAAAGTCTTTGTGGCCAAGCCTATGGAGCAAAACAATACCACATGATGGGAATCTACATGCAGAGATCATGGATCATTGTTCTTGTAACTGCAACAGCTTTGATTCCTGTATTCGTCTTTGCAACTCCCATCTTAAAACTTCTTGGTGAAGATGACCAGTTATCAGAAGCAGCTGGAGAAATTTCCCTATGGTTTATCCCAATTCTCTATTACTTTGTATTCAACTTCACCATGCAAATGTTCTTACAAGCCCAACTAAAAAACACGATCATTGGATGGTTGGCGAGTATTTCTTTTGTGATGCACGTGTTCTTATCTTGGTTGTTTGTGATCAAATTGAACTGGGGTGTATCTGGTGCTATGGGTGCTATGGTCATCTCCACGTGGTCTATTACGGGTGGAGAACTTGTGTACGTGACTGGTGGTTGGTGTCCTGAAACATGGAAAGGGTTCAGCACAAGTGCATTCACAGATCTTTGCCCAATTTTAAGGCTCTCTCTATCCTCTGGTGTCATGCTCTCGTAAACTCTAATCACCCTGTTTTCAATAAAATGGTATAATATCACTTGCTTGATATACTAGCCATCTTAAAAATTATTTCTGTTTTCTATAGTTTGGAGTTTTGGTACAATGCAATTCTGGTCTTAATAGCCGGGTACATGGGGGATGCCACAGTTTCAATTGCTGCCTTCTCCATTTGGTATGATTTCATTTCTCGCTCTCTCTATTCGGTGTGTCAATGGGTGAAATTTTGTTTGCTTGATAAATGGTGTGCATCTTTTATTATGTAGGTCTAATCTGTGTCTCTGATTTCTTCGCAGATGTGTATTTGATGGAAAAATTCATTTCAAACCAAAATACTCTTCTTAAAATAAGAATCTGGAGAGTGAATTAAGAAGTGAAATTCTTTGGCAAGTGCATACATATTGTATAGATAACTAACCATTTGTTATTTAAAGTTCTGATTAGACCCAGGTGGAACTAAAACCACTGAAAGTGGCACCAAGTGTAAATAGTGTGGTTTTGGTTGTGGGTGATATGTGGCTTGAGACATGCCTCCACTTATTATTTATATGCTTAACATGGTGTACTAATCGATTTCCATGTATGATCTTGCAGCCTCAACATAGTAGCTTGGGTATTCATGGTATTCCTTGGCTTCTTAACTGCATCATGGTATGATTTAAGTCAGGGAACTTCTTTTGCTGGTCCTCTGATTGAGGATGGTAGGACTTGTGCATGGTGGATGGTGGACATTGGCCAAGATCACCTGGTATGCATCTGAACGCCAAAATCTCTCTTTCATTTGAAATTTGTTTCTCTAAAGCATTCATATCTTTGTGCTTTTGAAGACCAAAAACAAAAAAATTATGTACACGAAAATGACCTCATACTCCAACACTTGCACTCTTGTAGTTATACAGATAGTAATATGTGGAAGAGTATGCCATCAGTCTCACCAGCAGATTTGTGAATTTACTTGAGATGAGATTTGCTATTTCATACGTTGGTTTGTCCAACTCGTAAGTGTCAGACCTCATTTGAGTACATGGGGAAATCTCCAATCTCCATCTTCCACTTTTCGTCCCTGCTATAGGAAGAGAAACCACTAGTATCCACACTGATGAACTGATTATAGATTTGTTAATGATAGAAGAAACCACTAGAAGCTAGGAAGCATGGACTCGGACACCGCGACACGAAGAATCTCAAAAAAGTAGAGGACATTGCAATAATAAAATAATTACTATATATATATAATTTTGTCAAATTGATGTAAGACCTTAAGAAGAATGAACAATAGTCCAATATCATATTAAAATAGATCAGCAGGCTATTGCATACTCAGTCGCCCGCTTTTTGTCGAGAAACGACACTCTTGCAAATCTAATGTGCTTGGTATGCTTTCTAAACTGGGAATATCTCTGTTTTTTGGACTGCAGGGACCTGCAAAACAGGATTGCAATTAGGGGGACGAGCAGCAGCACGGTGGGTGCGCACTGGACTGGGCAGTCTGTTGCAAAACAGGGTGTTCTCTGTTTGGATGGGTGCTGCGTTTACTGCGGTCCGAAGCTGCGATGACATGGACTGCTAGCTGCTGTGATGCTGTGTTCTGGCTGTGTTCACATGGACTGCTGCTGCGATGCTGTGTTCTGGCTGCGATGACATGGACTGCTGCTGCTGAGTGCTGCGGCCTGACTTGCTGCGTGGTTGCGGTTTTTGATATTCTGCGGCTGCGTGGATGCGGTTTTTGATATTCTGCGGCTGCGTGGATGCGGTTATTCTGCGGCTGTGTACGCTGGTTCCCCGTAATCGCCTTCAGTTCTAGGTCATGATTCTGGGGCTTCTGGTGAGGCCGCGACGCCTCCCAAACCCCGCAGGAAGGTGCCCAAGACTCCACACAAGGTACTAATCTCATTTGCAAGTTTCTTTTTTTATCGATTTTCTGTTTATTAAGCTCAGATTAAAGGTTCCTTCAATGGGGAAAAATGATTTTTCATATTTTACTGCAATCATTTGAGCTAGTGGTATTAAAGGTTCCCACCACCAACTTGATATGATCTGACCTGTTTTTATCTTCTTTCCTGCAGATTGTAACTCACTGAAGCAATTCAATTCAACCAAAGCACAAATCACATTCAAGAACTGCAGAGATTGAAGAAAAAGATTGCAATGTCAGATGTTCTGCTAGGAATAGATTCAGGAAAGGAATTGTATTCGATAGAATGAAATGTAATATGAACTCTTGTAACAAGCCAATTCGAGAAGGCTACTCTCCTACTAGAGCAATTCGAGAAGCTCAATTTCTCCTAGAGCACAAGCTCTGTGTAACAGTTTACAATTCAATGAATGATCTTTCTCTCTTCTAATCTATCTCTATTTATAGCCCCTACTTCTCATAATATTCTGTTACAACATATTCTGTTACAACATTCTATTGTATTCAGTCATAGCCTTTGGTCCCAGCATTGCACTTGGTTCCAGCATTCTCAGTATCAGCCTTCATTTGCAAACATCAGTAATAACAACATTCCTCAGCATTCAGCATTCAGCATTCCTCAGCATTCAACATTAGCATTCTCAGTAGCAGCATTCCTCAGCATTCATCAGTATTCCTCAGTCAGTCCTTCCTGTATTGGCATGTTTCCTCCCTCAGCATTCATCAGTATTCCTCAGTCAGTCCTTCCTGCATTGGCATGTTTCCTCCTAGTATAAGTGAACCGAATAGGGGGCCTATCAATACCCCCGCGCCAATAACGCACCTTGTCCTCAAGGTGGAATGCAGGAAACTGTTGAGCAAGCAAATCAAAATCTTCCCAGGTAGCTTCATAAGCAGGCAATTCCTGCCACTTTATTAAGACTTCAACTTTCTCCAAATTTCCCTTAACCACATGACGAACATCTAACAAACTCTCAGGCTGAACCATGAATTCCAGATCATCAGTTAACTGGGAGGGAAGGAAAGAACTAACCGAACAGGGTCCTATGGCTCGTTTGAGCTGAGAAACATGAAAAACATCATGTATGTGAGAAGAAGAGGGTAGAGCTAGCTTATAAGCAACCTCACCAATCTTAGCCAACACTTCAAAAGGCCCATAAAACCGGGGCGATAGCTTCTGATTATGGCGCTGAACCAGGGACCTCTGTCTATAAGGTCTGATTTTTAGAAAAACTTTATCCCCTACTTCAAAAACCTCCTCACGCCGAGACTTATCCGCAAACCACTTCATGCGTTGTTGGGCACGCAATAAATTTGTCCGTAGACAATCCAGAATTTCATCCCTTGCTGACAGTAAGATTTCCACAGAAGATACAGCAGTTCGTCCTGTATCATAACGCAGCAGAGCTGGAGGATCTCTTCCATACAAAATCTTGAAAGGTGTAAAACCCGTAGCTGAATGATGAGAAGTATTATACCAATACTCTGCCCACGGAAGCCATTTGGACCATAAATTGGGTTTCTCTAACGTGAAACACCTCAAGTAAGTCTCCAAACAGCGATTTACAACCTCTGACTGTCCGTCTGTTTGTGGATGATAAGCCGTACTGTGTTTCAATTGTGTGCCCTGAACCCGAAACAATTCACTCCAAAAGTTGCTAAGGAAAATGCGGTCTCGATCCGAAATAATGGAAAATGGGATCCATGAAGTCGGACAACCTCCTTACTGAATATCATAGCTACTCGCTTAGCAGTGAAGGGATGTTTCAGCCCAATGAAGTGAGCGTACTTACTAAGCCGATCAACCACCACCATAATTGTGTCCATCATGCCCGAAAGAGGTAATCCTTCTATAAAGTCCATCGCAATCTCATCCCAAACCTGTGTAGGAAGAGGTATTGGCTGAAGAAGTCCCGCAGGGCTGGTAGCCATGGTTTTATTTCTCTGGCACACCTCACACTCACTAACCAATTTCCTAATGGTCGCCTTCATTCCCACCCAGTAAATTTCTTTAGCCACTCTCTGATATGTCTTACTTTCTCCGGAATGACCTCCCACAGATGAAGTATGGAACTCATGAAAGATGGTGGGAATTAGAGATGAGTGAGGGGAAATGACTAACCTGTGTTTATAATGCAGGATACCATTAAGAAGTGTAAATCCAGGGCGACCCGAACCTTCCACCACTGACTTCTTGATGTCTGAAATTGTAGAATCAGCCTCAATTTCCGATTTCAACACTGCCCAATCGCGCCAAGTAGGTAAGCTGAGTTGGGAACACGAAGGTGGTAGCGAAATTCTGGATAATGCATCAGCAGCTTTATTCGATGCTCCAACCTTATACTGTATATCAAATTGATAGCCCAGAAGCTTGCTTACCCATCTTTGGTATTCTGACCCAATAACCCGTTGCTCCATCAGAAATTTTAAACTCTTCTGATCCGTTCGGATGACGAATTTACGGCCTAACAAGTAAGCGCGCCACTTCGTCACTGATAACACAATTGCCATGAGTTCGCGCTCATAAATGGATTTAAGTCGTGCTCGTGGACCCAAAACTTGACTAAAAAATGCTATCGGTCGGTTGGATTGCATCAACACTGCTCCCACTGCGAACCCCGAAGCATCAGTCTCCACTATAAATTCTTCGGAAAAATTGGGCATAGCCAATACGGGAGCCTCCGTCATGATGCGCTTCAGCTGTTGGAACGATGACTCAGCCTCCTCATTCCATGCGAAGCTATCTTTCTTCAACTGCGAGGTCAAGGGCCAAGCAACCTGACTATACTCCTTGATGAACTTACGGTAGTAGCCCGTAAGACCCAAGAATCCCCTTAATTCAGTAATATTCCTGGGTGAAGGCCACGCCAACATAGCCCGAATTTTCGATTGATCAACCGAAACCCCATCCTCAGATATGATGTGTCCCAAATAACAAAGCTTCGAGCTGCCAAATTCACACTTTTTCTGATTTGCATACAACTGCTGTGCTTGTAAAATCTCCAATACCACTTCAAGGTGCTGAATGTGCTCTGTGACTCCCTTACTGTAAACCAAAATGTCATCGAAGAAGACCAACACAAACTTACGTAGATAAGGCCGAAATATCGAGTTCATTAAAGCCTGAAAAGTCGCAGGAGCGTTCGTAAGGCCGAATGGCATCACCAAAAACTCGTAATGCCCCTCGTGAGTGCGGAAAGTCGTCTTTGGTTCCTCGCCTTCTCTTAATCGAATCTGATGGTAACCCGACTTGAGGTCTATTTTCGAAAAAATGACCAAACCATGAAGCTCATCCAATAATTCTTCAATAATCGGAATAGGGAACCGATCAGGTACCGTTTGTTTATTGAGAGCTCTGTAATCCACGCAAAACCGCCATCCTCCATCCTTCTTCTTGACCAACAACACCGGACTGGAAAAGGGACTCACACTGGGTCGCACAATTCCTGCTTCTAACATTTCATCAATCAGCTTCTCTATTTCGTTCTTCTGGCTTTGAGGATAACGGTATGGTCGGACATTAACCGGATTGGACCTTTCTTGCAATGTAATTGCGTGCTCGAAACCTCTCCGAGGAGGTAATCCAGATGGTACTTGAAAAACCATAGAATACTTCTGTAGTACCTCTGCTACTTCTGCAGGCACAACTGAGCTATTTGTGGACGAAGAGTAATCATTCCCCTGTCCCTCCATACTGCCCAACTCAACCAGGAAGTCGTGACCTTCTTGCTTTATTTCCCGCACCATAACTTTTAAGGAGACCAAACTTCTTCCCAAAGTAGGATTCCCTTTGAGAGTAATAGTATCCACGCCAGCCCTAAAACGAAGAATTTGCTCTTTCCAATTGATAGAAGTTGTTCCCAACGTCTCTAACCATTATATACCCAAAATCACGTCTGAGCTTCCCAACCCCAAAGGGAGAAAATCTTCTACAATCTCCACACCTTGCAACATCAATTTCACCCCTTTACATACACCACTTCCCTGAACCAAATCTCCTGACCCCATGGTGACACCGTAAGCTCCTGTCGCTGTAACAGGTAACAACACCTTGTCGACTAACTTCTTTGAAATGAAATTATGCGTGGCTCCGCTATCAATCAACACCACCACTGTCTGATCTTCGATTTCGCCTTCCATCTTCATAGTATTTGGGTTGGTCAGTCCCATGACAGAGCTAAGGGAAACCTCAATGATCTGATTCATTTCGACCGCCTCTACATCTTTGTGTTCCTCATCATTTAGATCCCCTTCTTCTTCCTCGTCGCTATCAGCTTGAGCAATAAGGACACTCACCTCTTTTCTTTTGCACAAATGGCCTGGTGAGTACTTCTCATCACACTTGAAGCATAACCCCTTTGCTCGCTTATCCTGGTACTCAGCATCTGAGAATCGACGAGTCTCTTTCTTGTCGCCTCCATTTCTATCTTGTTCTCTGTAAGGATGCGAATAGGGTTGAGGTCGAAATTGTTTGTGAGAAAACTCTCTGGAAGAGTTTTGTTGGGTGTGACTGGGTGAACCGGTTGTAAAGGCCTTTGGGCCAGTCATGGGCCGGTTATTGAAACTATGGAAACCGGATCTGGCGAAGCCCATTACCTTTTGTTTTTCTTCAACCCGTTGGGCAAGGTCCATGGCCCGACCCAGATGTCCAGGATCGAGCATCCTCACCTCAGCTCTAATGGAGGGTTTCAATCCTTGTATGAATTTGCTAAGGAAGACCTCCTCTGTTACAGTCTCCAATGGTGCAGCTAGCGAGACGAATTCGCGTCGGTACTCAGCGATCGATCCTTCTTGTCGAAGTGCAAGAAACTGTTCGCAACTAGATCCTTCTTGCATCGATCTAAACTGTTTCAATACTAAACCCTTCAATTCTTCCCAACAAAAGATTGGCCTGCGTTTACTCTCCCATTGATACCACAACAAGGCATCCCCTTCGAAAGAAATAATCGCTGCTTCTATTTTTTCGTCATTACTGTATCTCTGTAAGGAGAAAAATCTTTCAGCCTTGAGAATCCATCCATCAGGGTTTGATCCCTCAAAGATAGGCATCTCTAACCTTCTAGGTCTCCTATCATACTGGTAACCTTGAGAAGAAGAAACTCCTCCATTCGGATTCTGTGCTTCGACATTTGTTTGATGCATCGGATCTTTATCTGTTGTGGAGACTGGTTTGAGAGATTCTTGTTGCATCTTCATCATCTTGAGCATTTCTTGAATATCTCCCCTCAATGATTCCACTTGTTCTTGAACCTTCACAATGCTCTCTTCTATGGCCTCAAATCTTGCCACATTGCTTGTCGATGCACCTTTGCCAGCCATATTCACTCAAGATCGAGTGCTCTGATACCAATTGATATGATCTGACCTGTTTTTATCTTCTTTCCTGCAGATTGTAACTCACTGAAGCAATTCAATTCAACCAAAGCACAAATCACATTCAAGAACTGCAGAGATTGAAGAAAAAGATTGCAATGTCAGATGTTCTGCTAGGAATAGATTCAGGAAAGGAATTGTATTCGATAGAATGAAATGTAATATGAACTCTTGTAACAAGCCAATTCGAGAAGGCTACTCTCCTACTAGAGCAATTCGAGAAGCTCAATTTCTCCTAGAGCACAAGCTCTGTGTAACAGTTTACAATTCAATGAATGATCTTTCTCTCTTCTAATCTATCTCTATTTATAGCCCCTACTTCTCATAATATTCTGTTACAACATATTCTGTTACAACATTCTATTGTATTCAGTCATAGCCTTTGGTCCCAGCATTGCACTTGGTTCCAGCATTCTCAGTATCAGCCTTCATTTGCAAACATCAGTAATAACAGCATTCCTCAGCATTCAGCATTCCTCAGCATTCAGCATTAGCATTCTCAGTAGCAGCATTCCTCAGCATTCATCAGTATTCCTCAGTCAGTCCTTCCTGTATTGGCATGTTTCCTCCCTCAGCATTCATCAGTATTCCTCAGTCAGTCCTTCCTGCATTGGCATGTTTCCTCCTAGTATAAGTGAACCGAATAGGGGGCCTATCACAACTCCAACTCCACCGTCACCCTCCCAAAGTTCTACATCACCACCTGGTCCTCCACCAAAGTATCCCTACCCTTACCACTATTTCTACTCCTCCAAGGCAAGTTCCGTTCCCATTCCTGTTTTCTTATCGACTTTCTTGGTCATGCTTGTTTATTTTTCAGGTGGCTAATCATAAGGAGCAGGTGAACTGATCTAGAAGCTAGTGGTATGGTATAATTATAATGAATGAGGAAATTCCATGTACTTCAATTTTTCAACTAAGCTCTCCCCATTTATTCCCTTGTAAGTATTATACTTTCTGTACTTAGCAATTCATGTTCATGCAATTCACTATGTGAAGAACTTGAGTATTCAATTTTATGGGCCTTTGCAGAAAAAGCATCCTTCAGCTTTGAGGATGTTTGATAAGATGATGGCGGCAGCCAAAGGGAAAACGGTTGTGTTTTTGGACTATGATGGAACCCTCTCCCCAATTGTAGATAACCCCAGCGCTGCTTTCATGTCTGATAGGGTACGTAGTACTATACGACTATACACTGTGTTAATGTCTTTACAGTACTGATTCGTTTTCACATTTCTTTCATTCCGACGTATTAAAATTTCAACACCAGTACTAGGCTAACAGAAGAAGTTTTGCTCTTCAGCTGTCCGGTCATAGCAAGTTCTTACTCAAATCATGCTTATTCTTCATCATTTTCTTTTACTTGGATGTTGGATTTACTAACAAGAAAATAAAAAAGTTTCAGATGCGTTCTGCAGTACGTGATGTTGCACGCTATTTTCCAACAGCTATAATTAGCGGAAGGTCTAGAGACAAGGTAATAACATGAAAGAACTCATTTTGTTCTTGGAGTTCATTGATGAATCCAAAATTGTACTTACTTATTGCCTTCTCCAAGGTGTTTGAGTTTGTGAAGCTGACTGGTGTGTATTATGCTGGGAGCCATGGGATGGACATAATGGCTCCAGTTCGCCCTCTTAGGACAACCGAGGGCCAGCAGTGTCAACAGTCGAAGGTTTTGGTGGATGAACTGGTGCACAATTTTGTCTTATTTGTGTCATCAAATGTGTAAACTCGTATTATATATAATGAAATTTCAACTGACATGGCTGTGTACTTCTAGGGGAATCAGGTTGTGCTCTTCCAACCTGCTAGGGAGTTCTTGCCAGCAATTCAAAAGGTATACTCCAAATAGGGATGATATGATTTTTGTTCATTCACTAATTAATTGTTTGGGGAATTTAAAATCATGTGTTTATATACCTTACTTCCTGGTTGATAGATTATAAAAGTGTTAGAGGAGAAGACTAAGGAAAGAGTTAAATAGGTTATATAGAGCATTTTAGACCTCAATTCCTAATTTTTCAGATTTATTAAATAAACTCATATCTACATTAAATTCAACTCTACATTGAAATCTTTTTTGATCTAGACACTAGTGGAGGATTGTCAAGGCATGATTTTGTGTTTGATGTAGGAGAGCTGTGGAGGGTGGGAGGAGGGGGTTACATAAGAAATTTGCGCGATAGAATTACTTTAGTGCTAGCTAATACACTTGCAATATCTTTTGTTGGATCTCCAATTTCTGTTTGTTAGGCTAAATATGCAGATATGGGATTTGTGCTTGTGTAAAGTGGCACAACCATAGGAAAGTGGAATGCATAATAGGAACACTGATGAACAAGTGAAGGAGTTCAATGGTTTTATGGAATATCCGTTGTTGTAATCCCCTAGGTCACAGTTTCATAAATTTGTTGTAGATACATAAATTTCATTTCTCCTTTGAGCTCTGTTGGGATTTTACGAGTGACAAGATTATGATCCCATGATAGATTTAGTGTTGGTAGCTAGTGTTCTTAAACAACAGAAATGTATGTTTTAATTGAAGGATAATTGGTTGCAGGTACTAGATGCACCTTCTCTTCAAGATGATTTCTATCTTAACCTTGTGGACTGGTCATCGCAAAATGTCCTAGCAGTGAGACTGGGTACCTGTGTTTATTTATGGACTGCATCAAACAGCAAGGTGAATACTATTCTTATTTGGTGAAATTTGATACGTATTGAAGGTTTAATTTAGCATGTATAGCATCCAAGTATTGTACAAATGCAGTTGTTTACTTGATACTTCTCAGTCTCATTTGAAAAAATTCTTATTCAGGTCACAAAGTTGTGTGATTTGGGACCTAATGATAGTGTGAGCTCAGTCCAATGGACTCGCGAAGGATCATATGTATCTGTTGGGACAGATCTTGGTGAAGTTCAGGTAAATTAGCTATACGTGCAACATGTTCTATATCAACATTTTTGTTCGTCAGTCTAGCTAGTTGGTGAAGAGTTGGAATTTGGATGAATATTGCTTTGTTGTGTGTGTCACTTGCTTTCCATGTTACACCATGTATTATATTGCTGGGCGAGGTACACATCTGTTTGGGACTTTATTTGTGTAAGTTTTTGTTTAGCATATGGTCTTATATAATCAGGGTAGCGATCTGTGGGCTTATTTACTCTGATGATTGTGCAAATTGTGATTTTAATGCAGTTCTGGTGAGTTGGTGAACTGATAATAGCCACGTCGAAAGACCAAGCTGATGCAGATCTTAAAGCAATTACTGTGTGCAATTATTGTATGTAAAAATTTTGTTTTATGTCCCATAGACGATCACAATTTTGTTTTATGTAGTTATCTCAATTTGAGGTTGACAGTATTTGGGATTGTATTTTTTTGTGATGGACAATTTATTGAGTATATGAAAATTAATTTAATTTTGTTCAGGTTTAAGATGTTTATAATTTGCCAAATCTTAAAATTAATATAATGACAAAAAAAAGTATATGCTAAATTTTAAAATTAATATAATTTAATTATAAAAAATTCTATTTTCAATTTTATTTTGTTAGCCACGGCAATCTGGCCGTTGCTATATAAAAAATCATTTTTTTAAATACCATTTAGCCACGGCCAAACTACCGTCGCTAAAATAAAAAAATGTTAAATTTTTAAAAAAAAATCAGTTAGCCACGGCCAAAATGCCGTCGCTAAAATAAAAAATTGTTAAATTTTTTTTTTAAAATCACTTAGCCACGGCTAAAATGCCGTCGCTACACTAAAAAAAATGTTAAATTTTTTTTTAAAATTCACTTAGCCACGGCAAAAATACCGTCGCTACAATAAAAAAATGTTAATTTTTTTTTTAAAAAATCAGTTAGCCACGGCCAAAGTGCCGTCGCTAAAATAAAAAAAATGTTAAATTTTTTTTTTTTTTACAAAAATCAGTTAGCGACGGATATTTTAAATTTAGCGACGGTTTTATCCCGTGGCTAATTAGCTACGGTTATTGTGCCGTCGCTGAATCAAATAGCGACGATAAATGTAGCTACGGAATAGCGACGGATGTTGTGCCGTCGCTAATGCCTTTTAGCTACGGTTTTAGCTCAATCAGCGACGGTTTTTAGCCGTCGCTGATTTCCATTTTTTTTGTAGTGAATTAAAACCCTCAATTGAGATTGATTCTCAAGCTCATCAAAACATGAAAATTTTATTACTATGAGTTACCTAATAAACACAACTCGAATCACTTAAAAATGCATTGAAATGAGCAAGTTATTATCATTTTACTAAAGTCGCACAAATCTGTCTCGCAATGAAAACGGAATAGTGTCCCTGAATTTCGGCCAAATTATATGCTCGATCAAGATCAATTCTCAAGCTCATCCAGCACGAAAATTGTAGTACTCTAAGTTATCTAATAAACTCAACTTGAATCACTTAAAAATGTTTTGAAATCATCAAGTAATGGTCATTTTACTAAAGTCGCGCAAATCTGTCTCGTAATGAAAACGGGATAGTGTCATTGACTTTCGGTCAACTTATGTTATCGATTGAGACCAATTCTCAAGTTGAACAAAACATAAAAATTGTAGTACTCCGAGTTAACTAATAAACACAACTTGAATCACATAAATTTTTTTGAAATGAGCAAGTTATGGTCATTTCACTAAAGTCGCGCAAATCTGTCTCGCATTAAAAATGAGATAGTGCTTTTGACTTTCGGCCAACTTATGTGCTTGATAGAGAGTGATTAACAAGTTGATCAAAACACAAACGTTGTATTACTCTTAGTTATCTAATAAACACAACTTGAATCACTTGAAAATGTTTTGAAATGAGCAAGTTATGGTCATTTTACTAAAGTTGCGCAAATCTGTCCGAAAGAATTTACTGACATTTCCTGTTCGCCCGGAACTCTGCGAGTTTTTGCAAAAACCTCTCATTGTTCCGGGCGAGATTTTTATGCAAATTGTTTTACTATTCACCTAGATCAATGCGAGGTTTTGACCTCACATTGTCTCGTGCGAACAATAGTTTTTTTGTGATTTATGAAAATTTTTCTGAAGTTTACTTGTTTTTGTGATTGAAAATATTTCTGAAGTTTCCATGAGATTACTTTGTTTTCAGAATTTTTTTGGGGAGGTTGCGATTTGGGGTTTAATTGTTAAGGGTTTCAATTTTGAGAGATAGATAAGAAATTTTGATGGAGAGATAAGAGATTTTCGAGGGAGAGGGAAGAAATTGGTTTCGATTTTCCAAGAGATTTGAATGTGGGGAGAGATTTGCAAGAGATTTGAATGTGGGAGAGGAAAAAGATTGGAATGGGGGAAGGAGGAATCGCGTTTCGATTTGAATGTGAAGGGGGGAAATGTTGGTTTTTTGTTTATATAGGTGGTGTGAGAAAGTATGGTGGTGTAGAAAAGAAAGTAGAAGGTGTGAAAAAGTAGAATGATATGAAAAACACTTATGGTGGTGTAGAGTAGTCGCTGCCTTTGAGAAAAAGCCATTGTATGACTATTTTCGTTTTGCCGCCTGTAGCTTGGTGAATGGACGAGATTTATTTTGTTCTTAAAACAATTGGTACCTAGAACAATATGAAGGTTTAGCAATTCTTCTTTCAAGTTTTACTTGAGACACCCTAATAACAAAAAAAAATCTCTGAATTTGCTTCACTCCGTCATTTGTGTTAGTGGCCCATACAACACCATAACATAAACCCTTTCTTATTGAAGCAAACTAAAATTAAACTGGGACATAGAACCCTTATCATGATATTATTTTATCAATGTAATTATAAAATTTTAATAAAAAATCAAACACAGATTGCTTCAACCAAACATGAAGTCGCACAAACTACTACTTTTATCAAACATATAGTGGTTTAATCAACCATGGTGTTAGAAAAGAAGAAACAAAATATAAATTTTTAGAATGTGGGGTGGGTTCCTATGAGTAGTGAATTGTATTGTTACACAACTCTTCATTGGGGATTTCCTTTATAAATTTAATGAATTTGCAAAATAAACACACATACTCTATTGCTTCGGAACTTTAATCTAATTGATAAACTATTGAAAGAATAGAGAAAAATGAATGAATGAGTACTTGGATTCACCATTATTACAGTGTTGATTATCTCCAATCGCCATATGCATCATCACTACATCAAAATGGGTAATTATAATATCAATATTTTTTAATTTGTAACTTTTTATTGACAAAAATATATTACTAATTATTTAGTTAAGTTACTATTATTAAATATTTAGTTAATAGGGGTGTATTGTATCTGGATTTTGTGGGCAATTTAATAAATTTCATGGATTCTGAAAATTCAAGTGTATTCAATTTGAATTTTAAAAAGTCCACAAAAGTCTAGGGTATTCAATCAAGATTTTAAAAAGTCTTTCTGAAATTCACAAAGTCTAGGGGTATTCAATATGGATTTCAGAAAGTCCACAAAAGTTTTAGGGTATTCAAAATATCATTCATATTTATGGATTTGGAAAATCATGGATTCTCATGAACTTTGTAGTGTTAGATATAAATAACAAAGTTCAATAGTTTGTCAGCCTCGATATCAAATATTTCAACGTGAAAAAAAGTCTCCCAAAGTTCTTTCTTGTGTCAGCCGCGAAGAGGTTGGTTCCCATCCTCTTGTTTTCTCGATTCTTTTTCTATCTTGTTTTCTCGATTCTTTTTCATATTGCATCGTTGATGATTTTGGGTTAGGGTTTGGATTAAATTAGGGTCTATAAATCTGGAAGTTGTGTTATGGGAGAGGAGGAGAGTAGGTGATGGGATATATAAATGCAATGCAGACAGTTTGGGATGGGGATAGGGTGTTTCTTTGGTTGCATTAACGTTGTGCCTACGCTGCAGAGTATTAAGCCTTCACATTTTTATGGATAGTGCTCATTATTGCATAGTTGAATTAGGAGGTAGACTAGAAATAATATGTTACACCTCCAACAAGTATTCCATGATTCTGTATATATGTACTGGGCAAAAGTGAATCAGAGTTGAAATCTTTTGTGAAGAAAGGATTGATTAGATAAACACTTTTAAAAGTACCATGTTCGTGATGCTTCCTAATCAAATTAGTTATGCCTATTAGGATCTCAAGTAACCAATACAATGAGTGAGGTCAACATTACATAGAGCCTCTGGAAATCTGACTAGATATTCTGCTCTCATAAATTAGTATATTTGGTTGGATCATTATGGCTTACAATTCCTTGCATATATGTTTTTTACGCCGATTATCTTCTCATGTATGTTTTTGATGGTTAATTGGATCATATATGCTATATATATATGATATTTTGCTTTAGTTGGTTGCGTATGACTAGATTTATGTAACTATGGTTTTGATTTTTATGTGTTTGGATCGTGATTGGACCATATAAGTTGATCATGGTTCGAACATGTATGTTTGTATATAAACAGTAATGTGTAAATATTCTACTGCATGTCTTCATTAGAGGTTGAACAATAATCATATGAATTCATTAGAGGTTAAACAATAGTCATAAAACGTTCATCAAATTCTAATTAGATATGACATTAGCATATAGGCATAACCATACATGCTTCATGTAGTGATGATAGATTATCTTGCAAATAATTAGAAATCTGTAAAAATCGTTCATACAAAGTCTGTGAATTTTCATAAATCTCTAAAAAGTCTGTAGCAAAAGTTTATGAATTTAAAAAATCCGTAGACAATTTAAAAAGTCTGTAGACAATTTAAGAGTCCGTGAAGAAAGGATTGATTAGATAAACACTTTTAAAAGTACCATGTTCGTGATGCTTCCTAATCAAATTAGTTATGCCTATTAGGATCTCAAGTAACCAATACAATGAGTGAGGTCAACATTACATAGAGCCTCTGGAAATCTGACTAGATATTCTGCTCTCATAAATTAGTATATTTGGTTGGATCAGTATGGCTTACAATTCCTTGCATATATGTTTTTTACGCCGATTATCTTCTCATGTATGTTTTTGATGGTTAATTGGATCATATATGCTATATATATATATGATATTTTGCTTTAGTTGGTTGCGTATGACTAGATTTATGTAACTATGGTTTTGATTTTTATGTGTTTGGATCGTGATTGGACCATATAAGTTGATCATGGTTCGAACATGTATGTTTGTATATAAACAGTAATGTGTAAATATTCTACTGCATGTCTTCATTAGAGGTTGAACAATAGTCATATGAATTCATTAGAGGTTAAACAATAGTCATAAAACGTTCATCAAATTCTAATTAGATATGACATTAGCATATAGGCATAACCATACATGCTTCATGTAGTGATGATAGATTATCTTGCAAATAATTAGAAATCTGTAAAAATCGTTCATACAAAGTCTGTGAATTTTCATAAATCTCTAAAAAGTCTGTAGCAAAAGTTTATGAATTTAAAAAATCCGTAGACAATTTAAAAAGTCTGTAGACAATTTAAGAGTCCGTGAAGAAAGGATTGATTAGATAAACACTTTTAAAAGTACCATGTTCGTGATGCTTCCTAATCAAATTAGTTATGCCTATTAGGATCTCAAGTAACCAATACAATGAGTGAGGTCAACATTACATAGAGCCTCTGGAAATCTGACTAGATATTCTGCTCTCATAAATTAGTATATTTGGTTGGATCATTATGGCTTACAATTCCTTGCATATATGTTTTTTACGCCGATTATCTTCTCATGTATGTTTTTGATGGTTAATTGGATCATATATGCTATATATATATATGATATTTTGCTTTAGTTGGTTGCGTATGACTAGATTTATGTAACTATGGTTTTGATTTTTATGTGTTTGGATCGTGATTGGACCATATAAGTTGATCATGGTTCGAACATGTATGTTTGTATATAAACAGTAATGTGTAAATATTCTACTGCATGTCTTCATTAGAGGTTGAACAATAGTCATATGAATTCATTAGAGGTTAAACAATAGTCATAAAACGTTCATCAAATTCTAATTAGATATGACATTAGCATATAGGCATAACCATACATGCTTCATGTAGTGATGATAGATTATCTTGCAAATAATTAGAAATTTGTAAAAATCGTTCATACAAAGTCTGTGAATTTTCATAAATCTCTAAAAAGTCTGTAGCAAAAGTTTATGAATTTAAAAAATCCGTAGACAATTTAAAAAGTCTGTAGACAATTTAAGAGTCCGTGAAGAAAGGATTGATTAGATAAACACTTTTAAAAGTACCATGTTCGTGATGCTTCCTAATCAAATTAGTTATGCCTATTAGGATCTCAAGTAACCAATACAATGAGTGAGGTCAACATTACATAGAGCCTCTGGAAATCTGACTAGATATTCTGCTCTCATAAATTAGTATATTTGGTTGGATCATTATGGCTTACAATTCCTTGCATATATGTTTTTTACGCCGATTATCTTCTCATGTATGTTTTTGATGGTTAATTGGATCATATATGCTATATATATATATGATATTTTGCTTTAGTTGGTTGCGTATGACTAGATTTATGTAACTATGGTTTTGATTTTTATGTGTTTGGATCGTGATTGGACCATATAAGTTGATCATGGTTCGAACATGTATGTTTGTATATAAACAGTAATGTGTAAATATTCTACTGCATGTCTTCATTAGAGGTTGAACAATAGTCATATGAATTCATTAGAGGTTAAACAATAGTCATAAAACGTTCATCAAATTCTAATTAGATATGACATTAGCATATAGGCATAACCATACATGCTTCATGTAGTGATGATAGATTATCTTGCAAATAATTAGAAATTTGTAAAAATCGTTCATACAAAGTCTGTGAATTTTCATAAATCTCTAAAAAGTCTGTAGCAAAAGTTTATGAATTTAAAAAATCCGTAGACAATTTAAAAAGTCTGTAGACAATTTAAGAGTCCGTGAAGAAAGGATTGATTAGATAAACACTTTTAAAAGTACCATGTTCGTGATGCTTCCTAATCAAATTAGTTATGCCTATTAGGATCTCAAGTAACCAATACAATGAGTGAGGTCAACATTACATAGAGCCTCTGGAAATCTGACTAGATATTCTGCTCTCATAAATTAGTATATTTGGTTGGATCATTATGGCTTACAATTCCTTGCATATATGTTTTTTACGCCGATTATCTTCTCATGTATGTTTTTGATGGTTAATTGGATCATATATGCTATATATATATATGATATTTTGCTTTAGTTGGTTGCGTATGACTAGATTTATGTAACTATGGTTTTGATTTTTATGTGTTTGGATCGTGATTGGACCATATAAGTTGATCATGGTTCGAACATGTATGTTTGTATATAAACAGTAATGTGTAAATATTCTACTGCATGTCTTCATTAGAGGTTGAACAATAGTCATATGAATTCATTAGAGGTTAAACAATAGTCATAAAACGTTCATCAAATTCTAATTAGATATGACATTAGCATATAGGCATAACCATACATGCTTCATGTAGTGATGATGGATTATCTTGCAAATAATTAGAAATCTGTAAAAATCGTTCATACAAAGTCTGTGAATTTTCATAAATCTCTAAAAAGTCTGTAGCAAAAGTTTATGAATTTAAAAAATTTGTAGACAATTTAAAAAGTCTGTAGACAATTTAAGAGTCCGTGAACTTTTCAACCCACCCCCCTCCCCCCTAAAACTATTCATTTCACATTTGTTGAACCCAACTTCTGCAAAAGGTACAACGTCTCATTTCTCTCTCCATCGATCGATCTCAATCAACAATTCCATTGATTCACTCTCCATCGATTCACTGTGAGATGTTCTTCTTCTGCTTCGGTCAGAGTTCTGATTTCTATGTAGAAGAGTTTGTCTTCGGTTAGTTCAGCTAGGGTTAGGGTTTCAGATTCGACTTCCTCTTTGACCTTATTCACATTCAATCTTCGGAACCTCCCGTTTTGAGGAGGGAAGCCATGGGCGGCAATGGAGAAGCAGTGGATGCGAGCGATTCCGGTGGAGCTCAAGGTGTTACGGTGCACGTAAGGTGCTCGAATGCGACCAAGTACTTTGTGTAGATTAATCTGGATTCTACAGTGAGAGCGTTTAAAGCGGCTATAGCAGAGAAATATGAGGCTCCAGCCGAGCAACAACTGTTGATTTACAAGGGGCGAATCCAGAAAGATGACCAAACCCTAGAAAGCTATGGTGTGTAATCATTTTTGTGTTTTGCTTCTTTTTCATTCTATCTGCTTATCTGCCTATCTAAATTAGAAATGGTTTTGCATTTTTTTCTCTCAATTTGCTTATGTTCTTGATTGTGATTTAGAAGGGTTTAGAATTTAGTTAGAAATTATAGCCTGCTCAATTGAGGTTGGAAATTGATGCGGTTAGAATGGGAACATGAAGATATCATAGATGGGGTTCCTCTAGGTAGTGGAACTGAAGTGATTGGAGTCCAATTTCGGAGGTTTTGTTTTTTAGCTTATTGGTGGCAGTGTGGAACCGCGACAATATAAGTCATCTCATCCCCTTCCATTTTGATGATAATTTGCATGTAGGAATGACTGTAAGAGATGGAGTGGTTTGGTTGTTCCATGGTTAAAGATGGGCAAACTAAGCAATAAAGTGAGAACTACATCTTAGAAAGAATTGTTGTGTTGAGTGTTTCTTCTTTTAATTGTTTGGAACTACATCCTTAATGTTACTTACCGATTTGTTGGTGCAGAATGGTTGATCTTGTTGGTTTCGGGGTTGCAATTGCCACAGGTATGCAGTTTCTTGAGAGCTTTCCTGAGAGAAGTTATAGATCAATGTTGATCCGAATGATGCAAGAGGATAAGAGGTTAGCTATACCCTTTCAACGTCCTTTTGCTTACACAAGTATCATTTGCTAGCTTGATCATTTAAGAAATAGCTGAGTCTCCTTTAAAGAATTTTCTGATGGTCATTGTATTCTTGGTAACCAAATCTTTATTTTAATTCTTATGTCTCCTATATGATTTCATCGACGCAGATCCTTCAGTTTTCCACAATATTTCCTTACCCTGTGATGTTTGGTCAATTTGAGATAAACAATTTGATTGGTGTTTTTAATGTTGTAAGATTGTGTGAAGCAGTGTTCTAAAAATCGTCCTAGGCGCTAGAATGTGGAAAATCGCCCAGATTAATGACTGGGCGGGTCTAGGCTGCTTAGGAGGTCAGGGCAATTTTTTTTTTTTTTTTTTTTTAATAAGGCTGATTGTGTTCTTATTTTATTTTTCTTTCCTCTTTTTTAGAAATAAACTATTTGATTGTTTTTTATTCAGTATATGTAAAAATGTAGCAAATGATGATTACTTAATGAAATTCTCAAATGATCTGCCGGTACCAATTTTACTAATGTAGATTTTATCAAACATGACTTAGGTTATTCATGCAATTTGAATAAAAATAAAAGAGAAGGTTTGGATATGTCCACAAATTCAATTTTTTATGAAGTACCCATCATGACCAACTTCAGTCATTGGAGTTTTAATAAATTTTGTTCTTGATTGTTAATTTTTCATGTTTTTAAATTTTGCATATGTATATTGGCATTAAATTGGATGTAATTGATAAGATATTATGCTTAACTTTTGTAAATTATTAAAGTTATAATACAAAACCTAAGACTGCTTAGGCGCTCGCCTAGGCCCCTGGGCGCTAGGCACCTGCTCGCCGTCCGCCCAGCGCTTAGCGATTTTTAGAACACTGGTGTGAAGCGAGCAAAGGGGCAAGACTTGCATTCTAGCAACAAACAGAATTTACCACAGCTTAATTTGTTTTGTCTCTGGAATTTTGTGGTCTATATGTTGTTTCTCGGTCTTTGTTTAGCTAGAAATGATGATGGATGATTTGAGTTATACTAAGGAAGAACAGTCAAATAGATATTTTGCTTTGATTAGTTATGTCCAAGTATTTGCTTCTCATTAAACTGTTATTTTTTAGAAGATGTGCAATACTTAAATTTTGTTGTTTTTCATTGATGATATCTTCCCTTGCAGGAAAGTGCAACACTCGGGATGCTATACATTACTTTGGGACAACTAGACATTTTGACCATTGTGAGAGGCACAAACCAAAGAGGATCATTTTGCAACATGCTAAGTATCATGGCTGAAGGAGGGAGAACATGTGAAGAGACAATTATTTTGATCAACTATAAAACTCAAACGGGAGTGTTCTATGTCATCTGAGATGTCTTGATGGAAATGTCAATATAAGTTTTTTTTTTCTGAATATTTGCAGCGATGTTTTGTAACTTTGCAATTGTTTTTATCATGCAGTTTCTCGAGTGAGCTTTATTTCGTTGTTACTCATCTGTTTTGGCCTTATTTGCAGCGATATTTTGTAGTTTTGCAAATGTTTCAGGTACATCTCATGGTTTTTTTATCACATTATGTGTTAATAGCATGGTTCATTCATCGTCTTGTTTCAGGTGAAGCCGCTAGGAAGGGTTTTTATGTCTATGATAATAGATATAAGGCTAATCCAGATCCTAAAATCAAGAAATATATTGAGAAATCCAAAAGCAAGTCTGTGGTGTTGATCCCAAGGTCAGTCTCTTTCTTTTTGAGGATTTAGAACAAGAATCACAATTTAGAGTAATGCATTTAAAACATAGTGATGACTTAAGGTAATGTAGATTTGTTCGTTCGTTGTTTTCGTTCTGTATATTTAAATTGATTGATCCATAAAGAGTGAAATAGTAAGCTTCGATTTGTAGAGATTTATGTTTACTGGTTGGTAGCAATTTTGCGATCTCCGAATTATTTGATTTATGCAGTTTGTATTTTTGATTCACAATTTCACATAGCTTTTGGATTGAGGTTTTCTTTAGCTATTTTTGTTGCACTCTGTGATGAAGTTTGGGGATTTTCGCTTTAGCTGACTTTGCAATCCAGTTTCAATTGTCCATATGGTAGGTCAGAATTTGTATGTTATTGATTTGATGCGACTTTCATGGAAATATTGTAATTTTCTTAGTTTATATAAGCCCTAGACATGTTTTCCTTTTTGCAATCATTCAACTGTTGAGTACTTAGGGTGTGTTTGGCAATTCCAGTTGTAGATAGAGATTACTTTTTGAATGGTTTCTCTTTTGTAGAACTCGGTCGGTGTTTATGTTGAATACATAGCCTCCTTCTCACAAGTCAATATATCGAAACCCCTACAAAACCTCTATTTGATCTCTCTCAAAAATGGCTTCACCAATCTCTGTTATATGGCTTGCTGGATCAGGCATTTACTGTGCGACATTTTTGTATCCTTTTTATCTGCTTTGCTCCTGCTCGTGCAAATGGTGGCTTGGGTTTAGCCTAGAAATGACTTGATTTAAGCATGTAGAGCTTGGGTTAGCAAAGAGAATTAAGAACTATTCTAGCTTATTGTGACCATTTTATATTGTTATTTGAAAAACACTTGGAAGTTGGAATTACTATGACAACTTACAAATCTAAAATTTGGTCGACAGATGACGCGCATGTTTGGTGTCGATGATGAATTTGGCGAAGATGCTATTGTAGGAAAGCTTAACAAGTGAATAAGCAATTCAAAGATCCTGTAAGATCTCAAGTTCCAATCCTCATCATGTGCTGCCATGGTTTATATTTAGCCGATGATATGGCATTTCACTCTCGTCATAGTTTTCAATAACCTTCGTTTTTTCTGACATGTCTACATAAATTCATATTGACAAGCTTTGTTTGTCTTGTTGAGCAGGACTTGACAACATTTGTCTGTGTTTGCATCCCAGAATTTCTCTCTCTATATGAAACATAGAGGTTGGTGCAAGAACTATCGAAGTTTGAAATCAACACTCATAATATCATCATTAACCAAGTGATTCATAATGAAGAAGGTAACACACTACCTGCGCTCTGTTCTTAGAATTTGTAGATGGTAAGGAGTATGTGTTGTGTCCAAAACGCTATGGTATATCCAAGAATTTTTCTTTTTTCAATGTCTAGGAATAACATATCAACAATTCTGCAGCTTGCAACGTACACGAATTTTTATTGTGTTATCCATGTTGGAATTCTCTTGTGGTTGTATCTAATGAACCTTGGTATACGATTTAGTCATAAAAAAACTCAAGGCAAACAAGATATGCAAATTTCCCCCACTTTGTCCCTAATTACATTGTATAACAAAAGGACAGAAATGATGGAGAACCAGAGTACTTTATACAGCGCAGATCTCACAAGTAATGAGTTGCTTTGATTTTGATAGTTAAATAGACATTGAAGATAAAGGTAAGGTTATGTACATGCCGAGTTAGAAAGAACTTGCAAGAGACTTTACTCTTACTTAAAGAGTCAGAAATTGACTTCCATTCACATCTCCTCCGCCAACATATTTCTTCCAATTCTGTGTTAACATAAACTAATTTGTTTGTTTAGTCTTAATTTAAAGCTCCAGGAAAGGATAGTTGAGTCCTTTGATAGGCTATCTTCTACTACAATTTCATGAATCCTCATATGATTGTGATCAATTTATTAACATCCTGCTACAATTTTTCAGGATCAAACTTCCTCCTGGAATAAAAAAGATTGTACTGAGCGACTGCCAAGACATGATTGTCCAAGTTGCCGGCAGAGAAAGAACTGAGAAGCCTATGTTGAAGGCGGGAAATGCCTATCACAAGTATAAGGTCAAGAGGAACTGCTGGCCTGAGGTTTGCGATGTGGCCATGAATCCTGCGGAGCATCCCCATGGTGGTGGTAACCCTTAACCAGCAGCATGTTAGACAATGGACACACCAATACTGTCCATCGTGATGCTACTCTAGGACAAAAAGTTGTCTGAGACGTTGTTTTGACTAGATGAGTAAGTCATTGACAAATCCTTTAGATACTTCATAATTTCTAATGGGAAATTCTAACTTTTTCTTGTATAAGGTGGTGTTTGTTTTTTTAAGTGCTTAGAAGCTATCTTCTAAGAGTTTTTGAATGAATTGATTGTTTATGATACTAGTACATTAATTAAGATTTCATTCAATTTGATTTTTTTTTATTGCTATGTAGTAATACAGGGTGGCCACGGTCCGGATCGGTTCCAAATTTGGAGGAACCTAACTCGAACCGTTTACATTTTAACGGATCTGGTCCGGTCCGGATTCCTTCATTTTGATAATTGGAACCGAACCTAACTCGAACCGTTCTAAACGGTTCGGTTCCAATTGAATCAAGAACAGAAAAAATTGCCTTCCAAAAAAAAAAAAAAAAAAAACAGAAAAATAAATTTGGTGAGCAGATCCATCATACAGATCATACAAAAGCATACAAAAGAGATCCATTATCGATCCATAAAAGCAGCCCGAATCACCTAATTTGACCATCATCGATCGATCAAATAGATCCATCATCGATCCATAAGAAATCATCATCGATCGATCAAACAAATCTTGTATCGATCCATAAGAGATCATCATTGATCCATAAGATCTCGCCACAGATCCATCGTCGATCAACAGAAATCATCATCGATCCATCATCGATCAACAGAAATCATCATCGATCCATCATCGATCAACAGAAATCATCATCCATCATCCATCATCGATCCACAGAAATCATCGATCCATCATCCATCATCGATCAACAGAAATCATCATCCATCATCCATCATCGATCAACAGAAATCATCGATCCATCATCATCCATCATCAATCAACAGAAATCATCGATCCATCATCCATCATCGATCAACAGAAATCATCATCGATCCATCATCAATCTCCTCGCCACAGATCGGGGCACTCCATATAAGATAGTCTGAAGAGGAAGGAGTAGATCTAAAGAGGAAGGCACACTCCATCATCAATCTCCTCGCCACAGATCGGCGCACTCCATAGGGTCGTGAGGGTCTTTGAGGAAGGAGTAGATCTGAAGAGGAGATGGTCGTGAGGTGAGAGAGATGAGAGAGAGGGAAGAGGGGTGCGTTTGGAATTAAGCTACAAAGACTTAGGGTCTTTTAGTGTTGAAACCCCAATACGGGTTGGAACCGGACCGTATGGAATTAATTTATAGGAACCGGACTCGAACCGTTATTAAATGAATCCGGACCCAACCGTACCGTTTCTCAATTTATAAAATTAAAAACCGAACCGTTTGAAGCAAAACGGTCCGGTTCGATTTGGATCCACGATTCCTCGATTCGTTTGCCCACTCCTAATTATACAATGAATGGTGCGTTGTAGGGATACGTTGGGTCAGTGATGCATGGAGATGATGTCCAATATGGAATTATTGAGAGCTTGGAGTATTTTTTTAGTTTTCTTAGTGTTGACATACTAATGATGTACTTGATATATGTAATTTTTTTTTAAATACTGATCCAATATGAGAAACAATGTTGTAATTGATTGCAACTATTTCACTTTGTAATTGTTGCAAGATTATTTTAATTTGGGTATTAAACATTGGTATTTGAATGTTTGAGTTTTATAATTTCATTGGTTGTCATTCATTTGTTGATACTTTTTTTTATTTATAAAAAAAAAAAAAAAAATATTGATTTTTGTAAAAAAAAAAAAAAAAACCATTTGTAACACGTCGAGGTGTAACTAATATTTGAACATTGTAACATGCTACAGTGCCATTAGCAACATTGGACAACTGTTAAGAAATTTGAAGGTTGTAACACGTCGATGTGTTACTAATATTTGTACTGTCATGATTTGCAAGATTTTTGTGGTATTACAAATTTTTTTAGTAACAAAGCTAGTGTGTTACTAACTACCCATTTTGGTGTACTGCATATAAAATTTTGAATTACATGATAACAAATGATAAAATGAGAAGAGTTTCACAAAAAAGCTTCAAAGCCTAATAATACTTTGAGCCTCTCTACAAGAACTAAACCAATTGAATAACGAATAAACCTCAAACTATTATCCCCCTTTTTTTTTAATGATGTTATGTATGTACTATATATTCTTTGATGTATATTGACATTGATTTTTCCTTTCTCTTTTTCAACTTTACAAATCTTGGATTGGTGTTTACAAAAGATATACAGTTAATGTTCGAGAGCAAGGACAGACCTACTAAGAGGCGATGGGGGGCAACTGCTCCCCCTCAGCTTTCAAAGTATTTTGATTATATACTTAGCTTAAAAAATTTAATTAAATAATGTATAATAAATATGAATATTGTTCATTCAACTAATTCTACATGTTTCTTTTGGTGTGGTGGTTGGAAGTTTATCAATTTTATTTATTTTTAATACAATTTTATTAGTAATTGCAAACATTAAAAAATGAATTGTTTGTTCACAAGTGGTATAAAACCTCCAACAAAAAATATTCAAAATTAATATATAAAACAGTAACTATAGAGTTCAATAAAAATATATACCATTAGCCAACTCGAACAAAATTTGAGCCTCATATAAACCACTTTTTCTATGAAATTGTATTAGGATCTTATTCTAATCGTGAATTTCAAACTTTTTTTTTTTATCTTCAACTAATACTTATACTAATTATTTTGTGATTTTAGTTATATATTCTAGTTATTACACTCGTTTGCCTTTTGGTAAGGTTATCAATATTGTGACCTTATTTTGGCTTTAAATTGAGTGCACTGGATTCAATTTGGTATATGCAATATTTTTTTATAATTGTATTTTTTTATTAGTTATCAGCTCAGGTAGAAATTATTTTTGGCTCCACCCTTGATAACTACTATTATTTGCTATTTCATCCCCTTGACTAAAATCTTAAGTCCGACACTGTTTGAGAGTGTTAATTATGGTAAAAAACTAATGCAAATTAAAATGGTAAAAATTGGTAATGCAAAAGTGAAATTAAAAAAAAAAAAAAAAAAAGGAAAAAGTAAAATTTTAGGGTGTGTTTGATTGGACAGAAAATAGACATGTGAATCTAGTTTCGAGGCCTCCCACTCAGACTTGGATTTTCATTGGTAGTGAAAAAAGAAAAATCCGTTTCTAAATATACAACTAAACCGCTGAAATCAGCGTAAGAACATCTCCAATCATCCCCTAAAATAGCCAAAAAAACTATTTTACAGGTTTCATACAAAAAATCCTCCCTCAAATCATCCCCCCTAAACAATCCCCTATAATAGCTCCACCTCTAACTTCCCCCTAAATTTAGGGGGAAGTTAACCATCCCCTATATCTCATATATTAATAAAGTATTCCCAGTATTTAATTTTTTAAATTAAAAATAAATCAAAAGTATCTAAATAATAGTAGAATTAAAAAAGTAATTATTAATACTAATTTGAATAATGTTACAAGGATCTGAACCATTAACTGTAATCTACAAAATCACTTTTAAGGCTATGAAGACTCAACTGAGTCCTAGAGCCTTACAAGAGTCTAAAAAGGATATACTATCCTTTTCCAAACTAACAAGAAGAAAACCAGTGTAATTGTTCCTAGGACAATCCACTGGAATCAAGTTACTCTTCCAGTAACTTGGCAAGTTCAATCTCAACCTAGATGACCTCTCCCTAGTCGCCTTAGCCAGATCATGACTCTTGAAGATGGAACTATAGAATTACAGTTTTTTGAATCGAGGCTACTAGATTACAACCAGCGGATTTTCAATGAAGACAAAGATCTGAATCATCATTCAGAACTACTCCTACTCAAATCCCTATAACTCCTACTCCAGTAGTTCTTCCACACTTAGATCTAGCCAATCTGAGACAAAACCCTTTATACCCTCAAATACCTCAGAACTTGCTCTGAAGGCGGAATTGGAGGATGAAATTTGGACTTGAAGATTTTTCATCCTTCAAAAACTTGAGGGGGAAGAATATTTTGTACTGGGCCATAATGATTCCACCAAGTATGCTGAAACCATAATGGAACTGATTTTGATGAGAACTTTTTGCAGAACAAGAAGAACCAGGAATGAGAACAGTTTGAGGTTGCGAGCAAGAAAGCTCGAGATCAGGTTTGTTTGTAATCAAGGTAATTGTATGATTGGGGATTGTAATTGATTGAAAATATTTTATGGAAATGAAGATTTTGTTTCCAATCTAATTCAGACAAAATTTGAAGAATTTGACATTTGGAATGTGTGATTTTGGCCGGATTTGTAGGGTCTTTGTGATGAGTAATCAATACTGAGTCAGAATCGGCCAGTATGAACTCATAGAATTCTCGAGTTTTCAGGATATCAGCTTCCTCAAAATGGGCTTTTGGATCAAAAAGTTGTTTAGCTATTTGATGGGTTTCTTTGGAGATTGAGTACAAACTGGTTCTATCAAGGTGATAAGATCAAAGTTTGATTTTGTAATATAAGGATTTGGAGTTTTGTTTCAGGTTTTTGGTTTTGTAAAAGAGGTCATTACAGAGGTTGTTTCTTCTGCATTTGAAAATGGGGTATAAGGATTTGTAAGGGAAAGGGCATAAGAAAGGGGCGATTTGAGCTTTGAAGCTGAGGGCTTCATAGCATATTGGGCTTTTGATTGTGGTTGAGGTGAAGCTGGAGGGTTTGAAGAGGACTGAGAGCTCATGGTAACTTTTGAAGGAATTCTCTTGTCATGAAATCTGCCAGAGAATTTGATTCTCTCTTTATATATTCGATTTGAAAATCAAAAGCGGATAGTAAACCCTGCTAGCGAGCAAAATTTTGTTTAGAAACAAGGTTTTGAACATCTTTTTGCAAAATTTCTTTTGCAGATTTGCAATCAACCCGTAATAAAAAAAATTTGATTTATCAAATCATTTTGAAATTTCATAATACATAAAGCAATTGAAAGTAATTCTTTTTTTATTGTGGAGTAATTGACTTGGGTAGGATTCCAGACACCAGAATGGTATCAGACTAATTGTATGGATGTAGACTGTTTTAGAATACCACTATATCCTAAATTGGATACATCTGTTTCTACTATTTTGAAGGCTTTGGGATTTGAAATACCTAGACAAGGAAGATTTTTGACTTGGGCTTTGACCTGACGGACAATTTGAGTATGGGCTTACGTCCATGGGGTTGGATTAGTTTTGAGCCTATTGAAAAGAAGTTTGATTAAAACTCTGAGGTTTTTGTAAAAATCTGCAACATAATTTAGAGATCCTAAAAAACGTTGTAATTGATTTTTATCTTTGATTTCATTAGGAAATTTATTTGCAAATTCGATTGACCTAGTGATAGATATGATTGTGCAATGATAAATTTTGTGACTAAGAAAATGGACATTGGTTTGAAATAAATCAATTTTGGTTGGAGAAAGAATTAATCCATTAGTTTTGATAATTTTGAAAAATTCATACAAATGTTTCCAATGATCAGCTAGGGTTTTTGAGAAGATGAGTATATCATTGATATACATGATTGTAAAATGGGTGAATGGAGTGAAAATATCATTCATGATATTTTGGAATTCACTCTGCGCATTCTTGAGACCAAAAGGCATTATAGTCCATTCGTAATGACCAAAAGGACATTGAAGGCGGTTTTGTAATGATCTTGGGGATGAATATGAATTTGCCAAAATCCAAATTTGAGATCAAATTTAGAGAATACCTTAGCTTGGTATAATCTGTTAATAAGATCACGCTTGTTAGGTATTGGATACCTAATCCATTGTAAAGCTTCATTAAGAGGTTTGTAATTGATTACTAAGCGAGGAGTTCCTCAATCTAGCTCAATAGGTTTGCAAACATAGAAAGCAGAACAACTCCACAGGGATTTAGAAGAAGTGATTAATTTCTTAGAAATTAATCCTTGGATTTCAGTCTTACAATACTCCATTAACTCAGAATTCATCTGAATTGGTCAAGCTTTAGTAGGAATCTTGGATTCCTAAAAAGTTGATTCATATGGTAGTCTAACCATATGCTGCTTGCGATGCCAAAAGGCATTACGCAGGTCAGAACAAAGTTTTATAATCAATTTTCCTTTAAACTGATTGATTTGAGTTTGAAGTTTGGAATCTTTGAGTTGATCATCAATACGATGATATTGAACTTCTTCTTTTAGGAAATGTAAATGTTGGATTTTCCTATCAAGAAAGTTAAGAGATAAGTTTTTCTTTTTGATAAAATTTAAATCTGTGACATTGGGTTTGAGAAGGAAGGGGAAGATTAGATCTACGCCAAGGATTTTGGTTTGGATACCATTTTCAGTTACCTGAAAAGTTTAAATTGTAGTTAAAAATGGGGTACCGAGTATTAACTGGTGTCCTATATGTTTAACTAACAGAAAATCTTGTTTGATGCATAATTTATTATGGCAAATATGGGCATTTGTAAGTTTGTAATTAATTTGTAAGACTTGTTTGTTTGCTGCGTAAAGTTTCTCTTTAGTTTTCTCAAAGTATTTAGTAGGATTAAGTCCTTTTGAAATACAATTGAGATCTGCACCGGAGTCAATTAATGCAGTATTAGTAATGGTATATTCCTTATTTATAACAAGAAAAATGGTAATATACCATTTATGATATGTAATTTGCTGTATCAGATTAAGAAATTGTGGTCTAATTTCTTCAGATACATGATTTGAAGATGAAGGAATATCAGGGAGAGAAGATATTTAATCATTGTGATTTTGGAGAGTCAAAAGTTCATGCTCAAGACAAGAATGATTTTGCTTGAGATGATTAATATCTTTCTTCATGATATTAATTTCAGCTTGTAAATCATGTATAGTTACAAGTTGTTGAAAAATATTCTTGAACAGATTCATAATGTCTTTATGATTAGAAAAAGGTTTAAGAATATTTGTTTGATGTTTTTTAGAGATTGATTGTTTGATATGAGTGAGATACTCATGTTTGAGTTTTGGGTCTTCAATATGATCAACAAAATCTAAAAGAATACTGGCTTTTTTATATTTTGTTAGCATATTGATAGCATTGCAAAAAAAAAAGGCATTAATTTCTTGATTTCGATCTTCTTCATCATGAGAAGAATTAGAGGAATATTTCATTTGATAAACCTATAGGTCATCAGATGATTCTTCGAATTCGGAATTAGAAATATCAGATGATTGAGAATTTATTAGCAATTTAGCCAACATATTCTTTATGTCATATGGACCTTGTAATGTTTGGATTTTTGGGGTAATCTACAATTTTTAGCATAATGACCAGGCTTTTCACATTTGAACCAAATGGGCTTTTTTTTTGTAGAAGGACCTGTATTATGGGTTTTTTTTAATAAGGTTTGTGAGTATGATGGCGTTTGGGTTTATTGTAATAGTTTGTATGAGGCTTATATGGCTTTGGGTCATATGGGTGTTTGGTTTTATAGGCACGAGCATGATGTGACCTATATTTTTGTCTAGATTTGCTGGAAGAGGCCTTATTGGGCTCAAAACCATACTGCTGACAGAATGATCTAAGTTCTTTATGACTGAATATACTCTGTTTTTTCAGTTGGGCTTTGAGTTTAAGGTCATTGCATAAATTTAATGCAACTTCATTGATCTTAGCACCAAATGTAAGTCTGTCAAATGGAATGTCTCCATTATGCTTAGCTTGCAGTTGGGTACGAACATTTTCAGCAAATGTAGTAGGGAGACCAAAAAGAAATTTTCTTTTCCAGAAAGGGTTGTTAGCTTCAGATTGATGCATAACTCGTTTGAGAAAGATATCCTTGTACTAGCGTAAATCACTAAGTTGAGGACATCGAAGTGTCATGAGAAGATCTTTAGACTTCTCCTGGAACTTGGCAGGGTTACCTATAAAATGCTTAAGAATGACAAACACTAAGGTTGACACAACATCAGGAATAGGATGACCTTGTTATTTTTTGATAGGTTGACCATTGAAATCAACCTTAACAGATAACAATATCTGTTGTTGTTCTTCGAAAGTAAGATAATTATCCCACCATCCTTTGAGTTGACCAAAAAATCCAGCGATAATAATCTGAGCAATGTGATGATCACTTTTGTTATCACTGCGATGAGCTGATGCTAACATGACCATTTCCAATTCTAAGGCTGCAAGTTTGCGTTCTATTACATCTATAAGATGTGTAGGTGATGACAAAATATTGGGTTCAATTGTTGTAGGAGTAAAATATGTAACTGGTTTTGGAATCTGGTGATTTGTAGATGTTTGAGACTGAGATTCAATTGAATCTTGTATCAATTTTTCACCTAATTCATGTATCAAAATATTTGTATAATTGTTTTGTTCAGTGATTTTTGAAATTCCATGAGATTCACTTTGAGATAAAGGATCTTTCAAAGGAGAAGCTGGAACAGTCTGTCCTTGAGTTTGAAATTTGATTGTTTCAAAAGGAGGTAAAACAGATTCTGTAACAGAATCATTTTTCAATTTCCAAGCTGTTTTGGAAGTATTTTGTAAAACATTGATACTGGGAAGAAACGTATGTTCATACCATTCTAAAAAAAGTATATTAACTTGTGTTTCTTCACAGAAGTTGTAAAACATATATCTTAGAATATGTCTTTAGTAAGGAGAATATCTTTTGTAAAATTGTTGTCTTCTAGTTGTATTTTTGTTGAGCATGAATTCATTTTGAATCCAAGTTTTATCTAAAATAAAATTGGATGAAGAAATCATATTCAATTGAGAAGGATCACCCATCTCGGATTGAGTAGGAGATTTCTCAGATTGAGCTTCAGCTTGAAAATCATAAACAGGCTGAGGTATTTGAGGGTACAAAGGGTTTTGTCTTAGATTGGCTAGATCTAAGTGTGGAAAAATTACTGGAGTAGGAGTTCTAGGGATTTGAGTAGGAGCAATTCTGAATGATGATTCATATCTTCGTCCTGATTGAAAATCTGCTGGTTGTAATTTAGTAGACCTTGATTCAGAAAATTGTAATTCTATAGTTTCATCTTCAAGAGTCATGATCTGGCTAAGGCGACTAGGGAGTGGTCGTCTAGGTTGAGATTGAACTTGCCAAGTTACTCTAGTAACTTGATTCCAGTGGACTGTCCTAGGAACAATTACACTGGTATTCTCCTTGTTAGCCTGGAAAAGGATACTATATCCTTTTTCAGACTCTTGTAAGGCTCTAGGACTTAGTTGAGTATTCATAACCTTAAAAGTGATTTTGTAGATTAAAGCTAATGATTCAGAGTCTGATAACATATCGAAACCAGATGTCTGAATATTCAGTGTGAGTGTTTCAAGGACATTAGGATCCTTGAAAGACACCGAGAAATTAGGGTAACAGTCAAAATAGACTGGTCTCATCGAGAGAGTAGACTCTGCTATTCTTAACAGAGAATCCTCAAATTTGTTGTGTCTACAGTCACATAATGCAGTAAGTGCACACGTGTCGAGACCTGATCTTGTAAGAGGCTTGATTCCTCTTTGGATTAAACCGATATGGATGTATTTGTATTGTTGATTTTGTAAAAAATGAAGAGTTTTGAATGAAAACAATTGTTTGGATTCTAAAGATCCATCAAGTGGTACCGTCTGTTCGACAATATCAATGAGGTCTTCAGATTTTTGAGAAAAAATGGATTTTGAAACTTCGTAAATGTTTTTGTAAGGAACTTTAGGAATTGATCATTTTTGTAAATTCTGTTCTACTTCTAGAATTCTACATTCTAACCTATTTTGTAAATATGAGTTTCTTTGCCTAGAGCTAGAAGCTCGGGTAAATTTTGAAAACAAAGACACGGTGTCTGATGTTTTGATAGAGATAACTGTGAGACAGGAATACTGTAACTGAACCACCTACAACTGGACCACCTAACCCTCTCAGGCTGCGTTATCCTTCGTGACTTACACTAGGGCTTCCAACGGTTGACCAGTGTTCCTTAATGACTGACCAACGTTATCAACGACTGACCAACACTTCCTCAGACTCACTGATTAAATTAGTTTAGAAAAGTTGAAGATATATTAAAATCATGATGAAAAAGTTAATATAGGGAATGTGGTTGAAGTGGTGAAGAAATAGGAGACCCCTAAATTTAGTTTTTTTTTTTTTGTTAAAGTGAGGATACTTTTAGTTTTGCACCCGTCTAAATGGCGAGGAAACCAGCGAGGGAGGGGGGTGCAACCCTCCATCCCCCTCGAGATGCGTGCCTTTCATCCCCCTTCGCGCATCTCGAGGGGGATGGAGGGTTGCACCCCCTCCCTCGCTGGTTTCCTTGCCATTTAGAATTTCTATTTAGTTTTACCATTGGAGCTGACAACGGAACTCTAACAAGGGAAAACCATGGTAATTGTAGCTAGAATTTCTGTTGTAGATAACCACGCAGAGGGTGCTAGCTGCAGATTCATTTTTTTGGAAAGCGAGCTGGGGTTTTTAGGATCCCCGAACCTTATATTAAAAACAAAAAGTGATGATAAAGTTTACAATCGCTCATACGTTCACTCGTTTCATCATCGACAAAACAATAAATTTGCTTCAAAGCTTCAACAAAGAACCTAATTAGTTCTAGATTCGCCGTTTCCAGGTTAGGGAGTAACCTTACAAAGTGTTCTGCTACTAAAGTGGTTGCATGATAGACCTGCCATAACTTTTCTTTCTCGTAAGTTCTAATCAATCATTTAAGCACTCTCATGACCTGATTTATACCTAATGTGGGCCCCAAGATGTATGAGAAGTCGTCCTAAAGAATCGAAACACAATGAATCATGATATAGAAACCATTGAATGCTAGCACTAATCTAGCATCCCTACAAGGTTCTAATAAGCATTTGCATTCTACCTGTATTATCATCATCAGTTACCTGAATTTAGGATTTGTCTTCTTGCTTCGAGGAACACATTCCGTGGGAGGCTATATTGTGGTGACCTCATGGTCTTCTTCAATAGAGTTTTGCCCCACATTTCTTGTTTTCGCTTCAAGTAAGCTTTTGATTTCGGTGGCAAAGGCATCCCTGACTATTCTTGCAATTTCGGAATTCAAATCATTGATGACTTGGGGTGTTATCCAATCAGGAAGTGTAGTAGCTGATTCTGAGGTTGCATCAACCTCTTCACCGCATCTTTCCTCACTTTATTTTAGTTCGTCTTGGCCCCGGGTGCTCGGTTATCTTTGGGATAGCTACCCCTAGTTCCACGTTTACCAGCTGATTTGTGATGGGAGAAGCAAATCGTATCTGATCAGAGTTGAGCAATTCATGCTCACCATTTGGACACCCCGACTGTTGTGCCCTAGACTGTGTCCCAGGGACCGTAAGGATTAGCTCATCATCTGCCTGGAGGGCTCGAGGTCCCTCTCTCTGTAATATCTTAATTTGGCTAGTTTCAATACTTGTATTCACATCTTCAAACGCAAGACTTGTCGTCCCCGGGCTGCCTAGATCAACATGATCAGTTGGGTCTCCTTGCTTCGCTTTTTCAATCTCACTAGTTGTGTATCCCACCTCTTGAAGGTCTTCCTCTGTTGTTTCTTGTACGAATATGTCACTGGCGGTAGCCTTTTCTTTACTAGCCGAAAAATTCTTTGTTTGGTTACTCTCATCTTCAACATTATCCCCCGTAAGCATCTCAAACTTGTTCGGCAACAATAAATTCACCGGCTCTTTGGCCACTGGTTTCTCAGCACCCACTCCCTCCTTCATTCCCTCCCCCATATTAGTTTTTGCTCCACTCGTGCCAACCTCTGATTGTGCAACTTTATTTTTATGAGCCACTGGAACATATTGCTGTTTGACAACTTTAACTGCCACTATTTGTTTGTCATTCTTTTCTTCGTTTACCACATGAGATGCTTTCACATTACCCTTGAGACCTAAATTTTTCCTGCAAAAATCCTCCTGATGCCCTATCAACACTACACCAAAAATACCCATTAGCAACGGTTCTAAACCGTGGGGGTAACCCATTGTCACGGCTTAGAGCCGTGGGCTGTAGAGGCGTCGCTAAATCCCCAGTAACGGCTAAAAATCGTGGAAAAAATATTAGCAACGGTTTTATCTCGAGGACGGTTGATGATTTAGCCACGGTTATAAACCGTTGCAACAATCTTAGCCACGGTTCTAAGCCGTGGCCAGGAGTAGCAACGGCTTAAAACCGTTGCAAGTTATGGCCACGGTTCTAAGTCGTTGCAATAGATTTAGCAACGGTTTTAAGCCGTGGCCACTACTAGCCACGGTTATAAGCCGTAGCAAGGTAGCCACGGTTTTTTAGCCGTTGCAATAATTAGCCACGGTTTTAAGCCGTGGCAAATTTTTTTTTTTTTTTTTTTTTTTGTCACGGTGTTAAGCCAATGCAGTTCTACTGACTGTGATGCAATACAAGCAATGAAGAAAAATTACAGACTGAATAACTTGTAATTGTAATTCTGAATTGATGACAGTAAATGGAATGGATTGTATTCAATAAGAAAGCTAATCTCCTGTAGAGCAAATGCTCAAGTGTACAATTTTCTTACAAATCAAATGAATCCCTTTTTCTCTCTTATGCTCTCTTATTTATAGTACTACATTTATTGACAACTAATCTAACAGAAATCCTTCCTAAAAAACATTACATGTAACAACATAGCACTCTGCAACATATAGCAACCTGCTCCCTTTAGTAACAGCACTTGTGTTAGCAGCCTGCATTCCATTCATGCACAAAAGAGATGAGGGTGATAATATGAAACTGTGTTTAGTTAAATTACTTATATTATTTTATGATGTTTTACAGTTGTTATATATAAAAATGTTGCTTTAAAGCCAATTCTTCTATATATAATATGATGGAGTAATACATGCATTATACTGCCTAGGGGGATAAGACCCATTGGGAGTAGGGTTGAGTCCTTACAGACTTTGAAAAGTCCGTTCTTTATGTTTGTAGCATCATGCCTAATGGTTATAAATAGAAAACATGTATTCTACAGTTATAAGTTTAAAACTTGCTCAAAATTCTGTACAGCAGAGGGTTGATTTGAACCATATCTTGAAGTATGGACTTAAAGTACTTTTGAAGCTTCCTATCAATGGGGAATCTTTCTGATTATGTTATAGACAGTGACAATAACTAAAAAAGATTTTAGAAGGGTCACGCCCAAAGCCCTTTGAAAAGCTTTCCGTCACTCAGAAAATTTTCGCAATATAATTCACTCATTCAAGAGAAGCCATGCAGTATCTCTATAAGGCAATGGCTATCTTAAAGCTTGTATGGGATCTCTATGACATCAAAACATTAATGAGAAGTACAAATATATGATGGTTATGGTATTTGTAGCACTTTTTTATAAAGGTTAAAAAACCTCATATACAATCTTCTTGTTCACGATGACCTTAATTTGACAATCTTATCTAATAAAATAGTTGATGAAAGAATCGAGTTATTCATGAATTTGATAAGAAGATGAGGACAGTGGCTTTGTGTTTAATGAGTAATGACCACTTCGATAGACACTAATATATAGGTATCCAACATTATGATATTAGGGACAAATTTGGTTTTATCTTTGAAGATAGTGGAGTCGATATCACTCCACGATTCTTCCATGGTTTAGGGTTTTCTGCAAAAATTTAATGTGTGGATCCCATTTTCTTCTTGTTTTTGATTTCTCCATGTAATGAACTATTCAAATATATGAGGATTTTGAGCTTTGGAGTACCTTAGTTCTTGCTGAATATGATCCTCTAGCGAATAACCCAGAAGGAGTAGTCTCCTCCAGTAACTCGTGCGTGTAAGGCTCGTCATGAGGACTGAAAACTCAAAGCATCTCTTTCGTGCTGTCAACTGAATAAAAAAAATCCAACGGATATAGAAATCAAGGAACTTCCTTAGTTAATCACAGCGAACTCTAAGATCAAAAGAGATAAAGAATGTACTCACCTTTGACACCAGTTTTCCAAACTGTATTGGTGTATCTTAAGCCAGAGACAATGTTATTGCTCACTTTGAAAGAGAACTTTAGGCGGTAATGGCTACCTTCTTTCAGTGTAAACCATGTGCCCTTTGGATTTCCAGCCTTGGGGACTGGAAGAACAAGTTCAGGTCTATCAGGGGCGAGAATCGTAAGGCATAGGATCTTGCAGCACAAGAAGCTGAAGCATTATTTGGCTGGTTGTTACCATGATCCCTTGTAATCCTCTGATTATCCAACTCCCTAACTGAATCCACTGCCACATTATTTGATGCAGAGGAACCTGTTGCTTCATTATTTTCTCTGGTTTCAAGATGCTCCATTAAGCGTGATACGCTAGCAATGCCAGCATTTACCTCTCTCTTAACTTCTGAACCAATATCAGCCATGGAAGTGCTCCGAGAAAACAACCTCTCCTTCCATCCTCTGGTATTCTTTGTAATGGAGTCTTTGTACCTGTAGACAGAGAAAAGTGAATAAATAAATAAATCAGCCAAAGACAGAATCAAACATGAAGCCTATATCATCATCATGGCCATATCCCTAGATCTAGATGCAGAGTTAGGGATCTGATTGCTCTGGGAAGGAAGCAACTGTTGGATCCCTTGGTATGGATGCTTTAGCATTTCTTTCTAATCATGTGTGACATTAGGTAGATAAAAATGATTAGTGATATCAACAGTAACACTTTGAAAGACTGTAAACCTCCTTGCCATGTAAGTTCAGAAAAACAAATGACAGTATTGCAAATACTGGGGGCACTGATTCCATTGATAAGATCAAGTGACGCCATCACAATGAATGTTTTGAGCCGGTAGTTAAACAATGTTAAACATCATACAGCAGTTTCCAAAATCCTACTCATACAAGTATTGGAATTGTATATATGCCTAAAAACAGTCTCTGTCAATTAAATAATAATAATATTAATGATAAAATGAATAAAACTCAATAGAGGCCTAAAATTTTCCACCATACGCTACCTACTCCTGCCCAGATCACAACATTGATCACTGCCATTGTGATGCCCAGTCTAAAATAGTTTATGACCTCCACATAAACATAGATACCAAGGGAGAGAAAAAAAGAGGGAGTAACTAATCTACATTAATGCCGTACCAGAACATAAAAGAAGAGAACACCAATGCAGCTGCACCTGCTGTCACACAGACGTAGCTCAAGCTATACAACTGTTTGTTTAATGAGATAGCTGAAATGGACAGAGGCAGAGTATTAGACAATAAAGTCATAGAAAACAAATGTGAAACCTCAAGTTAGGAGAATTAACAGAGTAGAATTGATGTTCCATTTTTCAGTTTCAGACTTTCAACACATAACTTCCTCCCTCATAAGCAATTTTGAGGAAATTAATACAATTATAAGTGTCAGATATTATCTTCAAATCAAAATGGAAATACAAGAAGCAATGAAAAACAAAACATGTTTATGGTTCCCTCAGTGGATGCAGACTAACCACTATAACTTGAAGCATATCAAAGAGATAATTAGACCGTAAATGGTTTCTAACATTCCTCAGCTCTTGTTAGCAACAAACCAGCCATCAGTTTCATCTATTCTTCTAGACTTGTACCTTAAAGACCAGAGCAAATTGCCCTTAAGCAATCCTTTACTTCAGTAATAGAAAAGTTTCTGAATCGATTCTAGTAATCATAGTACATTACATTGAATCCACTTAGGAGGAAGAGAGGGTGTTAGAGGATTAAATGTAACAACGAACCTACTTATGTACATGTTATTAACTTGACAATCAGGAAAGTATTTGAATCTATTCTGTTCATTGTTCATTAGTACTTCAAATCCAGATAGGAAGAAGCGGGAGGAGAGGATAGATAGACCGAAAAGGCCATATATGCTGTAATACAGAAAAACTAAGATTGAATGTGAACAAATCTTGTATTATTACCTTTTCCTCATTGCACTGTTGAGCACTTCGTATAAGCATGTTTGCAAACATATCAACTTTTTTGGAGACTTCTTCTTCAATTGTGCGAGCATTTGTCCCAAAAATAGAATCGCTGCATATTTTTGTGTGGTAACCCACTGAGTCAAAACATATAAGACTGTTGTTAGAAGTTAGAACTAAACAAGTAATGGGATGATTGTTCCATTCATGGTTTTTTCTCTTAGTTCTACATAATTATATTGCATATTGCATCAAATTAAAATATATTCTTTAACAACATTACCTCCTAAGAAGTTTAGAAAAGTTTTCACTTTTTGTTTTGCAAGGCAGGTCATGTGGAAGAACATGGATCAAAATATGACAAATCACAAACAGCAGAAGAAAAAAAAAACTAACAGCAGAAGAAAAAAAAAAGCAACAGAGTGCATCAGGACAGACCACTCTGTCAAAACAGAGCGTGCTGTCCAGTGTATTGCAGCACCGAAAAAAACTAGACAGAGCAGCTCCAATTCTTAATGTCTTGAGCCGGCAACAATGGCTCGTGCATGCATCAATGTTGTGGGTAGCTTCTCAGTAACTTATGTAGAAATTGCCTACAAAATTCAATCTTTTGGTAAATCTTGAATAGCAGTAAAACAGTTCCAGCAGATGGCACATTGTATTCAACTGAAGGATTTCAAAATTAACCCTGAAGCATGGATACTAATTGTTCAACTATTTGGCAAATACTACAATAAAATTAGATCAAGAGCTTTATCCAAGAACAGTCGTCAATAAGTTAGATAACAACAACATGGATACTAATTGTCAGACACGTTGGCCAGAAACAAGACACTTCAAGTTAATGTCAAAACCCTGCATATTAACATCAAAACGACACACAAGAGAACATAACACAAGCTTGATCAGTCTCTTACTGCAACACCCACACACAAAAACAGAGCAAATCAATGAAACCCAATACAAGAAAACAACTCATTTTCATCCAAACATATAACATAAAACTGTTATGATTGGAGCAAAAAGATAACATCATTCAACAAGAAGAGATTACAATACTTAGACCTCATTATCTCAGTCTAGTAAACCAAGGAAAAAAGGTACAAGGCACAAATCTCCATATTTCAGTGACTACTGGGGCAGTTCAGACCGCCCCAGTTGTAATTTGAACAGCCTATATATGTGGAAAAAATTTTGACATTTTTATTGGTCCTTGACCACCCCATGCATATAAATCAGTCGTACATGTGAAATAGGTTTTCTGTGATAGCCTATCCACTTCATCAACACAATAAACTCTGTATATTTCTTTATTAACACTTGTAGAGCGAACAATCAGAATTGGGGGTTAAGACGACAAGCTAATGGTTTTTTTATTGATTATGAGGTTGAGATGATGGAAAGATTATAAGCAAGGAAGGTTGACTTTCGTATTGGTTTCTGTGCAAAAGGGCTATCATAGTGACAAAAAAAAAACCAATCAGATAGTTAATAAGGGAAATAAATCGTTAAATTTTGTCTTGTTTTCATACATATATGTCGCAACAAAAAAAAAAAAAACCAATCAGATATAGTTAACTTATCTTTATAAAGTTAATACTTCATTACATAACCAGCAGGGAATGACTAGAATAAAGTTAATGCTTGCATACCTGACCTGCTCCAATATCAAAATAAGTTCCAAAACCCTTCATGCTGTATCAACAAGCTACATAACCACAAACAAATTTACCTTCTTCACTGATTTTGCAGTAAACCATTTAGCAGCTGGTGATGATGGGGCTTGTAACACTGCATCATATCAACCAATTCAGACCTAAGTCATAGTAAGAGAGAAGGAAAAATATGCAACCTCTTTCAAAGAATACACAAGACAGGGGAGGTACAAAAGAAAAGATGTTTACACTATAAGTACAAAAAAATAAAATAAAGAACAAATTCAAACTAGATTATATGATCTCTATTTAAACATAATTTTTTAGCTTATATGACATAACAAGAATTATTTGCTTGCTTTATTTGCTTCCTTGCATAAAATTTAAAAGAAAAGGAACCAAAGAAACAAGAAGCTAGTAAGAGCAGCAAGCAAGCTGATCAAGTTAGACTACCACGTTTAATTACATGAATAGAAACTTAAGTAGCATCATAATTAGTAGAAAATTAGTAGCATCATAATTACATCCAAGAAGTTCATGGGGCTCCAGGTCTGATTGATAACATCGAAACAAACAGAGCCTGACCTGAAATTTGAAACCCAATGAAACATTTTCAGTTATAACATTTCTCCTTACGTAGATAGACAAATCACAACCACTTGAAATTAACTCAAAACCGAAACACGGCGTTTTAAGATTCAATAGGCTTACATCTCATCAACATTTGGGTGGTAGATCTTATCAACAAATCCAATTGATGGAGATTTGTAGGGATAAGCATCAGGGAGCTCTACCCTTATCCTCCATACCCCTCCATGATAAGGACCTGCCAAGACCCATTAACAGAATAAACCAATCCCTCTGTGTAAACTGCAAATACCACATACAACCCACAAGCAAAATGGACATTAAAGAAATGAAGTAAACAACTAGTCTACAGGTGATGCCACCATACAGAAAGACCATGTTATCATGGACTCAAATGCACAAAACCATTAGATTAAAAATGAGGTTCTAGTATTCTACAAGACTTTAACATACTTTGAAAATTCAATAAATCAATCTAATTGAAAAGTCCATAACTTTGCCCCCACCAGTACATAAAAGCATCCAATAGTGATCAACATGATTGAATCAAAACATCAAATACCCACAAAGCTTTGAACATCTACTCAAGATCAACATGATTAATTGACACAAAACTTCAAAAACAACAACTACCCATTACTCAGAGACTAAAACACATCAAAAATATCAGATTTTTACTAAGAACAAACCAAAGATGAAACATAAAATCAAAAGTTTTGATGATTTACTATCACTAGGTCCATGGAAATCCACATAGAACTCTTGCATGCCATCGTTGATCATCTCCACCTTGTAGTCACTCATCATCCTAATTGATTGAACAAAAAAGGGTTAAAAAAATTCAGTCTTTAAAACACTAAAAAAGACATCAAATACACACAATTAGAGAAGAAAAAGAACTGGGTATTAGAGAAATTAGACTTTACAGTTTCATCAAATCCATCTCTCGGCGTTTGCTTGGAGAAGACATGATTTCTCTTCTTAGTGTTTGTGCTCTCTCTTTCGGTGGTGTTGTTAGACGATAGAGAAAAAGGTGAGAAAAGAATAGAGGAGAAAAGAGAGAAGGAGATTAGCACACAAGTTTGAGACAATATTGAGTGAAATGTCAGGACTATAAATAAACACAAATTTCATTTCAATTTAGTTAGTCAAGGGGCTACACTTTCAAGGATTCATCCACTTAGGTGTGCTCACTACTTTTGACATACTCGACGTAAAAGGAAAATGTAGTTGAAGGTAAACTTTTCATTAGAATTGTCAAAGAGAAACTCATAACTGCAATTTGCAGCTCCACTCTACCCATTAGAGATCCAAAAGCTGAAATATAATTGAAAACACCCATACTGAAGTAGAGAACATTGATAGTCGCTCCAATCTAACGTCCGTACGTCCTATTCAATGCAGTATTTAAAGCATGTTTGGTATCATGTTCATTTCATAGAACGTGAAGAAGCTATCATGTACATTATGTGATACACTTCATTAAGACTGCTAACATGAAAAGTTAAAACTTGTTTTGTTCCTCTAATCAAACATCTTCCAGTTCTACAAGCAGAATAAGAAATTGCAACAATACGAGATCATTGTTTTAGTACATGAATGCACATGAAGAAGAATTAACACATATATAAATAAACAAAAATGCTAGAAAACTTTGCAACCAGATAATCTCGAAAAAATGATAAAATCCCAAAACCTGGTTCCCTAGCCTCGCTCATAAATAAAAGATATTACTTTCAGTCATTTCACCACATCAAGGGGAACTAAAACATGATTAAATTTGATAAGGCGGAATCTTTAACTAACACAGTTTTTTGCAGTAACTACATTAATAACAACACATTCAAAAGAAATGTTCTGCCCCAATAAATATTCTCTCCAAAGAGATTTAAACAACTTACACTGCCTGTTTGTGAGATGGCTTTCCTCTTTCGACCCCCTTTCTTTCCCTTTGTTGGCTTGAGCTCGGGCTCAGGCTCTTCCTTCTTATTATCTGTTTCCTGAGAACACATCGAATTAAATTAATAAAAAAAAACATAAATTGACTTCATAAACCAGACTCCAAAATGAACAAATGGGTATCTGAAAACACTCCAGCAGGAGTTGAGTGTACAACTGAGTCTGTGTAAGAAGCTCGTCTAATTTCAAGAACTGGGTATCGTTCAAAACCAGTTCCTCTTCCCTCTTAACCTCCCCATTCGCTCTCTCTTCCCTCTTAACCTCCCCACGAGCTCAGTGTTCTTCCTACAATGATTACTTTGATTACAAACATACAAGTGAGGCATGCAGAACTCAACTTGAGTGGCAAATAGTTGATGAAAGTGACTATAGTTGATTCATCAAGTGGAAGGGTAACATACTGATGGGTTAAATTCCTGATCTTCTCTCAACTAAATAAAATGAATACTTTAGGGAATTATAATGTCTATTATATGCTACAGCTAAAAGGCAACTATCTGAGTGGCAAATCCCCAAAAAACTGCAAAAGTAGCCTGACTCACCTGCTCTGGGGGCCTTGTTAAAGCAGGCAAAACAGAAATGCTTGCAACCAAACCATAGCCTGAGAGAATTTCTTTCAAAGTACCACTGATTCCCAGGAGAAGTAAAGTTTTGGATCCCAGAGGCGAACCACTCGCTAATGTTGAAAGAAGACGAATTAAACCCTGCACAGAGCAAATATCTTTTTCACAATTGGGACTAAAATGATGAACACGAGTGCATAACCCAAGCCTGGCTTTTGAATTTACCGTGTATGTAGGTGTGCTGAGGGATGCCTGACCCCCTCCTGAGTTACTGATGGAAATAATAGAGGCAGCTTGCTCGACCAGACCATGATTGCACAGTGCATCTAACTTTTCTGGAGAAGACGCAAACGCCTCAGCAATCCGAGTCAAACAAACAGAAGCATGTTCTAACACCTGCAGTTAGTATACAACTCAAATTATAGAAGGATAAAAAAAATGGATTTTTCTATTGGACAAACCACAGAACTCGGATATGGTGACCTTGCCTTTGAATCGTGATATTGAAGTAGGTTTGTAAGCAGATGCACAGCCTCCATAACAAAGTCAGCAGCATCTGAAGGGAGCTTCTTACACGTATTTGCAGCAGTGGATAATGCTACACGCTGAAACACACCGACCACAACAGTGAATAAATGAAGTGTATTTTCTATTTCTCCCTTTTTGTATTGGTAAAGACTAAAGAGAAAGATATAATGGGGAAATATGTAAAACTAAGAAATAAATTGTGGTCAGCAATGACTAGAGCTAATATATGTATATTCCAAGCTAGTTCAATCCTTTATTGAAATTACCTGAACTCCTGTGGAGAAGAAGTCGAGATATGATAGGACTGCCATCAATGCACCAGCTCTCAAACAAGCAGTTGGATGTTCTTGGGAAATCTTTTTTAGAGCTTGCAGTGACTGCATAGTTTGACAAACCAAACAAAGTGGGAGAAGTGAAACAACAGAATTGCATTCTTTATGTTGACAACTAGTTTTACTATTACTAAGAAAAATTACATTTGGGAACTATTAGAACATTATTTTCAATTGAACGGACCCCTTAAATATCTACTGAAAGAATTCCAGTTTCTCATACAACTATGACACAATAATTCGAATTCAAAATTGTTAACTTTATATAAATTGAATGAAACCCATACCTGCTCTGCCAAGTCCATGTATTCGATAGTAAGAAGGCGGGCACAGAAGCACGAAACTGCGCCATAGTGCACAACAACAGCACAAGAAGACGGGAGCACATCACACAAATGGGTTAGTGCCCTAGCTGCTAGCAGCATTATATCAGCATTACTCTCATGGTTAAGCAACCCCACGAGCACGGGCACGAACGAATCCACAGCAAACGTACTAAGTGAATCCTCCGTCCCAATGCAGAGCATCTCACAAAGTTGTGTCACTGCCTCAACCTGACGCCCTTCCTCACCATCCGCCCTTAACCCAGACAATATCTTCTTAAGACGCCCACTCTGGTGCGAAGACGAAGTCGCTCCTACAGCAGAAGAAGGCAGTAAATCATCCAACCCAGCACCGAGCTTCCTCAAAAACCCTTGTAGAGCACTGCTAGCAGAGGTGAGATTCTGGTGCAAAATAGAGAAACAGATAACATGAACATCGATCGATTGAATCAAAAATACAAGAGAAGGGGGAAGAAGTGTTACCTGAGACTTCTTGCTAGATTTGCCGATCTCGGAAGAGAAGCGAAGACGATCGAAACGAAAATAGAGAAAGGGAGCTGCAAGGCGAAAACCCTAGTTTTTCCCCAATTTTTTTCGCCAAATCTGCTCTCCTCTCCACTGTGTTTTTCCCCCAATTTTTTTCGCCAAAGCGCAGTCTCCTCTCCCATGTCTGCTTTTTCCCCAAATTTTTTTGCCAAAGCGCGAAATCATTTTCGCCAAAGCGCCAAACAGCTCCCTCCAATTAAAGCGCGAAATTATTTTTTGTAACTATGGTTTTAAACCGTTGGCGGATATAGCCACGGTTTTAAACCGTGGGCGGCTATAGACACGGTTTTAAACCGTTGCAACTTTTTTGGCGTATTATTTTTAGCCACGGTTTTAAACCGTTGGCCGTTATAGCCACGATTTTTAGCCGTGGCAATTAAACCAACGGTTTAGAGCCGTGGCCACCTCCCTGTAGCTAAATTGGCCTTTTGGTGTAGTGCAATGAGCAATAATCACAACATTGAAGCCCGTGTATTCTATTTTTTGCCAAAAGCCCCTATTGTTAGATATATCTATCCAAATTCTACTTGGTAATTTTTGCGCCAAAGTCATCTCCACGCAGACACGGGCATAACCCGGGCGTGACAGGCATATAGTATGATCATCCATGGGCAAAAAGACACCAAAATAGTTCACAATTGCTTTCAAAAGAGGGGGACGAAATAAATGTAAAGGCAAGTTAAGCAACTCTACCCATAGTGGAACCGATGTTGGATCTGCTTTCAAACTGAAACCATCATGCCAACGAAAAGTTTTGAATCGAGCTCCCCAAATCAAGAACGAGTCCCTTGACAAGACTTTCTTTGCTTTCGCCTCAGATTGAAGTCGGACAAGAACGTGTCGTTGATCTAGCAAGCCTAGCGAGAAATCACCTAGAATCCCCCAGGTTTGATGTATCGAATCTCGAATATCTGCCAATGTTGGTCTGTAGCTAGAGAACTTTAATACTATCACGTGTTTTTCCATGAACGCTTCCCCACGAGTTTCGTCAGATGTCATAAGCCCAATGGCAGGTTCTCCTTCTTTCCGGAATCTAGTTCCCTCAAAATGTGTTTCCTTAACCTCATCAACCAGTATTTTCCCAAGTATTTGAACGAATGATGGCTTACTAGCCTCTTCTACAGGTACCCTACTCCCCGTTGGGGGAGAAGAAGTGTTGACGGCTAGTGGAGCTGTCATACCACATGAAACCCTGACCTAGCCAGACTTGCAAAGTGACGGCAGCAGCGTGAGCAGTCGATCCAGTCGACGGTCAGCAGTGATTCAGACGACAGCCAAAATCGATGGCCAAGCAGATCGACGTCCCAGATCCAACGGCCAAAATCAAGCAAAGAGCAGCCAACTTGGTCGCAGCCAATCTTGGTCAATCCAGGCAGCAAAGAGCAGCCAATCTTGGTCGCAGCAGATCGATCCAATCGACGGCCAAAATCAAGCAAAGAGCAGTCGATCCAGTCGATAGCAAGGCAGAGAGGGGCGGCTAGAAGAGACGGCGGCCAGGCTGGGTGGCGGCCGGTCGAGCTAGCGCCCAAGGTTGGTGGCGGCGGCTTTTTGTTCCATTTTTTTATTAATGAGTTGATAACTAATCATGATGGAATTCAACATTGCAACTACTTCCTCTCCCTTCTTTTGCAAACTCGAGTCGAAGCATAATTGGGATGAACTTCAGTTGAAGAATCAAAATGAATTTCTATTAATCAAAAGAAAGCAAACAAGGGTTTTAAAATTTAACCCATCTTTATTCAACATCAAAACAAACACCGATTAGTTTTTGTGCCAGAAAGCTTATTCGTAGAATGCACCTAACATCCTAATTAGGAACTAATACCTATTCAGATTCATTTCTTTACTTCGCCTCTCACTGAAACTCATAAAACTCTCCCTCCCTCTCTCCCGCTTAAACCCTAACCATCTTTTTCATCTCTTCTTCACTCCGTCTGCTCTGCTACTACAACTTCAGCTGCGTTTTCTTCTTCAGGTACTTTTTCCTCCCTTGTTTTTGTTTCGACTTTTTGCGTTTGCTTTCAGATCCTGAAAAACCCTAGATAGGTAATTGACTGTGTGTAGAATGCCCTAGGTTTTATTTTTTTATTTTTATAAATTTCGAGATTTCACAAATTGTAGTTTAGACTTATTGTTGGAATTACATGTAAATAATTAGATTAAATCTTGGTCATTTGTTGCAGATTGTTTGACATTTTTTACCATGGATGATAGTTTGTACGATGAGTTCGGTAATTACATTGGGCCAGACATAGAGTCAGATGCAGAGAGTGACGGCGAAGACGAAGCTGAGGATCTACGAGCGAGCTTTGGATGATGGGGATGCTGCGGCAGGGGCTTCAAATGGATGGATTACGGGTTCAAATGATGTCGATATGGATAACCAGATTGTTCTTGCTGAGGACAAGAAGTACTACCCCACTGCTGAGGAAGTCTATGGGGATGATGTGGAAACACTGGTTATGGATGAAGATGAGCAACCCCTTGAACAGCCAATTATTAAGCCTGTTAGGAATGTTAAGTTTGAGCTTGGGGTGAAGGATTCGTCTACATATGTGTCGACCCAGTTTATGTTGGGACTTATGTCAAATCCGACATTGGTTCATAATGTGGCTCTTGTGGGGCATCTTCAGCATGGGAAGACAGTGTTTATGGACATGTTGGTGGTGTTTATGGACATGTTGGTGGAGCAGACACATCATATTTCGACGTTTGATTTGAATAGTGAGAAGCATATGAGGTATTCTGATACGAGGATTGATGAGCAGGAGAGGAGGATTTTGATCAAGGCAATGCCCATGTCTCTTGTGCTTGAGGATAGCAATGCGAAGTCCTACTTGTGTAATATCATGGATACACCTGGACATTCCAATTTCTCTGATGAGATGACTGCTGCTCTAAGGCTTGCTGATGGGGCTGTTTTGATTGTTGATGCTGCGGAAGGAGTGATGGTATGTTTCTACTTATACGCAAATGTCTTGAGCATCACTGCAACTATTCTAAAAAGTGATTGTTATCATATTTCTTTTAGGCTTTTCCCTTTCTGTTGAGGTTGTTCTAGCGCACACAACTTTATTTATTTATTTACTTTCAATTTTTTTGTTAATTGTAGTAATTAGTACCGTAGGTATCAATTGATTCAGTAATTGGAAAGAGAGACGCCACAAAATCTTTAAAGAAAAAGCCAGTTAAAGACAGCCCTGCTGATCCCTTGATTCTTCAAATCGATATTTTCTTTGGTGGTGAGCGTTCTGGATAATCCTAGGTGCCTTAGTGCTGTATTATATTTTCTATTTGTGCTGTTGGGCTTTAACAAGGTTTGCTGTTATTGTCATATGGTTTATCTTTTCTGGCGACTATTTGGTGAGGCACAAGGATTATATTAACTGGGATTCAAAGGAAACTTGGGAGTTTATTACTAGAGTATATCCCCCATTTGTGTACATACTAAAACGTAGGATCAAAATCAATCTTACACATCCCTTTTATGTGGTTTTTCAAGAGTGAGAAGTTGAATTTCCTGAAACTCATGGGGAGCTTTGATTCTAATGCAGTTTCTTAAGCATTGTATCCCCTGCAAGTTTATGTCGCCAATATCCAAGTTAAGGAGATGAAGAGATTTTTTGGTTCAGGGTGTTACCTGATCTACTTAAAATATTGTTGTCATGGTGACGAGGTTAAGGTCAGTAATACCTGACTAATCATATCAAAACAAGTAGCACATGCCTTTGATATTAGATATCAGATGTAGTTCAAATGGAGAACATATTTATTGACATCAACATCTAAGGCTTATAATCTATATGAAGGCCTTTGACCAAGTTATTTAAGACTTTATGGATTGCATCCTTAATCAAATGCACTTTTGTTTGTCTTAGGAAAGGTATATTAGAAAATGTGATCATTCTCCCCCTTTTTTGAGTTGGTATATGGCGCTTGAGGGTTTGACATGGATGGCTATGTTGGTAAATTGCCTCGACGTTGACAAGGATGGATAGAACATATTGGCGGTGGGGAATCAGGTATTTGATCATTTACACAGAGGAATTCAGTATTATCATTTGCTGCCAATTATTGGGTAGATAATTGTTATGAACCAACCAATTCTCCCAAAAGCCCGGGCTTTCCAGGAGGGGAAAGTCCATAACAAGGATCATAACATTGCCCCACGTTTCCAAAGCCGACGTCCTCGTCGGCCCACTCTATCGACACTGGCACAGTGAGCCTTCTCTCAGCTACCAGTATTCAGCAACTTAGCACTATGCCCATACATAATGCTAAATTATTTTAATCTAGCCTATAGGTCGCCCCTGCCGGGATTCGAACCTTGGATGTGGGGTTTGGCTCTGATACCAATTGTTATGAACCAACCAATTCTCCCAAAAGCCCGAGCTTTCCAGGAGGGGAAAGTCCATAACAAGGATCGTAACAATAATCTTGGGATGCAATCATTGATCTATCCCTAAGGAAACTAAGTGGGTGAAAAAGAATATTTCCCCAGAAGCTGGTGCTGTTTTTGAGAAGTAAAACTGTATTTAAGGAAAGAAGATGACCCCAAACAATATTCACTACCGATATTGAAAGGGGAATAACTAGATTAGAGAAATAGATCCCTTTGAAACATGGATAGATAGAACTTCAATGCTAAATAAGAGCAAGAATGTCCAACACCAACTTTCTACTATTAGTGGGCTCATTTTCTAAAATGTCTTGTTTTCTACCACAAGCCCTAACAAATTGATGATTTGGGGCATTAACAGACCCCTCCTAGAGAAAACTTCTTCTTTTGGACATTGACTCATGGGAGAGTTCTTACCACAGATAAACAACCTAGCTAAGAGAGGCCTCGTAGTCGCCAATCACTACCTTTTTGTGAAACTGGGAATGAATCCATCTCCCATCTATTCCTTGAATGTGGTTCCACCAAATTGTGTGACAAAAACTGATAAATTGAAGTTGAGATGGAACCACCAGCCATGATGTTATCTCTCCCACCTTGCGGGAAATGGATTTGAGAAGGACTCTTACTCATGGTTTTCTGAGTTCTCTGGACGGAGAGCAACAAGTGTATTTTTGAGGAAAAGAAACTTCGAGCGCCCACCTTTTGCACTATGATTAAAAGTCATGGCTTGGCAAGGATGCACGGACTCGGGTACGCGTGTCGTATCGGATACGGATACGACACGGCGACTCGGCAATTTTCAAAAAACTAGGATTCGGAGACTCGGCGACACGTCAATCAAATCTTATTTATATTTTTATATTTTATTAAAAAATTATTAACATAATGTCATAAAATAACTCAAAAACAATAAAAAGATGCATTAAAGATTGATAGTTTGATACATAACTCAAAAATATCAACTCATAATTGCAACTTGTAAGTACTAAGTAGTAACTAGTAAGTAGTATTGAAGATTGACAATTATTTACGTCATTACGTGTTGCAAACTTGCAGGTAATATTGCTAGAATAGTAGAATATTTTACGGCAAATGGACAAACCGAAAAGGACAGGAGAAGAACTTACAAGAAGAGAAATATTGTAGCTACCAGCTAGTATTGATGTGGCAAAACACCAAGAAATGAATTGATTCTCTAAATTCTCTGCATTCAAACTGCCATTAAAAAATGATGAAGAGTTAATTTCTAATTTTCTACTGAAAATGTTGCTTAGCTTTGTGCACCAGGAACAAGCAATGACATGCAAAGATTTTGATAGGTTACAATTCAAATTTCAAAGCCATCTAATCAGATGCATATACCTCTCCAGGATGCCGAGTGTTCATAGCATGAACATCAAGCTTGTAGTTATGTTGTGGAATCAAATCAACTGTGAATCAAATAGGCTAATAATCAGTGAATCACACACAAAACACAAAACACAAAACACAAAACACAAAACACAAAACACAAAACACAAAAAAAAAAAAAGAAGCAAGACTGCAAGAGAGACGAAATGAGATGGAGAGACTCGCAGACTCGCAGTCATTAGATGCTCACTTCCATTGTTAGATGATTTTGATTTCTCCATCTCATTTTGTCGCAAACTCGCAGTCATTGAGATTTTTTTTTTGCCAACAAAACACAAGACACCAACAGTGACTGAGTGAGAGTCGAGCGAGAGAGACGAACCTGGTCCTGAGCTTCCGACTCCTCGGTTCCTCGCCTCCTCGCCTCCTCTGGTTCCTCGCCTGAGTCGCCTCCTTCCTCGGTTCCTCGCCTCCTCTGGTTTCTCGCCTCCTTCCTCGGTTCCTCGCCTCCTCGCCTCGCCTCCTTCCTCGGTTCCTCGCCTCGCCTCGCCTCCTCTGGTTCCTCGACTCCTCACCTGGGTTCCTTGACTCCTCGCCTCCTCGCTCTCTCTCTCTATGTTTGAAAAACAGGCAATAGCAAAAGGAAAAACCGAGATTTAGGTTTTAAATTAGGGATTTTGATCCTAACCGTCCGATCGTATCAAGATCTGAAAAAAAAAAAAAAATTTAGCAAACGAATCCGGACCGTATCCTGACCAGGTCAAGTTGACCGACACGTTGACCACGTGTCGAGTGCGTATCCGACGCGAATCGCACGCGTATCCGTATCCGACTCGCGTTTTCATGTATTCGGCAGGGTTTTTCCGCGAATCCGTGCTTCCTTGTGGCTTGGCAATGGGAAAAGAAAATCAAAGATGGGGACATCTCACACTCTATTAAAATAGGAGATTAATTGTTAAGAGTTCCTTCTTGTAATCTTTTTATGAGCCATTTCATTGCCTGAATCCTGTATTACCTACCTTTTATCCCTTCTCCATGGTTTTTGTAGTTCTATTGCTGAGCTTCTCGTTCATTTGGAATTTCTACAATTTTCTTTCTATCACAAATAGCTGGTTAGTGATAATAAAGAAAAAAATTCAACAACTTGATAATTGAGAGTTTCAACAACTTGATAATTGAGAGTTTCAACCACATTTATATGGAGGATCACATCCATCCTGGTAATACTAAGAAGACTTTCTAAATCTCTTGCATGAGAGACAACACCAGAAAAAAGGTAGTTGGGATGTTTTTTTGAGAGATCTTCAATCCCTCCATTGCAAAAAACACAACTATAAACCATGTTCACACCTCTTTAACAAAGCGATGCCTTTCGAAGGAAGCCTATTTCACATAAAACCCCAAATGAAAAAGGAAATTTTAGCAATAATCTCGTTTTTCCTAGTCAAGCTAACGGAGAAGTTACAGAAGGTACCAATAGGGAAGACAACTAAACAAGGACGTAAGACCCCAAATGAAAAAGGCAATTTTAGCACAATCTTGTTTTTCCTAGTCAAGCTAACGGAGAAGTTACGTAAGGTACCAATAGGGAAGACAACTAGACAAGGACGTAAGGTGATCGTCCATTTTGATATCATTAATGTCTTTCTTAAGATTGAGGTTCTAAACCATTCATCCATTCACTAAGAATCAAGGACTATGTGTGAGCGCAATGTGGAGTCTCGGAATCACCTTCTTCACTAATTTTGTATGGGACCACTTTATTTGTGCCCGAGGGTTGATTGGGTGTTGCCGCTTTCTATTATTGACGTGTTTCATGGATTGAAGTGCCAAGCATTCTCCAATGATAAGGGAGGGGCTGTATGGTCCCTAATGCAATTGTGTGTGGGTTATTTGGCGAGGAAGTAATACCGGGGTCTTCAAAAACTTCTTATCTAGAGACTGGGTGATCATAGATGTTATGGGTTTTTTGTGGTATCTGTGCGCCTCTCACCATGCTTTTAAGGAGTCCAGCTCTCCAATTTATGGTAGAGTGAGATGATTTTATGAGGGTGCAATAATGCCTTGTTATTGTTCCAATAGGTTTTATTTCTTTGCTATATTCCTCTTTGTTCCCTTGTAGTTCATTTTGATTCTCAATAATGTTTGTAGTTTTCTCAAAAAACAAACAAACAAAAAAAGTACTATATTTTTATAAAGGATAATATCATGAATGTCAATAGACATGATATCGTTGGTAAGATGTTTTGCTTGCTTTAAAATGCCGGTGCAGGTTAACACAGAGAGAGCTATACGCCACACAATTCAAGATGGGCTTCCTATTGCTGTTGTGATTAACAAGGTATTGCTATAGTCTGTATTGTGATTTGTGCTAATTTTCTTTATTTTACATCTTTTGCACATTCTCTTCTCTAGGATCATGTGCAAGCACTTACATTCCAATCCAATCCCCTCAGGTTGATTGGCTTATAACTGAACTCAAACTGCCACCAAATGATGCTTATCACAAGTTAATGCATATCATTGAAGTAATTAATAATCATATTTCGGCTTCATCATCAACTGCCGGAGGGCTGAAGACAATTGATCCAGCTGCTGGCAACGTTTGCTTTGCAAGTGCAAGCGCTGGGTGGTCCTTCACATTGCAATCATTTGCCAAGCTGTATGTTAAACTCCATGGCATACCATTTGATGCTACAAAATTTGCAGCTCGTCTCTGGGGAGATGTGTATTATCATCCTGATACCAGGGCTTTTAAGAGAAAACCCCCTATGAGAGGAGGTGATAGATCATTTGTGCAGTTTATTCTTGAACCTCTTTACAAAATCTATAGTCAAGTAATTGGAGAACATAAGAAGAGTGTAGAGGCGACTCTTGCAGAACTTGGTGTCACCCTTAGCAATGCAGCATATAGGTTGAATGTTCAACCTTTGTTGGAGTTTGCTTGTAGTTCAGTTTTCGGGTCTTCAACAGGCTTCACTGATATGCTGGTTCAAAAAATGATTGGGATTTGCTTGCAGCACGGTCAATTTGGGTATTCGGTCCTGATAAGCAGGTATGCTATTGTTGTCATTTGAAGAGTGTTTGATTTTCTATGTTGGTTGAGACAGCTTGCTCTTTTCCTGATGGCTGCTGTTATTTTTATCATTTATTTGGATTCATTTCAGCTGTTCCCACAGCTGTTTATTTGGATTCATTTCAGCTGTTTCCATTCAAACAGCACCTTTACTGCCTAGTTTCCATAACTTGATTCAGCCTGTTGTGGTCATTTGATTCATTTCATAGATTTTGAATATTTATGGAACGTGTATATTTGCAGGGGCCTAACATCTTATTGGATGATACTCTCCCAAGTGAAGTTGACAAGAATTTGCTCAATGCTGTCAAAGATTCGATTGTTCAGGGGCAAAATATAATCTGACTTATCTCTCTCTCTCTCTCTCTCTCTTTTTCCCCCGATTATGTTTGTTTATATTGCTGTGTTCAGGTTCCAGTGGGGTGCAAGGGAAGGACCCCCTTTGTGATGAGCCAATCAGAAATGTAAAGTTCAAGATTGTTGATGCAAAGATCGCTCCAGAACCTTTGAATAGGGGTACTGGTCAGATCATTCCTACAGCTCGACGGGTGGCCTATTCTGCTTTCCTCATGGCAACTCCAAGGCTTATGGAACCAGTGTATTATGTAGAGGTTAGTACATTGTACATGACATAATGGGAATGTGCACGTAAAATGGCTTTTATTTGTTTTGTTTTCATTTTTTGAATATCTTGGTAATAAGTGGACTCATCTGTTGGCAGTAAGAGTCCTAAACTTACTGTTGTAATGGCCTTTCAAAACATTGAATTGCTGAATTTAAAAATTTGAATGGAGAGCTTGAGTAGCTAACTCCATGTTCATTCCGTCCTTCGGAAATTCTCACATTTGAACGTATGTTTTCAGATACAAACCCCTATAGACTGCGTATCTGCAATCTATACAGTGTTGTCTCGCCGGCGTGGGCACGTGACAGCTAATGTTCCTCAGCCGGGTACCCCAGCTTATATTGTTAAGGTCTGTGACAATTTTATTTGCACAGTAGTACTTCTATTTTCTTCAGATACAAAATAGAATACCAGAAAACTGAAACACTGTTGAGAAAATGATCCCCACTTTTCTCTGGATGATTTCACTGATTTTATAGTACTCCCAGCAGATTATTGTGCCTTGTCGTGACCTTTTTGTATTTTCTGTGTAAAGCTGATGTTGACTTAATCAGATATTTTTATCTTTCGGATTTCCAGGCTTTTCTACCGGTAATAGAATCATTTGGGTTCAAGACGGATCTGAGGTATCACACTCAACGACAGGCTTTTTGTCTCCCGGTATTTGATCATTGGTCTATAGTGCCTGGGGATCCTCTTGACAAAAGCATTGTGCTCCGCCCCCTTGAACCCGCACCCATTCAACACCTTGCCGGTGAATTTATGGTGAAGACAAGACGCCGGAAGGTATGCTGTCTTCTAGCAGCCACTTACCTTCTTCAGATTTCTTCACTCAAGATTGGGAGTTCATTGAGATTTGTGATTTTTATTGCAGGGCATGAGTGAGGATGTGAGTATAAATAAATTCTTTGATGAAGCCATGGTGGTGGAGCTCGCACAGCAGGCAGCTGACCTACATCAACAAATGATATGAGAGTTTAGTGCAATATTGATGTCTGACAGACACATTATAGCACAAGATCTGATCAGGTAAACAGTGGCACTTGTAATTGGTTTATGAGATCATAGGTAGACAGTTCAATCACAAGTGGAGTATGGAATTATCTTTGGTGTGACATTAAATGTTGTAGCTTGTCAATCCTCTAGTATAACTTAATGATCACATGGGTCCCTGCATCTGGGTTCTTCAGTGTATACTTTTACTTTAGTGTTGCACGTTGACACAATTTTTGGCAAGATATTGGGTAAAAGTAAAGTGACTTGAGTTGGTCACCTTGGCCCAATTTTCTCATTCCTCTAGCGTTACGTGTTTTTATCGGTATGTTTATCTGGTGTATAGTGAGAGCCTTGTTCAAAATTTTAATGTGATTGTTCTGAAACAAACAAAAATAGCTGATTCTTCATCATGAGAAAAAGAAAAACATCAACAAAAAATAATAATAAGAAAAGAACTAGAAAAGGGAATGGACCAAAATATGAAGAGTCCGCCTATATTTTCTGTGGCACATTTAAGTTTAAATTTGCTCGTGTTAACCAAACTATTAAATTAGCTCATTGCAGGCTTATGTTGAGAAATATTAACAAGGAATAATAAATTCGGCAAGGTGCAGTCTAGATTTGTATAAAGTTTCAACTTAGCTAGAGAGTTCTGAAATCTATTTAACACTTTTTGGCAAGTAGAAAAATGGTGGGATTAAATACTTAGGAAGTCTGGCTTTTTTGTATTTTGCAAGAAAAACATACTACACTCCAAATACTTACACTGAAATATAATTTTCACAAACAAAATCACATATAAATATCCCAATACCCGATGAAAAATACATCTATATGCAACTATTTAATGTACTCAAATGCTTACACATAAACTTACCACAAGGAACTCGTGCATCCAACACGTCAATCTGCAGTTTTTGAGTCGATGTAGATGGATCCATCCTAGTCTGCTCATGCACAGTTTTAAACAATGGTGGCAGCATCTTGCACCACCCAGCAATTTCTTGAAACATGCTTCCATTGATCATATGATGTAGTCTCTTAGTGCAGCATAGTTACCTCGGAGTGCCTGGAGAAGAGTTCTTATGGTGTGTTTGGTTGCACTCATTTCATGGGAATTGGAATCCTATTCCCACTTGAAATAGGAATTGAGGTCATGAGGTGTTTGTTTAGCTTTTTATTCATGGGCATGACATGCCAGCATGTGCCATAGATACCCACCAAAGGTGGGAATCTGACACCTCGGTTCAGTGAGGAAAACAATTCACGGTCTCTTCTCTCTCTCGCTCTTCATTGCCAAACCAAACCCTAGACCTCTCTCGCATCTCTCCGTTCGAAGTTATCTCTGTTTTTGCTCTTTTCATCCTTAGATCTCCCTTTCGAAGATCCATTTGAAGTTCTCTCCATGCTCAGATCTGCATTCGAAGCTCTCCATATCCTCAGATCTCCATTTGAAGCTCCATTGGAAGCTCTCTCCATCCTCGCATCTCCACTCGAAGCTCTCTCTCCATCCTCAGATCTCCACTTGAAGCTCTCTCCTCCACCATGTACCTGTCACGACCCGATTTTCAAAGAAAACGAAAATTTCCAAAATCCACGTAGGATTATCCGTTTCCCAAAAACCCGGGACGTGAAATTCAATAACAACAGACACATTTAGCAGCAACACTAAAACATATTTTAGAAGATAGAAACAAACTAAAATTTGTAATAAACTCTAACCAGGAGCGAAACTCCAGTAACGCTGCTCAAAAGTCTCTAAACCTGAAAGGTTAATCGGCTACATTCCCAAAGAAATGTACCCAAGAAGCAAAAGCTCACTTGGGTCAGCAATAAAGCTGGTGTGAGAAATCTTCATCCCAAAATCAATAAAATTGCAGGTGATAAACATCAAGCTAAACACAAACAATACACAACACACACCAACATGTAGTTCCTCAACGAGGCAAAAATGTGATGCAAGAAAACACAGTTCCAAGAATTTAGTTCATCAACGAGGCAATCATATCATCATCCTAATAAGTAAATATGCATGTACTTGTACTTACACTGTAAAAGTTGACTATGGCAAGTCTGACCTGCAAAAATATTAGTGGATTTGCCATTCTGCATGAAAAATGATTAGAAACAATATAAACGTAGTTTATTCATTTTTATTTGAATTTGATTCATTTTTTAACGGAATGATCACTTAGACGATACCACATTCGCACCACCTCCGTGCCGAACATACATGCCCGTATGTCTCTCTCTTATAAAGGAGGACTTCTCCATCATCTATGCCCAAGTGGGGGCATCACATACATGCATGCATCGCGGATACTCCTAACTATATGAGTACCAAAAGCCACTCTTGGGCTATCAATGCGCATAAAGTCACGTCACATTTTTTACGGATAAATATCAAAGCCTATTTTAGGCATACAAATTCACCTCATTTCCGCAAGACTAACTCGAGGGTTATTTTAGTTTCTCTAGTAGGAAATAGGCGCCCCACCTCCGCAAGACGACCCACTGGTAATTTAGTTTCTCTAGTAAGAGAGGGGAAATAATAAACAAAAGAGGTGTGGTAGTTCTAAGTGATACAATTCCAGGTGATTAAATTTTCAGGAATCAAAGTTTATCAATATCTTTTATTTTTGATATTTCAGAATTCCTCTACAATGACATTTTGTCATTCACTAATCGATTCACAATCGTATCCACCAACTTTTTTTTTTTTGGAAGCATAACATTTGACACATTGCCAAATCATAAAAAATCTCATCAGGATATCCCCCATTTGTTTTGGGGCAACTTACATTTTTCATATATAATATTTCTGTAACAAAATGGGGATCAACGCCCATTCAATATAAAGAATTTAGATTCACTGACAAGTCAATTGGCATATACTACAATCATCCAAATTTATCTCATCAAAATATAAATCCTGACAAATTAATTTCTCAAACAGAATCAACTCAGAGTTTCCTTCGCAACCATCACTTAGAATGAGGTAGATCCAATTTCTATAAAGTAAAATGCAAAAGTATATCAAGAACATGCATGATCGAAACATATCCAAACCCAAATACGCAAATTCGCAAATAACACCAACTAAAGTTATGCTCTACCCCTTTCCCAAAGAAGTCTAAAGACATCTACTCAAACAAAAGTAAGGAATGTAACCAAACTAGCCAAACCCACACTAATACAGAAAGAAAGAAAGACAAATGCAATATCGACCAAAACACGCGTACAATTTGCAACTTCTGAACAAGCAGCAATCAAAGTCTCCTTCCAGCCAAAGCCATCAAAAGCTCCAACTAAATCTAGCCTACAATTCAATTTAGGTTCTCCCAATATTGTCAGTTACCGCTTATTGATTGTTTCGTCCTTTCTAGAAAAATCCAAGGGCCAACCCAAATATTTCTCGGTTTCTAGTCTTATCATATATGAAAATGATGTTTCTCCCTTTGCCTCCAACCCGTTTATCAAGATTCTAAATGTTGACCTATAAATACCCAAATCCATCCCTATTCTCCAATCTCCACCATTTGTTTGATTCACCATAATGGCATAATGTAAATACCTAAATCTTTGATGCTTTAGCCTACACTGCATCTTAATGTAAGAAAGTGACATACAAAGATCACTTCAGGATGAACAAGATACGACAGCCCGAGTTCTCTCCCAACAATAATTCGCACTCACAAGCCGAACAAGCTACTAGCTCATTGATTTCCAGGAGACAAGATTTCTAGCTATAAGTTTATAGCTATAGCTTATTTATCTTCACATCAGTATTTATTTATTGTTAGCAACAATCAACAGTAACACATCTCCAAAACAACTTCTATGATTACAACCAACTGCTATATAATAATCAAGTATTTTGCAACTACACTTCCCGCTCCCACTTCACCAACCACCCCTCCTCTATCAATCCAGAACATGTACATAGGTGGCAAACTTTATCCATCTTCCTTATGGAAACATGCAATCAAGCACTATGCTTGGCCACATCAGAGAAACTCAAATGAAACAACGACCATAACCAAAAATATTCTTGAGGCTGACAGAAGAATTCACCTAATAGTTGGTGTACCACTTACCTTTGCCATTCAACAAACACACAAGTTACAGAAGTTGAACAACTATTATTTCTTAGCCAAAAGCTTGTAAAGCAATCTCTCCTCTGTCCTTTTGCCATAAATTCCGGAAAAAGGAAGAATAAACCAAGAACAACAGAAAATAACATCCAAAACCCAGAAATGGGTTTGCAATGATTGGTGTGTTTGGTACCTAACAAGGTCTATGGCTAAAGATAAACATGACATAAGGAAGAACACACCCCACCAAACTCTTAACCATAAAGGAAACTTCCTTACACTTGAATTAGAGAAATGAGTATACAAATAAACAGAAATTGCAGCCTAAGCTAGTGTTCCAATTCCTAAATCCAACTGGGTAACTAGTTTCTCATCAGCTCAACCATTTCTATACCAAAAGAAATAGTTCAAAACACAAATCACCAAATCAAACAATGACAAGGTCATACAAGCCAAAAAAAAGTGTTGGTTTATAAAGCAAAAAAAACTACTCTTTGGATTACTTTAAGAACTGACACTAGCTCTCCTCACCCTGTTGCACCCCCATCAAATAGATAGCACAATTAACACAATAAGGTTGGATCAAGCAGAGAACCCATGAATGTAAATAGAATTAAGGACTAAATCATACCAACTTTGATCATTCAAGCAAAGAAGCTTGAATTTGGAAGTCAAGAATAAATCAAAACAAACAAACTCCATTTTGAGTTCCAAAATCAAATCTATACATCCGAAATTAGGAGATGGATATCTCATAAAATTTTCGATAAGGCCATTTGAGATGAACCTAAAGTCACCTAACAACAAGCAAAACTCACTCAAAACCCAATATGTAATCCTAAAAAAAAAACTTGAATTAAAACCAAAACTGAGCAAAATCAAGGTAAGGGTATCTGAAGGAAAACTCATAGTAAAAGTGAAAGAAATGAAGAAACTCTCCAAATGCATCTCCATCGGACCACCACGCAGCCCCAACATCGATCGCCAAAGCCATACACACATGACTGATCGACTCTCTCTCTTATGGTCCCTTATCTATTTCTCTGTTCGTAGCCAACCATACCACCAGTCAACCCAAACAAGAACACTCACGCCACCGTCCACTTCTCGCCCTCCATTTCTTCCCTCGCACAAACCCCTCTCACTGTCAGCTGCCATCGAAGGAAGAAAATGAAGAAGACCAACTCTTCCTGTTGCACAAGAGAAGAAAGAAGGAAGGGTTTTTCTTTATATAGTGTGGGTGGCTATTCACCCCCATTAAAATTTTGAGAGCACCCGCCCTTTAACTTCACAATATTAAAACCCAAAAATTTTGAAATTTCAATTCAATTAAATGTAACTCTATTAAAATTAAATAAATTTGTTTAATGAAATTTAGGGGTGTTACAGTACCTCTCTTATCTTCTTCCCTTGCTATATCTCGATCTCTACTAGTTTGGAGTGTCTCATTTTTGAAAGGAGAATTGGGGATTTGTTGCCGAATTGTTGGAAGGGAAGAAAGGAGAGATGAGGAGGCTATTTTTTATTCATCTTGAAGGGAGAATCTATAGTTGCAAGCACTGCCAATCTCCTCTTGCTTTGAGTGAAGACATCATTTCCAAGGTGAAATCTCTCACTCTTGTTACTCACTATTTAATTGTCCTTTAATTTGATCACTCCTATTTATGTGGAAAATGGGATTGTATTGGATTTGCATGGGTGAATCAATTCTGGGGTTTCTTTAAATTGATGGAATTTTGTGATTCTATTGATGAAGATTGGAAGATTAAGGGGAGAAGGATGGGATTTTTTTTTTAGCATTTAGTAGTTGATTTAATTGTGGTTACTGCATTTGCATGGATGGGTTAAATTAGATTTTTTTTCTAATTAAGGAAATTTTAATATGGTGATGATGGAAGGATGTTGAGAACCCCTTGTTAAATTTTGTCGAATACTATTGATAACTTTGTTCCTGTTTCTGCATTTGGATGTTTCGTGTTAGAACAAAGTTAACGAGATGTGTATTGAGGCCGAAATTTGGGAGTTTCTTCCATTTGATGAAACTTTAATGTTCTACTGATGATCGAAAAGATAAAGAAAGAACCCATTTGGGATTTTGTCCTTTATTAGATTTTTTGTTGTTGTAGTTCTTCTTTCCCTAGTTAGTAAGATGAAAACTTCCCTAGTGTGGTATTATATTTGTATTATATACTGCTTGCACACAGTCATTTTTCTTTCAGATCATTATTACATTAGCCAGTTCCAAGGATTTTCCCTAGGTATGTCGATGTTGGAGGTTATGGCGAGGATATGTTGTGGTTTTGGTTTTGCCTCCTCAAAACACATTGGTTTAATTACAAAATTATTCTAACTAGTAGCTTTGTGAGTAATTAGTACCATGCCATGGAGTCCAAAAAATTGTCCTCATATTCATTTTTAGCCAAGTAAACGAGATCCTGAATAGTTTTCTTTATCTGTGTGGTATATACAACCTGGAACCATGCTTGCAGTTATAACTTCGTTATTTTTGTCAAATTAGAGAACTGTCATTGATCATGGCTGAAAGTATGATTTCAAACTATGACATACTTCTCCACGTAGGCTTGATGTTTCCTCACAGGTTGGTTCTTTATTGAACCTGCAAAATAGGATTCCCTTCATTTTACTCTTCCATCCCCCTGATTGATTGGCAAGGTAACCAATTTCAGTTCCCTGCAGGAATACATTATGTGGATCTGACCTTTGTACGCATCAAGGAAAGATAGTTGCCTCCGTTGTTAAAACATTTTCTGCATTACCTTATAAATATGCAAACCAATATATGCAATAACTCAACTATTTTTCTTTATTTTAAACATGATTGCACATAATTAATGGTTGAGATTTCTTCTGCAGACGGTATAAAGAGAACAAGGAAGAAGCTAACCATGTAGAATCATTGTTTTGCACTTCCAAGTTTTCAATTTTTCTTAAAAAAGTCTTTTTTGCCTTTCATACTTTTGTGTATCAAGGTTGTCAGTCATTACACAACAACGAGAGATTCTAGCTGGCCTGGGTCGAGCGCCTGGGTGGCCGCCTGGGAGGCTCCTTGGCACGTGCCAAGGAGGGTGTCTTGCACGTGCCCGACTAAAGTTTCAAAAAAAAAAAAAAAAAAAGCGGGAAATGAAATTTGAATTTTCTTGCTGAAATTTAAGAGGGAGGGATGGATAAAAAAAATAGAGAAAAACAGAGAGAGGAGGAAGACCTCTCTCCTCCTTCCTCTCTCCTCCTTCCACCAAGGATTTTGCCATTGCTGCATGATTTGGCACAACAAATGGTTCAGGCTGGTCACCAACAACAATTGCACAAAATGATATTCTCCATAGAGTGTCTCAAGCTAGCTACTTCTGAGCATCACTTTCACCCATCTACCTATAAAAACAGGTATTTTTTGGATTTTGAATCCATCTTCTGGTAATCTAAGTCTGCAATTACTTTTGTCTATATCTAACCCTGTTCAGTTTTTTGCGTAGGCATGTTGTTCATCTAATAGGTGATTTTGAGGCGGGTTTGTAGTCTCAAAGTTTCAAGAGATCAGAAAAAAGAAAAACACGGCCTTTCACTTTAATGTTTCTGTAAACTGCAGTCATGTTAAAATCTTGGCTTATACTATCATCAGGGCCTTCCAAATACATAATTATCTACAAATAGAATCTAGAAAACTGGAGGTTTATTTATTCAAGATACAGGAATTGTATGTCTGCCTCAACTAATACATAGAATGATTTGTAAATGAAGGAAATACATTTTCGATAGTGTCTATTTGGCTTGTACTCATAGTTGATAGGAAAGCTGGAACGTCTGAATCGGGAGACCCCAAGAGTATGTTGACATGCATTTCGTATAGAGATGAATACAAAATGGGTCATTGTGGTGGTTGGGAGGTCCAAGTATCCCAGTCTTTATCAAGATAATTTTGAGCCCACAATAATGCTGCTCGAGCAGCGACTGGTGCTCCAGGCAGTTCCTTCTCCTTAATGGCAACTAGCATGTCTGTGAAAGGTTCCACCAACAGCGTTCCCGGACCTCCATACTCCTTATGCAAGAACTCCCTAAATATCTGGTTCTTATAGCATTGATTAAGTTAGAAATTATGAAGAATGAATAAGAGTGAAAACTCTGTAATTGCTTAACTGAGCAATGATCTGTATTCATTTATTTGATTACGTGAGTTACATTGATGTGAAATACATGTACAAGTAAAGGAGTTCGTCCAATACCCTGCATAGCCTCCCTTGCATGGTGAGATCTTTATCCAATACCTAGGAAATTGGACAGTGATGAACTTAAACTTAAGTACATGGAGCTTGAAGTATTCCTCATAAAGGAAGTCATGTTACATGTTGGTTGAAAACCACAAGTGTTTGTGTATTCGGATTTGTAGTAGTTTGATCTGATATAATCATTATGATACCTATGTTTCTTGAGCTTTTCATGCAAAAATATTATTTGCTGCCATATACAAATAATCATCAATTTGATACTCTTCATTATGATACAAGTTGAAGTATATAGATTCAATAAATTATGGTGATTTTTTGTTCTCTACAATTCTTGTAATTGTTTAGATGTGTGCACAGGGTCAATGCAACTAAAAACAACAAAACTAATGAAGAAAGAAAATCGCATATGAAGCATAGGCTCAATAGCACCCATCCATCTTGGGAGGATGTGAGTTTAATGATCCCTTAGGGTGTGGTGTGGTGTGTATTTAGCTGTAGGGAGAAGTAGTGTTCATAGGGGAACTTGGTGGCCCTGGTGATATAGAATGTGGATGCATTTGATGCTACAAGTCATAAATACTTCAGTGGCACTTAACCTTACATGGGAAAACAAATACAAAAGAGAGAACTGAAATTAATTTATAAGCATTGTATCAGAATTTTTTTCAGCAAGACTAACAGCACATAAGTGTGCCCCATGTATCACTGGAAATTCAAAAAAAAAGAAGCATTTGATGGAATTCACTGCAAGCTTCCCAATCATCCTCTTATGTGCTGAATCAATGTTGTTTGTCTTGGTTAGCATCTGAAGAAACTCCCTCCATGGACTTCGATAGTGCTTCAGTCACCTTAGCAGAGGTAGAGTGCAATAGAGCTTCAGCTGCCTTAGCAGAGGTAGAGCGGTCTGATTGAGAGAACAATATGAAGATGTGCATGAGCATTGTAACAAAGGCCAGGCATGCTGCAGAAATTGCAATTCCTTTCCACGTGGATAAGAGTGCCGACCATTGAAGAAACTTTAGAGTGCCAAATACAAGGAGGCATGACCAACCAATAAAAACCTACATCCATATAAAAGTGTATGGTTATCGTATCTAGTAAGAATGAAAAATGTGATCATTTGTTTTCCAACAATGGTAGCTTACCACCAAAGACTTTTTCGGATGACCGGTGTCTTTCAAATCTTGGTCACCAAATGTACATAACATAATCTAATCTACCAAAGAGAACCAACACCCAATAACATTTGATAAAAAATAAAAACTAAGCCTACCCTAACTTTAATCGGCAATCACAACTAGACAGTAGTTCATAATCTTGTATGCTAAGTCCGCAGATTTATGTCACTACCAAAAAACAAAGCCTACGTCAAACATAACTGCAAAAATCCTACCAAAAAATACCTGTTTTTATAGGTAGATGGGTGAAAGTGATGCTCAGAAGTAGCTAGCTTGAGACACTATGGAGAATATCATTTTGTGCAATTGTTGTTGGTGACCAGCCTGAACCATTTGTTGTGCCAAATCATGCAGTAATGGCAAAATCCTTGGTGGAAGGAGGAGAGAGGTCTCTGTTTTTCTCTGTTTTTTTTATCCATCCATCCCTCTTAAATTTCAGCAAGAAAATTCAAATTTCATTTCCCGTTTTTTTTTTTTTTTTTTTTTTTTAAACTTTAGTTGGGCACGTGCAAGACACCCTCCTTGGCACGTGCCAAGGAGCCTCCCAGGCGGCCACCCAGGCGCTCGACCCAGGCCAGCTAGAATCTCCCCACAACAACATGCATGGGCTGAACCGCATACACAAATATTTGAATTGAATATTGCATTATAATCATTATTCAAATACACTTATCATCATCATGACTTTAGAAGTTCTTTTCACTGCTGAAACAGCTTATTTGGAATTTCTTCTACATTGGACAAATATTGGTTCTTTGGCATTTGGGGGACAATGACCTTAGTCGATTGAATATTTTTCCTAATCAAATAATGTCGCTCCTTAGTATATTAATACTCATTTCACATATTACGTTGAAATTCTAATTGTCAAAATAGATAAGCGGTACTTTGAAATGTTTTTCTTCCTAAATCTTCATTGCTAAGTTTGGCTATTCATTTTCAGTGTTCACCGTCGAATATGAAGGGTTTGTCACCCATCAGCTACAGTGGACTTCTGGGTTGGAAGTGTTGGAAATAATTATATGGAGCAGCAACTAAAATGTCACAGTTAGACATTCCTAAGTATTAGAAAAATACTCATATACTGACCATGTTTGCTAGTATAATGTATTGGATGTTTTACTCAAGCAAATTCCAATATGCAAATATAAAGCATAAATTCCATCCAAACATTAAGCATACGAACAATAGCAAATGCAAATAAGCATACTAATGTAAGCAAACATTCTTTGAAAAAACAAAGGAAATCTATGAAGTAAATTCATCCTTAACATACCAGTTTGTTGTAACTTCTGTATAAGATTCAACTGCTGTAAACAATTCAAAGAAATAGTTAGGAACGAATGTACCAGTTTGTTCTTGGGTTGAGTCGCGGACTAGGTCGCTCTCTTTAAGACGTTTCGCGGCTCTGCCCAAAATTGTGCAAGCAGTATCGTAGCCCCGCCGTCCCCAGGATAAAACAGCCCAGAATCTTTTCTCTGTCTCGTTCAAAAATGCACAATAGATGAACGGTATACAATTCACCCTTAATCTTCTTATTTGCTCGGAATCACCAATACCATTTAAAAGAAATCAACAAGAAGCAGAAACTTGGCAAACGAAAGACTGCTTGTAAACACTAAGACTGATTTTGCAAAACTTTTATATTCTCTGCTTGTAATCACGAAGACGAAGATTGTTTATCTGTTTTTCGAAAGACTCTGTTTCTTTTGTTTTTCTCTATATGTAGAACTCTAGAACTAGATGGTATTTATAGATAGAATACGTGCAATCGAAAACGAAAATAAAGACTAAGTTCATTGGCCGTATCAAATCGTGGAGAAGATACTCGGCGGGATTTATGCCAGAAATCACGGAGCCAAATCGTGGTTTAGAGAGACTGTTTACTAAGTCCTCTTCAGAAATTTATTTTTCGTTTAAATAAATTTTCAGCAAAAAAGAAGTTTTGCTCTCTAAATGACCCAACCCGCCCGACCGGACGGACGGCGGCGGGTATACTCTACCTCAAAGAGATATATAGTAGATATGGGACTATAAAATAGAGAGTGGTTCAAAGATCAAAATAGGAGAGGGAGGTCCAGGGATCAAAACCAGGTAAACACACATTTGTTTTTATTTTTAAAAAGCCAAATTTGCAACAGGAAGTGATTTACTTCATTTCCTTTTGTTTCTTTTATTGTGTTGATTTATGAAGATCAAGTAAAATAAGTTTTCTTTGCATCGCATAAGATCAGCTAATTGACTGAGGTCACAATATTTGCATTACAAGAAAATTTGATTGTGTTATCACTGTGTTTTTAGGTGTATGCAAACTCCTAGCTCGGTCGGGATTGCAGCATGAACTATAGATAATGGCGTGTCGTTGGAGTATGCATGTCGGTGATAAGGTTACTCTCGAAGCTGAGATGAAATTGTTTGCATATATGATAATTGTATTATGGTGTCTGTAGCATTCCTTGCATTTGGCCTCGCCAAACATGCAGTAAAGAGAGACTTGGATGCGCAAAGTATTAAACACCATGTCAGGGCTCAACAGACTCAACAATGTAAGTTTAGATTGAAGAAACCCATTCTCTTTTCGGCTGTCTAATTTCTGAACTGTTTAGATTCCCTTTGTATTAGGACACTGGAAATTACAAGACTTGAAACAGAGGATGTAATTCTTCACATGTTGATAGACTTGCACTTTTTCAAAATAAGTAGTTTTTAACTGGTGATCATCAAATTGTAGAATCACAAGACTTGAGGAATCATAATTTCAGTGATTTAGCATTTAAATTTAAATGGAGAAATGTATATGTTTGATGATTAACCCCCTTTTTTCGGATGCTGTGATTGATGGGGTTCTTGAGATTTTGGCACCGAGGCGAGGTGCGATAACAAGAGCAAAAGTTTTACCATGGCACATTTTTCTTGGATTGTATACGTATGGATTAGCAGTTGCAATAGCTGAAACATGACTTATGGAGAAGCTCACATTCTTGCAAACAACGGGAAAGGTCAACAGAGTCCATTGTGGTCAATAGTTTAGGCCTTTGGTTGGCTTTGCTTAGTGGCATCATTATATTAACAGTTGTTTCTCCCTCGAGGTATCAAACCTCGATGCTTTTGTACTCCAATGGAAAGTGATATGAAATTCATTTTTTAGTTACAGCAATATAGCATGTACCTGTCTGAGTTGTTTTTATGGTCCCTTCACTTCCAATCCCACATAAGGTTTCTTTAGCTTTACCTTTTATTCTTTTGTGTTCTCCAACCATCTTGGTCCTGAGAGAGGTTTGTACAATCTCATACAAGGACAATATTTGATATGTAAGTTTGTTGTACAAGAAATTATAAGAGCTGAAGCTTTCATCTTTCTGGTATGTTAGTATTCAATACATTGATCTCATTTCTACCAGTATTCTATACATTGACCTCGTTCATTTTCTACTAGGTGCTTGGTAAAATTTGATAGATGAATGGCATGGTTATGGTATTTCATAATCATGTTGAAGGCAAGTAATGGAAATGGTTCATCTCATGAATGCAAAAATAGGAACTATGTTTTGATTTGGAATGTGTTATACACAAATGATGTTTAATAGCGACAAATTTCACCAAATATCTGCTTGATCTTTCTGATAAAACATCAAGGACAGATGGTTTCTCCTTTGTTTATATTTTTGTTGTTCTGCATGATATGTTTTTCTCATTATTTTGCATCAGAGAGCGAGGTAGAAGATGCATACACTACTACAAATATTAGCTTAGGTAACGCTACTTAGATAGCGCTTTTTTAAAGAGCTATCCAAGTGGGCACTAGGATAGCGCTTATTTGTATCTAAAAAAAAATCAAAAAAAAAAAAACACTACAATAGCGCTTTTATTTTTTTTTTTCAGTTAAGCGCTATCTTAGTTATGTCTTAGATAGCGCTTTAAAAAACGCTATGAGAAAAAACGTTACCAAAGCTACCATAGCGCTTTTAAAGTGATTGCATAGCGCTTCGAAAGCGCTATGGTACTTACATTTAGGATAGCGATTCGAAGCAGCGCCTAAACCCCTAAACCACCGAAGCAGCGCCCCTGTTCTCCCAAACCTAACAAAAAAAAAAAAAAAGGAAACGGCGCCCTTAAACCACCGAAACAGCCACCGTTCAAGCTGCCTCCAAACCCACCGTTCTCCATCGACTTCTCCAGCCAAGCAGCGGTTTCTCCAGCCAAGATGGTTTTCAAGAACAACAGTAAGAAGAAGAAGAAGAATTGCAAGAAAGGGGAGGAGAAGGTTCAAGAGATGATTTGTGTACCAAAGTGTTGTCAGCAAAGGAGAAGTAATGGGACTCGACCCCGCACTGATTTCTCCCTCTTCTTCAACTCTTCTTCCTCTTCACAAGGTTTGCTCTAATTCACTCCCTCTATGTTTGTGCTCGTCCTTTTATCAATTGAATTGCTTTACAATGTTTTGTGTTGTTGAAGGTTTGTGTGTTTTGGTAGAATTGATTTTGAAATTTGTGGCATTGATTTGTTCATTCAATTAACATATTTTATTTTTAGCAAATTGTGGTTTTATTGGATTAGGTATTTGCCCAATGTAATTTGTCAGTTTTATTGCATTGCGAAGTTTGTTTGTGTTTTCAATCAGGGGGTTTTGTTGGTTTCTGTTTGTTGATGATCCTCACACCCACACTCCCCAATTTACTTGGAGAAGTTCAGGGATAAACAGCATGGGTATTGTACTCATTAAAATTAGGTATTTTGTGTTGGTGAATTTTGAGAAATTAAGTGCCCCAGTTATCAAACATTATATAGGAGATGAAAAGGAAAATCCCAAAAAGAATTCTCCATTGTCTAGGTTGATCTTGTTGCTCAGTAGGCAGAACATTTTCTTGGTACACAGAATATGGAAGTTATCTTATATTCTGATCATCTAAATGTTGAGATTGGTTAGGAATGGCTAGGAATAACAATGTATGGTCTCCACATTGAAATCTTGTTATGTAACAAATGTGACTAATCAGAGCTCACCACGTGAACATAAAAACCTGCCATGTAATCATAGTGGCAATTTGACTAATTTGTTTCTGTTTATTTCATTAAGTTAATTACTCGGTGACGACACTGGCCTGGTAACTGGTTTTATTTGAATGTGGTGGTTTCCATTATTATTTCTCAACTCTTTGCATTATCTGCCAGGATTCATGAAAAGATAAATGTATGAAAAACAAATAGAAATAAAAAAATTCAAACAAGAAAAAAGATTGTTGACTTAACCATTATAATAGAAAATACAGATTAAATATCTTATCAAAGAATGGCAGATATAGCATAATAACCACTATAAATACAAAAGCCATGGAGTCTAAGATCCAAACCTACCATGGCTATTCGAGTTGTTCTCTTCTTAGGCATTCTTGCCATGGCTCTTAGTATGGTACTTGTTCAAGCGGATCATAATGACTCTGTCCCCTTCAATCGATATAGATTTCCTAAAGTTTTTGTTTTCGGAACTGCTTCTTCTTCATATCAGGTACATTTTCTTTATTTCATTGTCATATGTTTGTATAATAGCATAAACTTTTCAAGAAGTCTTTTAACATTTCCGATGTTATTGTCTATGTTGTAGATTGAAGGTGGAGCTAATGAAGGTGGTAGAGGTCCAAGCATATGGGATACTTTCACCCATCAACACCCAGGTTTTCCTACTATCTGTTCTGACACTCCAGTATATGGATTTGTGTAATCTATGCACATAAGGGAATCCAATAATAAAATCAGGCTGTTAGTAATAGAAATAAACTACAAACTACATTTCCCTGTTTTGTTTTAGTTTTCTTTTCATTCTGGCTATTGCAATTTCCCAATGGACGCTAGGCTCAAAGATCAAATTAATTAATAGATGAAAAAATAAAAAAAATCAAAGACAACATAACATGCATGACAGGGGATGAATTTAATTATATATGTGTGTGTGTGTACACACATATATATAAACATCTCTAAGCCTCTAATACATGTTATATTTTATGGTAAACAAAAATACGGTGTTTTATATGTAATGATGTTTATACCATCCCATTTTTAGTTATAAATATGCCAATGGTTCCCTGATGATATATGTTGGCAGCACAGAGAAGATAACAGACCACAGTAATGGCGATGTTGCAGTTGATTCCTATCATCTTTATAAGGTTAATACTTTTAACATCTCTTTCTGTTATTGTTTCTCTGTATTGGTTATTTGTGTTCTCTGAATGTGGACTTTTTATTTACATGTTTTTAATTTTGTTTTTCCCCATTCAGGAAGATGTCAAGATCATGAAAAAAATGAACATGGATACATATCGGTTCTCCATTTCTTGGTCAAGACTTATACCAAGTGAGCATGTTTCCAACCCTACTTTTCAAGTCATGTGGATAAGTTGGTTATTCAATAAAATACATTTGGTCACTTTCTTTGTCCATTTCACGATAATATATATCTATTAATTGAAAATATATTTTTCATATGCACTCGGCATATGATGAACCAAACTTCCCATGTCTTTACTCTTTACAGAAACTTATAAGTGTGGATGTGAGAATTTATTTACGTAAAGAAAGTAACTTTTTGTGGTGACATTTATGACCAAGAGGCCCCTTCTACACCTCAATCTATTTTTAGGAACTTTTAACCTGGTAACATACATTTTCTACAAAACTATCAAAATAAAACCCTGCAATAATAGTTTTTTAACTGGGTCTTGATAACTTCTTGTGTTAGATGGGAAGAGAAAGGACGGAGTGAATCAAGAAGGCATCAATTATTACAACAACCTCATCAACGAGCTCCTATCCAAAGGTCGTCATTCTGATAAAATGCCACCTCTTCCATTTTTTCTCTGTTTTCTTCACTGCTATAATGTGCATTCCATCCATCTTATGCTTTTGTAAGCTTCCAGGTGTGCAGCCTTATGTGACTCTCTACCACTGGGACTGTCCACAACACCTTGAGGATGAATACAATGGTTTCTTAAGTCCACATGTCGTGTGAGTAGTTCAGAACAATCTCTGAAACATGATCCGCAAATGGACACCATGATCACAAATCACTTATTCGAATTTTGAATCACCCAAAAATTTTGATCTAGTTTTGAATTATCAACCATCATATCTAGGAGGGATTTCCAGGACTATGCAGAGGTTTGTTTCAAAGAATTTGGTGACAGAGTGAAGGATTGGATCACCTTGAATGAACCATGGACCTTCGCCAGCAATGGTTATGCCCTGGGGATTCATGCACCAGGTCGTTGTCCTAAATTTATCGGAAACTGTACTGCTGGAAACTTTGCCACAGAGCCCTACATTGTGGCGCATAACCAACTTCTTGCTCATGCTGCTGCCGTCAAAGTATACAAAGACAGATATCAGGTACTAAAATCCTTACGAAAATTCAACTTGTTTGGAAATGTTAACACCAAACGAGTTGGACAATTAATGGTCAATCATTCAACATTACGAATAATATTTTATTTTCCAGTGATACATCTCTACTCTGTGCTATAATGGTGATATGAACAAATGATAAGTTCACAACTCGTGAATTATTTCGTGCAGAGATCTCAGAAAGGACATGTTGGAATAACATTAGTGGCCCATTGGATGGTTCCTCTCTCTGAATCCAAGGCAGACAAGGATGCTGCTCATCGAGCCCTCGACTTTATGTTTGGATGGTAAGATTTTTTTTTTTTTTTTTTTTACTGGGACATCAATATCACACATACTATAAATTTCAAAATATCCTTTTTTCCCTCTCTTTTTGATAAACATCCTATCAATCCTTTGGTTATTATGAAAGAACACAGCGCAACAAGCGCGCACACACCATAGTATTTTCAAGGTCATAGTACAATCATGTATTTTTTAAATAGGTTTATGGATCCACTAGTGAATGGGGACTACCCAAAGAGCATGATATCACTTGTGGGGAATCGACTACCCAGATTCTCTAAAGAGCAATCCAAATTGGTCAAAGGTTCATTCGACTTCATTGGATTAAACTACTACACTGCAAACTATGCATCTCATGCTCCTCCTTCTAATAACCCACCGAGTTATCAAGTTGATTCTCGTGCTAAACTCACTAGTAAGTTCTGCGATTCAACTTTACTTGATTGATTATTCTAGCTTACAATTGAAAAACTAATGTTTATAAACACTTCCCTTTCTTTTACAGCTGAGAAGAATGGAATCCCAATTGGTGCTCAGGTACTTCTGAATAAAATCTCAACAAGTCTTTCATCAAGTGATTTCTGGATTTCAAAGCCAGTTCCCTAGACTAGTTATAAAGGACAAGGACTACTTTACTCTGAGTTTTTACCTATGTCCTGATATATCTTGTTTTGCAGGGAATTGAACTCTGAAATTTGCTGTCCTGACAGATTCAGGCATCATATAACGAAGTGGGTTCATCTTGTATCTCCCCTGGTTCATCCAGGCGTCAAGGAATCCGTTGCAGTCTGTAGATCAGCTGGAATTACCGTATGGAGTCCGTATGGAGAATTTCGTAATTAATTGGTCAGGATACTTGTACAACCGATTTCTCAAGGAGAAAATGGAAAGCTGAAGCAAAACATTTTAATTATGCCTGTAGTTTAAGATATTTATTAGTATTGTGCTACGAACAAATATATATGATAGCATATTAACAATTTTGTATGAATGCTTAAATTATATTTTGAATGAATGAGAAACAGTTAGTTATCATGTTGTGTCTTTATTGATTGATTGAACGTTGTCATTATTATATTAAATATTATATTTAGCCCAGAAAATCGGTATTGGTATTTACACGCTATCTTAGCAGATAAACAAATCTAATTTAAAAAATTCATTTAAATTAAATAGCGCATAAAAAAGTGCTATGGTAGTTAATAAAAAAAATTCACCGAAATGAAGTTAATTAAAAAAAAATCAACAAAATTAAATAGCACTCATCAAAGCGCTATTCAAGCTAATTTAAAAAAAAAAATTAGCGCTTACATAGCGCTTTCTAAAGCGCTATTGAAGTTAATTAAAAAAAAAATCGACGCTAGCGCTATCTAAGCGAAGCGCTATTCAAGTACGCGCCTTGCATAGCGCTTTTTTGAGCGCTGTCTAAGCTACCATAGCGGTAGCTTAGATAGCGCTAAAAAGCGCTATCTAAGCCTATTTTTAAGCGCTATGCAAGCCTATATTTGTAGTAGTGATAGAAGTCGGTGTGCATTAAATACATCTTCCTTGAGTTGATTCAAGCCAAGTGCCCATTATAGTCTAAGCCATGCAACTTCTTTATGTGAAATTCAATTTTTACAAAAAGTTAGGTTATCGAAGAAAAATAACATATATAATAGGTTGTCTGAGATGGGATGACAAGTCTGGTCAATTTTTTGAACGAACCATAATTTCTTGACTTTCTTTCTACTCTGGATCAGGTCTACAAAGAAGTTGGAAAGATAAATGAACAAACCATAGTCAGTTCAGCTCGACAGTTTCCAGTACCCATTAATCCAACAACCACTGTAAACTTTTTGTACTTGTATAAACTGTTGTAAAATATATTTTAATTGTTTTCATCCTATATATATATATATGATGATGAAACAATTAAAAATATTTTAATTGGTTGGGGGAATTGTCCAATTCCCATGAACAACCAAACATCAAAGTTGGCCAAGTCCAAGGCATGGGATGTCATAGAATAGGATTATTCCCATCTAAGAATTCCATGCAACCAAGCACACCCTTAGATACATGCCTTGCAAAGGCGACAAGTCCTTCAACTTCTTTGGTCTTGGCGTATAGTTTCCCATCCGCCTGTTGTTGACGGGCATAAAATGTCGTGGATGTAGTTGCTCTTTGTGCTGCTGCTTCTTGCTCTCTCATAAAGAACTACTTCTGCTGCCTTTTGTATCCCCTAGAGCTCCCAATTGGCTTCTTGCACCTTGCACCATAAAATTATGATAATAAAAATAACCATACGCTAACTCGAGTATAGTTTAAACTTTTAAAATGATTTTCATCTTTGAACTTATGTCTTTCTGATGAAATCCACTAAGATTTAGGTGATTGAATGTCAAACAATAAATAAAATTCACGTATGATGTATACTCTGGTATTTGCTTCCTAGTTGAAGACAGAGTATTGTTGGTTTGCCCGTCCGAAGCTGATCTCCGAGATACTTTCCTTATCAAGTTTTACAGGTATTGGGGAAAACTGTGAAGCGTGTGGGCTTAGCATGACATAGTAATTTGGGTTCGTCTTGCAGATTGCGCTATGCCGGCTTGACGCCGCTTGGACCGGATTAGTGTTAGGCTGAAGCTTGGGCTTGTTATTCTTTGAGATCATTATGACACGTGTACGGTGTGGAAGGGATGATGTTTCTGTGTATCATCAGCTACTCCCCCCGAGTTAGTGGGGGGTCTAGTCGGTCCACTAAATCTCTGAAAAGTAACTGTACCGTTGTAATGATTGAACCCGAAACGTTGTCTCGAGCGGCATATAACATTAATGAATACGCGACTGTTCAAGTAGAAGGGGTACAATTTATATTATTTATAAATAGCCGTTGTTTCAAGGACGATTTTTTTGTTTATTCTGTGGCGTTTTCTTGTCTCTGCTTTGTGTTTTCTTTTGCGTGAGTGTTATTTTGCAAAGTTGGATTTGCACTTTCCTTCAATGGCGGCTAACGTCGAACTTACTCCCAAACAGAAGTTGCCTTATACTTGCCACAAGCTTTTTGAAGAGAGCTTGGTTGATGAAACGAGTTAATTAGGCTTTGGGGCCTGTACCATGTTCCCGGAGATTTGGGGCTCGTCCCCGTGTTCATGTCTCGAACTCCAACTACACCCCCACAGGGGTATATAGGGTTGCATCGGTGCTTGTTTGAATCCGGACTCCGGTTCTCGGTGCCGGACGACGTTTGCGTTTCTTCCATTCCCTTCGCATGCCTAGGGTTTTGATTGCAACCCTTTATCAGAGTGCATGATGTCGGTCTTCGCTTAACGCCGACGACAGTTCAATGCCTGACCGCCGCTCAATTGGATTCTAGAGGCATTTGTGTGTTGAGCACTTGTGACTGCTTGTATCCTGTAACGGATGATATTTAGCCTTGGCAGAAGTATCGATTTTTGGCTTCAGCGAATTCCCCATACTTCAGGTTTGGAGGACGTCGGGTCCCTAGATTCTTTCAGCTCAATCTTAGTAAGTTTTGTCGCTGTCTTGCCATCCCTAATTCCGGATGTAGAGCTAACTTGATGTTTTTTTTCCAGAGAAGTTTAAATGAACTCCCATTGATGTTTGTTGAGGAGGTCATAATGCCGAGCAACAACGTACGGAACGGGCTGCTCAGATGTTCCCACGAGGCTTCTACTGCACCCAGCTCGCCGACTAAAGAGGCCGAAGGTCGTTGTTCGAAGAAAAAAAGCTTGGTTATGCTTAGCCCGTCAAGGCTGGCTGAGTTGGATGCGGGTATGCCTTTTATTGTTCTTCCTAAGAGGAGGCGACCGACTAATCACACTGCTTTTTCTTTCGAACCGCCATCCTTAATAGAGAAGGAGGCGACTGTTGTGGAGCATGAGTTATCTTTTTCTGCTCAGGAGGTGGTTCTAGGGGATCATAGTCTCTCGCTGGAACTTTTTGTCTCCCTTGTCGACTTAGAGGGGGAGCGCTCTGGACCAAGGGTCGACGTCGTGAGTCACCATGGGTCCCTAGCGGAGGCTCGTACTACTGAGTCACATGATTCTATTGTGCTGCATCCCGATGCTCACGGGAGAGTACTTGCTTTGGAGAAGGCTTTTGTAGACTTGCGGATGTCATATTTGGATGCTCTCCACCGGGTGGATTCTTTGACCGATCAACTATAGGATTCCAGTGTTGTTGTGAACTTGGGGGCCATGCGGTCTGCAATAATGGCCACGTCTGAAACAAAATTGGTAGCCGTAAAGGCTCAACTGAAGTCGACCTAACTTCTACTCAGGCAACACTGGTGCGGCCCGAGCTGAGTTGAAGCGCTTAGAAGGTGTTGTGGACAAGTGGTCGTCTGATCTACAGGCTTAGATTGTTGAGAGGAAGCGAGCCGAGACCAAATGGGCTGTTATACGATGACAACATGAGTAAAAAGTTGTTAAGGGGCTTCGCCGCGTTCGTGAAGCAGAATGCTTATTGACGGAAGAACGTTCGTTCTATGCCGCATTGGTAGGTGCAGTGGATTTCAAGGCTTCGGGACGGAAGCTACAGGTTTTGTCGGAAGTCGTTTGGGGCAGGTTAGAACTTCTGGAGCTTATTAGTGAAGAGTGCCCTGGTCTTGACCTCAACTTTTCCTATTACAAAAAGCTTGCTTTCGAAACTATCATGCTGGAAGAAAGTCCTGGCTTTTTAAGACGGGTTGTTGAGGAAGTCGTTTTGTCCCCTGCTGTTTCCAAAATAGTTGTAATGTCTTTCTCAGGAAAAGAACATAACTTTTAATGAAAGTTATATTTTGTAACTTTGCTTGTTTATCTTGTATTGTCGTGCCATTATGTTTTCCTTAGAAGCTTTCGACCCATGCTGCAGGCCATGAAATTAGTATTTTCGGGCCCTTCATGGTGGCAGATGGTCTGTGTTGTCAGTTGAGTTGCATCAAAACTGACTGCGCTGAACAACCTTTGTCTATAGTTGAGCTGCTATGGTCTTTGGCTAGTCACCGCCACGAGTCGTGGAACCGCCAAATACATTCATACTCCCTAAGACATCGTTGCCCGTGCACAGTGGACTAGGCGTTGGGATGTTTCGAAAGTCGTCGTTATTAGTAGGAACTGACTAAGCTTACTTGGTGAGGTTTGGAGATCATTGTCTGTTGGAAAGTCGTCGTTATTAGGCGTAAGAGCGCTGACTGAGCTGTAATAAAATTCGGCTACCATGGTTTGTAGAAAAGCAGTGATCCCATGGCAAGCCGTTGACATCAGTCAGAACTGACTAGGCTTCCACCTTCCAAATCATCTACACCCACGCAAGGCGAGCTACAAATTTGGCGATCATTGTCCGTAGGAGAGCAATGATCCCTTGGCGAGTCATCGTCATCAGACATGAGAGTGCTGACTAGACTCCCACTTCCTAGGCCATCGTCATTCGCGAGCAACGGACTAGGCGTTGGGCGCACCAGAAGCCGTTCTCATCAGTCGCGAATGATTATGCGGGGATCTTTGCTGTTGAATTATCCTTTAACCTGGTTGCCCACCAGTCTTGAGTCGCTATACGCCATTAGCTGATCTATCCCGATCCCCTTTGCTAGCTTTAGGCCGGATGGGAAGGCCTCATATTTGATTTCGTTATTTGAGGCGGGAAAACCAAACCTGACAGCTTTCTCGATGGTGAAGTCGCTTGGGGAGCGGAGGGTGATTCCAACTCCGCTTGCTTTTCCTATTAATGACCCATCACAACCCAAGGTCCATCATTGATTGTCTGAATCTTGGGTTTGAAGGCCTGCCCTTGGTTCCTCTCCGTTGGTAAACTTGGCGATGAAATCCGCCAGCGCTTGGGCTTTGATGGTGGTTTTTGGGGCATAATTTATGTCAAACCGCCCGAGTTCTATCGACCATTTCACCATTCTATCAAATAGCTTCGGCTTGTGCAATACTGTGCAGAGCGGGTGCTTGGTCAGAACTGTTATAGAGTGGGCCTGAAAATAAGGCCTCAATTTCCTCGAGGATATGATTAGTGCCATAGCTAATTTCTCCAGGTCTGGGTAATGTGCTTCCGCTTCCACGAATGTCTTGCTGATGTAGTACACTGGTCTTTGGATTCCTCGGTCGCCACACACAAGGGTTGAACTAACAACATGCTTTGAGACGGACAAGTACAAGCAAAACATTTTTCCTGCTGCCGGTTTTGAGAGCAGTTCGGGCTCCCCCCATGTATGTCTTCAAATTCTGAAAGGCTTGCTCACATTCTTCATCCCATGAGAATCCTTTGTTTTTTCTCATTATTTTGAAGAAAGGAAGGCATTTGTCGAACAATTTGGATATAAACCTGTTGAGTGTTGTCACCCTCCCAGTCGGGCTCTGAACGTCTCTGATGTTGGCTGGGGGTTTCATGTCGAGAAGAACCTTTATTTGCTTTGGATCAGCTTCGATCCCCTTTCGGTTCAAAATGTAACCTAGGAATTTCCTTGACTCGACTCCGAACGTATACTTTTGTGGGTTGAGTTTCATCCTATACCTTCGGAGTTGACTGAATGGTTCAGTGAGGCCTGCTATGTTGTCGGGGCTGTGGAGGCTCTTGACCAGCATATCATTTATGTAGATCTCCATGTTCTTGCTGATTTGTTCTTTGAACATTCGGTTCACAAGTCGTTGATACGTTGCACCCGCGTTCTTCAAGCCAAAAAAATCACCCTGTAGCAGTATATTCCTTTCTCAATTATGAAAGAGATCTTTTCTTGATCCGGGGGGTGCATTAATATCTGGTTGTAGCCTGAGTTAGCGTCCATGAAGCTTAGGAGGTTGTGTTCGGATGTGGCGTCCACGATCTGATCAATGCGGGGAAGTGGGAAGCTGTCCTTCGGGCACGCCTTGTTCAAGTCCATGTAGTCTATCCAGACTCTTCACTTCCCATTTTTCTTCCTTACCAGTACGATGTTTGCCAGCCAGTCCTGGTATCACGCTTCCTTGATCATGTTTACATTGAGTAACCGTTGTACCTCCTCATTGATGATTTTATTTCTTTTAGGCGCCACCGGCCTATTCTTCTAAGCGATGAGTGATCACCGTCGGGTCGATTCCCACCATATCTCGCATGGTCCAGGCAAAAACGTCTTGGTTATGCTGTAGTAGCTCTGTCAGCTGCTCCGCCAACTCTTTGCTTAAGCGAGAACTTATCTGAACGACCCTATTGTTGAGATGGTTGTCTAGGTAAACCGTGATGGTTTCTTCCTCCGGTTGACCGATGTTGGGACTGCCCCGAGGCTCACTAGGGCTTCATCATCTGAGATTGGTTGCTCTATTCCAACTTCTTTGGTAGGATTAAGAGACATTTTGGTTGTGATCTTAGTTGCCAGCTTAAAATTATCAGGCTGTTGTGGGGTCACGTATTGGCATTTTTTGACTGCTGCTTGGTCACCTCGTATGTTACCAACTGTTTGGTTGACTGGGTACTTGATGCAATAGTGCAGAATAGAAACCATTGCTCCCATTTGGTGTATGCAGGGTCTCCCTAGAACAACGTTAAAGGTGGACAGTGCGTCAATCACTATAAACTCTTGAAACAAGATTATCTGAATCGGTGGCTCTCCCGTGACTACTGCTAGTTGCATCTTTCCCACCGGGTAGCGCTTTTCGCCGCTGAAGTCAATCATCGGACGAATATCAGGAGTTAGGACCTCTTCCTTTAGCTGCATGTTGCGGAACGTGCGGATGAATAAAACGTTCAATGAGTTCCCCGTGTCCAACAAGGATCTCATTACTTCCCAGCTTGCTAGGGAGATCGTGACTACCAGAGCGTCATTATGGAAGCTGGACGCCCTGGAGGTATTTGTCCGTAAAAGCTAGTGATATGGGAGGATCATGGCTCCAAGCGCGTGACATCAATCGATCATCGCATATCGCTCGGACCCTCATCTCCCTGAGGGCTTTTTTTCTAGACCTGTTTGATTGTTCGATTCGGAATGTGCCCCCATGGAAGACGTATATCGTGCTTGTTGATTCGTCCCTTACTCTCTAGTTAGAAGGGACATAGGGTTTCTTCTCAGACTCAACCTTTTTCCTGGAGGTCCATTTCCCGTCTAAAAAGATGTAACCATGTGTTTCCTTTACCAGGTCCATCATATTTGCCGGGGGGGGTCCAAAGTTAGGAAGTTATAGAACTTGCCATTCCTCGGACCGTCGGTGAAGGCTGCGATGACTGTTGCATTGTTACAAACGTTGACGAAAGTCAATTCTTCATTGAAGCGCGTGACATATGTTCTTAATGTCTCATCTAGCTTTTTTTTCATGGATTTGAGTATCTTTATCGTTCGCAAGATCTACTGTATATGGGATGGTTGCAGATCCATTCTGGTGTCCGTTGCCGCTGTCGCCGGCACGGGGGTGAGAACATGTTCCCCCTATGTCGCTAGTACCACCTGTAGTGGTGGTACAACTACAGTCTGAGAGTTTGATGCGTCCCCCTAGTCTCCATTGTTATGGGGTCTAGTGGTCACCATCTTTTTGAACTTTGAAGAGAGATGATGTCAGTGCTTTGCTAGGAACTCTGTTGTCCCTACAGACGACGCCAAATTGATGCAATCAATTTTCCTTCCCTGTTTGACCTTGACCTGCAGACCTGCACATGGAAAACACGTGAGCCACGGACCACCGTTTTGGTGGCTGATGGCACTCCGATGCTAAAGTCAGACAGAGATCTGAGGAAGGCTGCTGTAAACATGGAATTTATAGCGTACTTTTTTGTTCACCAACCTTATGTCTTATTTATAGTACTGGAGTTCTGGTTTGACCAGGCCATCGGTGGCATAGTTTAGGGAAAATATATTCTTCAAGATCCTTCTCTAATTAGGAGTTGTATTGAGGATGGAAGTTTCCATGTTAGACCTGTGCTCCTAGATACGCGAGAGATAGTTTCCAATTAGAGTGTTGTCCATAGGTGGAAGATTCCACGTTCGACGTATACTCTGGTATTTGCTTCCTAGTTGAAACAAAGTATTGCAGGTTTGCCCGTCCGAAGCTAATTTTCAAGATACTTGCCTTATCAGGTCTTATGGGTATTGGAGATGGTTGTGAGACATGTGGGCTTAGCAGAACATAGTAATCCGGGTCCATCTTGCGGACTGCGCTACGCGGGTTTGATGCCGCTTGGGCCAGATCAGCCTAATACTTGGACCTGTTATTTCTTGAGATCATCATGACACATGTACGACGTAGAAGAGATGATGTTTCAGTATACCATCATGAACCACCTCTAAATTTGAATGTGAACTCAAAATGATTTATGCCTTAGTCTCATACTCAACACTTGCTTTACATAGTAAGTCGGCCTTAACCTTCTCTGTCACTGTCAGAGCATTCGTCATTTCAACCTCCCTTTGCAGTTCTGCCTCTCGTATAGCACTGCCTTCCTCGCTTCCACATGTGCAATCTGAGATTGTCGGGCCTCCCCAGCCTTCTTCATGGCCAATTGAGCATTTTTTTTCAGCCAGATCAGATTCCATAGCATTCTCAAATATCTTCACCTCACTCATCACCTTAATCTCTTCCTTCTTGCCTTCTCCTTGCCTTTGTGTGGCTATCGCCCTGGTCTCTGCATCAATGATGGCAACGTTTTGTAATGTTTGCCCTTCCCTCAACTTTGATCCTATATCTCCTTTCATTTTTGCATCTGCCACGTCCACCTGTTTCATATAAAGTCCATTTAATTTTCAATATTGGTATCATGCAATATATATGTTGAAGATATAGAAATGATTGGATCCTAAAGACAGATTGAACATACCTTGGTTGTATGGGCAGCTTCCATCTGAGTCTTCTGTCCGAGATACGAGAGGTACTCATGACCAGGCACATCCACGAGTTGCTTAACATTGACTTTATAGATCAACAACCCAAACTGGTTAAGTTCAAGTTGAACTTTCCCAAACACTTTTTGCTTAAACTCTTTGGTCCCTTTAAATATCTCTTCCATAGTCATTGATGCAGTGAGAACACGTCTCACCCCTGCACAAGCTCTTTGACATGGTTGGAAAGTTTGTCGTGGGGAGAAATGAGCTTGGCATATTTAAGTAGGCTTTCTACATCATCAATGTGTGGGCCTATTGTGAAGACAACTGGGAGGTCAAAGGGGAGCTTCTCTGCACTCATGGCTTGAACTCCAAAGGTGTAGTTTATTGGTGAGACATCAAACACGGTACACGATTGCCTCACGAAAGCCCATGACTTCTTTGTGAGCTTTATGTCGCTTATATCAAATCCAGTCATCACTAGGTACTCGCATGGATGTGCTTCTCCATACATGCACTACAACAATTAAGGCATTTTTGACAAAACTCAAAATTTTGTTGAAAACTACTTTTAACAAGGAAAAAATTTGTTAGTGGATTCCTGGAGGCATCCCTGTAACTAAAGGTATTTGCCAAGGAATTACAGTTTTTATTGGTAAAAGGGATGCTAAGTTAAGAAAATATTTTGTTGGTAATATTGACAACTACCAAGGAAATTCGTTGGTAAAAATCAAATATCGTTACCAACAAATTGTTTATTGCAAGAACTATTTTATTTACCTACAAAAATTTTCTCAAAAAATCTTAAAATCATCAAGGAAAATTGTCGTTGGCAAAGGTAACAACCTTTATCATAGAATTTTTTCGATGGTAAAATGCATGAATATCAACGAAAGTTGTCATCGGTATCGTTACCAATTACCAAGAAAATTATTTTCAATAAAAAAATTATATATTAAAGTTGTCTAAGAGACGACCTAATTTAGGTCCCAAACTCAAAGGACACCACCCACTACCTCCCAAACTCTAAGGACACCACTCTTGATGATAAGACCCCACTATGAAATTCCATATATAATATATTTATTTTATGGCTCAACGAGAATCGAACTCCTGACCTATAGTAAAATATGTTGCAATATTTACCAATTGAACTATTTAAATAATTGTGTTGTGTGAAACAACTTTATAGCTTATTAAATCAAATTACTCATTTTTTGCAATAAAAAATCATTGCTACGTATATAATAGAGACCAATATATAATATTTCGTCACTATAAATTAGAACTAAATATTTTCACGATTATAAGATTTATGTTAAATATCTACCACTTTTAGCAATGAAAAAAATTTCACAATAACACCATTATAATTAGCAACAAAATAGTAATAGCATTTCAATGTTATATGTTATTGAAATTGGTTATATCCCCAATGAAATAAAATTAAATTGTTGTAAATAAGAAAATGAGCCTTAATAAGAAAAAAGTTCATGGAAATTTTATCAATATTTAGCAACGAAATAAATTGTTACCATTAATATTATAATTAACAGTAAAATAATGTTGTATTGTTAAATAAATTTTATTTGATTTTTCAAATGAAATAATATCAATGCTACTAATAAAAAATTTCAACGAATTAATATTTTTTTCCACTATAAAGAAGCTAGGAGCTTTAAATATAAAACAATTTCATGAAAAAAAATTCATTAAAGTAACCAAATAAATCGTTGCAATAACGTGGTAATTAACTAGAGAAAATTTAGTTTCATTGTTGAAGAGACACGAACAAGTGTTATAGTGCATTTACTAAGAAAATGTTTGTCAATAATATTAATATTTATTAGCAATGGAAAAATTTATTGTAAATGACGTCATTATAACTAACAAACTGAAATTTCGTTGAAATATAAATATTTTATTGCTAAATAATGTTGGTGGAAAAGTTGGTCTTGGAATAAATATTTTTCGCCACCTTTTTACAAAGAAAAGTTGCCAACAAAATAGATTTTGCTACAAAAAGTGACAACTCTATGGTTTGTTCAATGAATTTATTTTTGTTAGAAATAGTAACATATTAACAAGGAAAATAAAATTGTTAGTAAATAAAACATTTTTTTGTAGTGAGTATACCAATTTCCAACAAAATAATGACTTGTCGCTATAAAATAGTTAGTGGACTTTAATGAGAAACAAATTTTTATGAAAATAATTATCAGTTTTTACCTAGAAAATAATTTGTTACGAACAATGTTATAATTACCAACAAAATCTTATTTCATAGCTACAAAGATTTCATTAAAAAAGATATTGTTTCCAACAAAATAAAAAACGCTGCCAATAGTGTGACAATTCTCAACGAAATATTACTTTGTTGCTATAAATTAATAAACGAGCTTTAACAAGAAAAAACCTAATGGAAAAAATTATCAATCATTATCAACGAACCGAATCATTACTAATAATGTGATTATTGTCCAGGAAAACATATTTCCTTACTAAAGAGGGATGAATAAGATTTAATATTCGTTAACAAGGAAAGTGATTTGTTGTTAAAATTAATCTTCTTTAGCAACAAAATATTTCATTCCAGATGATACCATAATTACCAAGGAACAAGTATTTTGTGGCCATAAAAATAACTTCATTGTTAAATCAATTTGGCGAGAAATTGGGTTTGGAGGGAATGTTTTCCGCCACCTATTTAACAAGGAATGTTTCTTACAAAATATATTTTGTTGGAAAACAGTAACAAGTTTATGGCTTTTTCAAGGAAATTTTATATTCGTTGACAATGCTATAATATTAACAAGGAAATCAATTTTCGTAGCAATAATTTTGTTGGTAAAAGATAGATTTCTTGTAGTGATGGTTGTCTGATGAATCAATGGAGGATTTCACTTTGCTCACAACGAGCTTGTTTGCTATTTAGAAAGTCTTATAGGAGGATGTTTAAGAGCAAGTCTATTATTATAGTGGCAGAAAATTGCCTTATACTTTCTTCAAACAATTTGGTCTTTTATTTTATAGGTTTATAGAAGTCAATGGAAAAAACTTACACTGAGGGTTGTTTGGTAGAGTGGAAAATAGACATGAAAATTGAAACTGTTTCCATGGAATCCATTTTCGAGGAGAGGTCAAATATTTGAATTCCGATGAGAGATGGGAAATCTAGTCTCATGCATAAATCTTTTCCTATCGTTAAATACACAACCAAATAACAAAAATCACTTGACATGAGAATTAGATTCCATTTCCTTACAGAAAATGGCCAACCAAGCAGACCCACATGAATTTAGATTATTAATTTTGTAATTAGGCATAAATGAGTTATTGATGGTTGAGTAGTAGTTAATCTAGTCTTCCTGCCATGTTAATGTCTGACGTTTGTTTTGGATAAGCTTGAAAGTTAATCCTAAGAACTGTAGGAGCAACTTTCTGTTCTGGAATAACACTTCCAGGTGATGTTGCCAGCAAACTTGTTATGCCCTGTTTAGTAAGTTTAATCACAGTTGATCATGTTAGGGAAGCTATCTTGAGTCTACAATGGAAGTATATTTTCATCTGTTGCGTTCAAGGATATATGTGAGTGATATAGGTAAAATTGAAAGTAAGGTACCAATATAAATTTGTCAGAAATCGGGCTATTTGCTAGCTATAAAAAGTGTGTATTTGTCGGAGGTGTTAGAATATGTGAGGCTTGCACTCAACATAGTCAAGCCTAAGTCCAAAATTGATTCACCTCTACACAAATTAAAGTCAGAATATGTTAAAGAAGGAAAGTCAGAATATGACTCTATTAGAATATGTTGAAGGCTGAGATTCATTTTCTATAATTGTATGTTTGTAAATGTAAAACATGTAGAAGAAGAAAGAAAATGAAAATATTGCGGAAAAAGTTTGTGAAAAATACATGTGGCGGAGAGAGAAAATTTTGTAAATATGTCATAGCTATTTACTTAGTTGTTGAATTTTGGTAAACTTGGTTTCGTTGAAATGCATTATATATATATATATGTTATTACTATTATTTAAAATGTTTGATGCATTTTACGCCGTAAGCATTTTAAAATATTTTTCATAGAGATGAAATGGGCATCTTAATGCACATTCAAATAAAAAACTCGAACTTCATATTTTGGTGAATTCAAAGTTTGGGAGAACTCCTTTCAAAAAAAAGTTTGGGAGAACTTACTCTCACAATTTGAAAAGTTTTTTTTTCTTTTCTAAATGAAAAATAATGGATAATTTTTAAATTTTTGTGGCACTTGCCACATGAGTCCTTAATGGAGTATAATATAGGTTTAAATGTTTGAAAAATGAGGTTTTCAAATGTATGGTTTATAGTCCATTCATATTTCATTTTAGAACCGACATGCCAATAATATATTGAGCTAAAATCTCTCATGGCATGCCTCGACTGATAGACCATGGGGGTTATGAACACGGTAAAGGCCATGAGGGGCACTACAATAGACAAGTCGTGATGAAAATAGTTGACACTCTGCGGTAGTGCGAACGACACGGGGAATACCCTAATCTATATTACAAATCAGCTAGGTATTTTATTATTGATAAAGATTTGGAGATAAAAAGGGTTATGATTGAGAGGTGGGGAAGATGTTGAGAGTTTAGATTCATTATCTAGAATTATATGTTTGTAATTATAAAACATGTAGAAGGGCAAAGAAAATGAAAGATAGTAAAAAAAAAGTTGGTGGAATGTACATATGGTGGAGAGAGAAAATTTTGTGTGTGTGTGTGTTTTTTTTCTCAAAATTAAAATTGTCATAACTATCAGTTTGATATTGTTGGAATGCATTTTTCAAGATCTTTCCAATGAAACTAATGATCAATACAACCACTTAAATTTTCAAAATATGCATTTTAAAATCTTTAATGCATTCCAAGTCGTAATTTTCAATATTAATCAAAGTATGAGACAAATAGCTGAAGGTGCATTCAAACAAAGACCTTATACTCAATATTTTGCAAAATCAAAGTTTGCGAAGAATTCACTGTGGCATTTTTTTAAATATATATTTTTTACAAACCAAATTTAACGTAATCTCACGACTCACTTATGATGATTTATTTTGTGTTTCCTGCTGGTATCGCAGTTTATTATAGCTATTAGCTATCTATCTTACAAATTAGCGAGGTGTTTCACTATTCGTAGGGAATTGGAAATAAAAGATTGTTAGGATTGAAAGTTGGGAAATATGTTGAGGGTTGAGATTCATTTTCTATAATGACATGTTTGTAAATATGAAACATGTAGAAGAGGAATGAAAATGATAAAAATAGTGAAAAAAGTTAGTGGAATGTATATATGGCATGGATAGAAAATTGTGTGTATTTTATTTTCTCAAAATTAGAATTGTCATAACTATTTACTTGATTGTCAAATTTTGGTAAACTTGGTGTCATTGGAATGCATTTTTGAAGATCTTTTTAATGAAACCAATGATCAATGTAAACGCTAAAATAAAATATTTTATAATGCATTTGACATCGTTAGTATTTTCAATATTTTTCAAAGAAATGAGACGAGTCGATCATACCAGAGAAAAAGAAAAAGAAAAAGAAAGAAATAAGACGGACATCTTAATGCACATTTAAACAAAACTTTGAATTTCATGTTTTGGCGAATTCAGTTTGGGGGAGAACTCACTCTAGGCATTTGAATTTTTTTCCCAATTGATTAAAATTTTGACTGAGCCTAACCCTAAAGTTTATAGTATATATTTTCAACTTAGAACAAGTTTGCACTTTAAAATTGATTAAGGGCAAAAGTGGGGATGGTGGCGGGGATGTTTAGTACAAGATATTTAACACAAAAAATGTATGTGTAGTGCCAATGGCACGGGAAACACTCTAGTGTCTTACAAATCATCCAGGTGTTTTACTATCCATAAGGATTCGAAGATAAAAGATTACTAGAGTTGGAAGATGTTGAGGGTTGAGATCCATTATTTATAATGACATGTTATAAAGTATGCAGAAGGACGAAAAAAAAAATGAAAAAATGGTGAAAGAAGTTGATGGAATATACATGTGGCAGAGAGATAAACTTTTGTATATTTTTCCTTCAAAATTAAAGTTGTCATAACTATTTACTTGATTGTTGAATTTTGATAAACTTCATATCATTGAAATGCATTTTTAAAGATTGTTCCAATGAAATCAATGATCAATACAAATGCTAAAAATTATAAAATATATATTATTATTAAAAAACTCTAATGCATTTCAAGTCATTAAATTTTTTCAAAGAAATGAGATGGGCCGATCATACCAACAATAAAATAAGAATAAGAAAAAGAAATGAAACGGGTATCTTAATGCACATTAAAACAAAAAGCCTAAACTTCAAGTTTTGTCGAATTCAAAGGTTGAGGGAGAAGTCACTCTCGACGTCTGAATCCCCCCCCCCCCCCCCCCCTCAACCGGTTCAAATTTTGATTAACTCTAACCCTAAAGTTTATAATATATATTTTTACCTTAGAATAAACTTGCACTTCAAAATTGATTGAGGGTGAAAGTAAGGATGGTGGTGGGGGTGTTCAATACATGATAATACCCTAGTATATCCTACAAATCAGTTAAGTGTTTCATTATTCATAATAATTTGAAGATAAAAGAGAGTTATGATTAAGAGTTGAGGAAGATGTGGAAGGTTGAGATTTATTTTCTATTATGATAAAAGAAAGTTAGGATTATAAGAGCAAAAGAAAATAAACATAAAATTTAAAATGAAGGTGTAAGATGTACATTGGAAGGAGATATATATAGGTTTGTGTGTTATTTTTACCTGAAATGAAAATTATCATAGCTATCTACATAGTTGTCAGATTTTGGAATGTACTTTTGAAGATCTTTTCAATGAAACAAATAATCAATACAAACACTTTAAAATTTAAAATATGCATATCATACTGTATGCATTAAAAAAATCTAATGCATTTTACGCCGTGAGTATTTTCAATTTTTTTTCATAGGAATGAGAAAGACTTCTCAAATCTAAAAGCATATTCAAACAAAGAACCCAAACTCTACTTCCACAGTTTGAAATTGTTTTTTAATCTGATAAAAACTTTGACCAATTTTAACCCTGATGTCACGATACAATATATATATATATATATCCTAAAGAATTCGCTTCGAGCCTAATTCAATCATGTATGCCCAATGTAGCAAAAATTAACCATTAAAAAATGATGTGGCATTTTAGTTTATTGGAGTAAAATACTATGTAGATGGTCCAAACTTAGAACCTTTTGCCAAACTTTTTGATGAGTATGATGTGGTGTTTGTTTTCATAAAGAAGCACGAAAGTTCAGTTCACACTGAAGTGAGAAACCAGAGGTTTTAAGTAAACACTTTCCTTTTGCTTAGCCGCAAAACAAATCATCTGAATATTGATCACACTTCTGATCATTAAAAAGTAAGTAAGATGTTTTGCTTCTAATTTAGAAGAAAAAACAAATGCCCTCTATTTCATTGGGGACAAGGTTGATAGTGGTCATCATCCTAGACCCAAGTTTTTATTTTAATTGGGGAAGCGCCACGAGCCTTGTTTAGCTAATTATGACCTTAGATGCCATGACTACTAATTTTCGGTTTTTACTCACTCAGAAGTGTTAAGTAACTTACCACTGTCTTGCAGATACATGACTATCATACCCTTTATGCTTGATCTCCCAAAGAAAGTGATTTACCTGCCAACAACACTATTTGTAACGAGGTGTCAACCTCTTTAAAAATATAGACTGCATTTCTAAATTACTTGACAACCTTTTCATTGAGTAAAATGCATGTTGTTGTATAGGGTCTTTGAATAACGAATATCATTCTATAAAATAAATCTATAGTCTTGCACTATGATTCAAACTCGAGATATATATAGTACATAATTTACTACAAGTGCCCATATAAGTAAAAACAAAGCATACTTTAGAGAATTCTGAAACACAAAAACATCAAGATGTGTTGTGGGTACTAAGAAAAGTTATTGTAAGGTGTATAATCATTACCACCCACGTATGACACTGCTTTTAGAACTACGGTATGGAGGAACCATGCCACCTCAAACATGACTGAAGTAGTGAACTACAAATTATTTGAGGTCATAAGTAAGATTTCCCAGCTTTCAACAGCAAGTTTCAAACCCACGACCTCAAACAAAATGGTGGATGCTCAACTAAAAATGGTGGGTGATGTTTAACCATGTCACCGAGAGCCATCCAAGTGTCAGGTGCACTCCCCTGATTCTAAAGAGCGAGGCCTGCGCGAGTAATTGGTGGAAGATATCATCATTTTATGGTTGCCTTGAGATGGGCGAAGGTGATGGCGGTGTTGGGCTGCATTTGTATTGGTTGCCTTCTACATTTCGACTATAGAGGTTAACAGAAATAACGAGCAGGTATCTTGTAAGATTTTGAAAGGTCAACTACTATGAATGCACCGAGCCTTGCTAGGGAGCGACGGAGAGAGAGAGAGAGCGAGGCCCGCGCCAGGGCAGCCCAACACCGCCATCATCTTCGCCCATCTCAAGGGGCTACATTTCGACTATATTTGTATTGGTTGCCTTCTACATTAGGCACACAGGTACATTTTATGGTCATTGATTGAAGTTATCATCATTTGGTTTCAGCATTAATAAGAGTTGTATGAATTGTATAAATTGATAGTATAAGAAAACTCACTTGGTTTAGTATTGGAATTGAAGCTGTGGCAGGTGTGCAGTTATCTCACAAAACGGCGGGGAACCTTTCGACTATATTTGATATTGGGGGAGTAATTGGTGGAATTTCAGCAGGCTACATTTATGATAGAATAGAAGCTCGAGCTGTTACTTCAGTTTCATTCTTGTTATTATCTATTCCAGCTCTTATTCTATATCGAACATATGGAGGTATCTCCATGTTTATGAACATTGGGTTGATGCTTGTTTCCGGATTGTTTGTAAATTGACCATACTCGCTTATTACAACGGCTGTTGCAGCTGATCTTGGTACACAAACCTTGATCAAAGGAAACTCTCGAGCTTTGGCGACTATGACAGCTATTATAGATGGTACTGGTTCTAGTGGGGCAGCTCTTGGTCCTCTACTAACTGGTTATATTTCTACAAGAGGATGGAATAGTGTGTTTATGATGCTTATCATATCAATTTTTTTGGCGGGACTCTTCTAGATCCACTTTGCGAAGGCTGAAATTATTAGCAAGATGAATGGGAGAAAATGGTTATGGCGCAACATATCAACTTAAAGTATTGCGATGGAGTTCCCTTCATGTATGTTTTTTGTAACTCATTCTTTGTATTCATTTTACATTTGATGAATTTTTATACAATTCTCATAGATTTGGACTAATAAATAAACAAAATTGCAATAAATGAAAGAAACGGAATAGACAATAAACGAAATAAACTATAAACAACTAACTTTTATTCAATCAATTAAGGAACAATGGGCAACCTAAGCTCATATTTATAATTAATATACCTTGTAAATCAAACCCTAAATCTAATAAAAAAATCAATGTGTGAACCCTAATTAGAATCCCTATTAAAAAAATAATAGAATGTCTAATATTGCTAAAATAATACTATTATTAATATTAATAAATATCATAATTCCATCAATCTCCCCGATTAAAGAAGTTCGTCCTCGAACTTGAAGTCAAGGAAGTCATACAAGCACAAGCAGCAACACATGGTGAAGTGTCCAAGTAGAAGGCGACCTTGAACTGTACTCTCGTAATTGTTGGCATCTCCAAAATTTGGCACAAAAAATAAACTCCAATCTGAATACTGATTTGTTGCCTGATAATAAAGTTGTGCGCAAATTTGTGGAAATGAGATCCAAAACTGTTCCAAACTGGATTTGAAAATTTGTTTTGCGGTGGTAAGTGAGTTGTCTGGCGGAGTAAATAACATGTTCTGAAACAAGAGCTTGTGGTGGTACTGACAGATGGTGAGGTGTAAATAGTTACAAGGATTCAGGGACTTGAGTAAAAATGGTGGCCATGGACTGATTTAAATATTGAGCCAAGGACTAAATTTAAAATTTGATCTTCTTCCTCTCCCCGATCGATTGAAACGGGAAGGAGGTGCTTGGGGTTGTGGCTTGCGATGGAGAAAGGGACGGATAGTGAGGGAGGAAGGGTGGTCGATAGGAGATAGGGAGGGGGTTCCGATGGAGGCTGGTGGGGGTGGGGAGGGGGGGGTGGGGGGGGGGGGAAGGTTGATCGACCAAGGAAGGGATTTGTTGAGTCGATTGAGCGATCGAAGGGGAAGAGGAGTCGATCGAGTTGCTGGCAGGGTCAGTCAATGGAGTTCATGGAATGTGATGATCGATAGATGGAGGTAGCTGGTGGGAGTCTGTAAGGGAGGTGGGAATGTCGATCGATCGATGGAAGAGGTGGCTGGTGGGAGTCTGTAAGGGGGGTGGGAACGTCGATCGACCTAAAGCTTAAGGGATGAGTTGCAATTGCAATCATGCGATTGCGGGTTTTGGGACTGGTGATCGACTTGTTCCACTGGCTGGCAGGGTTGATCAACTGGGTGGTGGATGACCCGTGAACTGATCGGTGGAGTTGGCGGCAGGAAGATGGTCAATTGATCTGCGCCGCTATTGACAATACTGGGTGTGGGCCCTTGTGGCAGAATCGATGGCTTTGGTGATGGCGCCATCAACAATGTTGTCTCATCCTCTTCGCATCAGTATGCCATAAATTCTGCCAAGACTTCCCTCAATCGTGCCTTCAATTTCGCCCACCTCAGGTTCATACTCTTCACAATTTTTTTTTATTTTTATAAATCGAACCAAATAACAAAGAATTGTTCGGCTTTGATACCAATTGATAGATTTTGACTAGTAAATAAACGAAAGCAACAAAATAGACAATAAACAAAATAAACAAATAACCTTTATTCAATCAACCAAAAAACAATGAGCAACCTACGTTCATATTTATAATTAAGTTACCGTCTAAATTAATCCCTAAACCTAATAGAAAACTAATGTGAGAACCCTAATTAAAATCCCTATTACAAAAATAATAAAATGTCTAATATTGCTAAAATACTATTATTGCTAATATTATTAAATATCATAATTTCATCAAATACACACATACACTTTACTTTACAAATGAAACTCCATTTTCTCCTTTCATTTCCTTGTTGTTTGTTTTACTTTGTTTGACATTTATTTCCGTATGAATTATATGATATACCATTTGGATTGACAATAAACTAGTGACTAACAACTCATCAGGAATAAGTTCAAATTTTCTGAGGACAACCAACTCCTTGTACCTAACTTAACATTTCCATAGTATATGATGAGAAATTCAAAGATTTTGTCACACGTGCTGGTTTTGTGATCAATTGTCCAATTTAATATCTAATTATCATTTGCAGTGTACTTAAAGAGTAAATGATTGACCAAGTAGAAGCCACTGAACTTATCTCCTGATGAGCTACAGAGGTATCACATCCTACACACGTCATTGTCAATCCCATTTTTCAGACTTGCAGATTATTTTTGTTGGTGTTTCATGCAAGTTTACATTGGTCAAAATGACATAAATTTGTAATCCATGATTTAGTGTTATGAGGATGAGGGATCATAAGCTTTAGGCAATGGAGGCCAAAACTGGTTCAAAATCACGTTATGGACATCATCTTTAACAATACAAGCTATGGCTTCCACTACTACAAAAATGAATCACAAATATATTTAATCCGATGGTGATGATATCCGTCAAAGTATAATGTGTTCTGCTAACAATGTGAGCCCAATGCCTTTTTGATGTGCTTAAGCATTTGCGATCTCATTTTACTCAATTTCTTCCAATTACCTTGTTTGCTCTTTGGTGTTAGCTTCCTACATTGTCAACTGTGTGGTGTTGAGAACTCTTGCACACGATTGTTTTGTATTATCACATTTGATCATACTTATCCTAAAATCAGGTATCACATATTCAAATAATATAGCGTTTTTCAATAAATATGCACATTACTTCCATTTTTATCCCAAGATGAACTCAGGGTTGATGCATCATGCATCCCCAAAACACATTTTTGATTACTGGTGTAACTTACCTAGAGTGGCCATGTTTTGTATACCTAGATTTGGAAACAGAAAAAAAGAATATAGAGTAATATAGACACAAGTACGCATATTCTATTCTGCCTGGCTGTTGGTATGAATCATCCTACCCAATGATATAGCTGAAAACATGATTTAGTACATAGTTCACTAGTGAATGTATATACAGTTAAAACTAAGGTGACAACTAAATTGTTACTATAGTCTCTTTCTATCCTTCTAATAGGCACTTGAGGTTGAGAAGTCCCTCCGTAGATATGCTCCTTTGCACTCTGGTTCTGTTGATCACAACATTGGGAGCCAGTTCAGAGTGAAAACACACTATCACTATTGTCAAGTTGTCTATCGCCCCTCGCTTGATTGCCTCTCCGATCATTTCCTTGCTGCACAGCTTGACATTGTTGTGCTCTTGTAGTCTCCTTCTAGCAAAGTCTACATCATTTTGGCTCGTAAATGCATCCCATATTCTGTAGCAACTGATAATCAAGAACTCGTCCTCCTTAGATAGTGTGATCAACTTTAGTTCGGTTCAGCACTCAAAAGCCCACCCTTTTCACTGATTTCTTTCAAACCCTTGATGTGCCAGTCACCAAAAGCTTGAGTGACACCCAACTGCCCATTCAAATAGCCATCATCAACGTACCCACCCAAGGATTCAATGCGCTTCCTCTCCCCTGCAGAACAGGGTCTGTGATCCTTGGACATTTCCATAGCTACTCCTAGCTGTGACAGTACTGCTAGGCAGTCTCCTGCATTTGCTACTAATAGAGATCTGTTTGAACAATTTGAAGTCATTAGCCTGCTTATCAAACAACTTGTAATGATAGTGTTCGTGGATTCCATGACGCAAGGCAAGAGCGATCGATGACCACAAGGCCTATAAATAAAGGGCTGGCACCTGCTAAGTAATGGGGGACTTCAACCCATGGCATATGAGTCTTGAATCTATGACCTCCTACAGGGGAGGGGTATATATCAACTACCCAACCAATCAGGTGTTTACGGGAACGACTAAATGCATTGCTGGGACGCAAATTAAAGCATTGCGAAAAGAAGTATGAAGAAACGATATAATTCCTAAGGTTAAAGACTTAAAGTGAATGGTGACTTACCTTCCAAATATCATTGCAGTGAGCGCAGTTGTGCCAGAAGATAGAGTGGACTGAACAGAGCACTTTTCTGCAAAAGCAGTATCTGTCTAGACAAATGATCTTGTGACAACTTTGTTAAGTTTCAAAGGGAAGTCGGCATCCTGAGCAATTACTCTTGGTAAATTGTCACGAACATAATCTGCTGCACCTTTTCCTCCATGCCCATCAAATACCTGTTAGCATAATCAATTTAAAAACTATTGAGTATTTCTTCAGAATATGTGCAATGTCAAGGTTGTGTAACAATCACTAACTTCAATTTGTTCAATAACTGCTACGGCGGAAACTACTAAAAAATTGGACCATTTTCTAATCCTCTGAAATGTGTTTAGTCAGTTATCCCTGCAGCTCAAATCTTTATTATTACATTAGTAGTTTTTCTTTGGTTTTCCTGTTCTTACATGAGGTGATTTTATGATATGAGGGAAGGTGAAGAAATCTGAGTCTGGATGTCCATAATTTCAGCTGGTTCATCAATTGAGGTGAAGACTTGCTGCTGAACTGCTGAACTTGTTCCACCTGCTCCGCCTCCAATAAACACATGGTTTTGTTTCCAATAAGATCAATTACAGTCAAAGAAGAGAGGAAAGAGTGGCAGAGAAGCAGTTATTGTTGGGTGCTTTACTTTTTTATTTGTGAAACCAGATTGTATTTCTCTTCTCGTGCTACTTCCAGTGTGATTCAGCATAGTCCATATTCCAGTCCGAGTTGACCCAATCCATTAATTGATAAAAAACCAAGGGTATTGTCTGAGTTTTTTCTTTGCCACACTCTGAACCCTTTTTTTTTTCCTTAAAATTTATTTCTTATCTATTATCTATTATCTATTATCTATTATCTGTTCAAGCCCTATCCTCCTTTGGCAACCTTATCTTCCTTCCTTAAATTTCTCCCAAATAAATAAACTTGATATACCTAGCTCTAATCTAACCCTTTGATCACTTAAATTCCTCATCTGGTCTCTTTATTGTCTCTTTGTGTTTGTTTTGCAGGTCTCTGTATCGCAACGATCTAAGTTTGATTGTCGCACCTTCATTAGTACATCACATCACCATACTCAGATCCATGAGTAATCATTCCTACCACACTCGCAACATCGATCTACAATCTGCAGAAAGATTACCACATTTACTTCGTAGATCTTCACTGAACTCAGGAAATACACAACACTCAGAACCCACACCAAACCCAACAACTCCCACTTTTCTATTTCAAGCTCATTACTGCTACCGTGCTCTAATGATAAACTACTATCATATTCCTCAATCCTCTGGACCAGATCTATTACCATCCATTGATCTTAATCTCCCCCTTCCACCACAACCCCAACCAACTCACGCACAAATCAATTCCAGTCTTGAATGCACCATACCCATGTCGCATCACCTACAATTTCGACCATTACAGGCTTTTCATAACATCCCTAACATGCACGCTTATACATTTAATCCCATTACACACCAAACCCCCATGCATAACACTCAACCACAAACCCATTCCTTCTCTATAATCACTCTCAACTCATCCACTGTTTCGAATAACAATCACACACCTCCAACTCAAAGTCCTCTAAACCAACACCCCCTTGTCCTCAACCAACCATGGATCCCTCCTCATCTCAAGCTCTTCTTGACCATATTGTCTCTAACCTACAACAACAGTTGGCCGAACACCTCACTCTTCCCACCCCAGACTTTGCTTCACGCAACGAAACAGACACAAATAGTCTAGATCTACGTGCGGTTGTGAAGTTTTTTCATTTCCAAGGTCCTCGGATCGACACCTTTGCTCATCGAGTTGCACCTCAATGGGAGATCACTCATGACTTCCACATCGAACGGATACCTCGACGACGTGATCTCTGTAACTCTTACTACATGATTAAGTTCATGACGGCCGAGGATAAACTAAAAGTGTTGAACTAGGGTCCTTGGACTACATGCAACTGCTTCAAGCATTCCAGCACATCCCAAATGCCGCCATGCACATCAACCGATCCTTGCCCTTCAATCATTCTTCACGTATTAGCTACATGAGAGAAAAAAAAGGAGGTAACCACCCCAACACTTCCTTGTCGGCCCCATTCCGGTACACACATTGGTCGTCTCAACACCACCATGATCATACAATCATTGGCTAGGGAACCAATGAGCACACTCGTCTCCCTCATACTGAGCCAACTCACCCTAATGGTCCAACTCATTTATCACTCATCCCGCAACAAAGAATTGTTCCTAACCCATCTGAGTCCGAATCAGTTGAGTCGATTCCACTCAACACACCTACATCAGTCCTTCCCATTGCGTCTCACCGCTCCAACTCACTCTCCGACTCAACCCAACCAAACATATTTACTCACGCAAACTCTCACTCTATGGACCCACCCAACTGTACCATAAGTACCATTAATTTCATCACCAACACCTCATCACCCCACAACAAACATCCCACCTTTTTATTCTTTCCCTAATATGATTTTTCAGCAACAATCCACTCCAACAGCCGCCATAAATGAGCCCCACATCACGTCACTTCTCCACCACTCACATAACCACATCACCCACCATGAACTCAATCCTATGCAAATCCAACTAAACATTCAAACTCACAATCCCAATACCACCCCACTCTCTTTAAATCATGATAAGCACCATCACGAAAATCACTCGCCAACACACTCATCTTCCTCAAATAACCATTTTTTCTATCTTCAGCTCCCTGAAACTGGTAATGAAGCTCTACAAACTCCTCGTCCCACTTCTCAGACCAATAGTACCTCGTTGCTGCCATTATCACGAACTCCACTGATCTCCACTACCATAAACGCCACAGAAAGCGCCTGAAATTTGCTCCCTCATCACCGATGACTTTCTTTCGGTGAACCCTGCCACTACGAGTCATCCCCCACCTGCCAATCAAGCTCAATCAGAGTTTGAAGGATCAAAGTTTCTTCACTCCAGACATGGTGCTACAATATTGGAACCATTCTCTTCTAACATCAACAATTTGTTGATCAATTTCACAGAGGAAGCACCTATCCTCCCACTGATAGCCACAGAGCAATGTGTCAACACGGAAGAGCTAGGAATCAATCAAACAACTCCGCTTCTTGCTTCACAAGAAATGCTTTTGAGTAATGAAGAAACAAGGGGAGTGGCACTTGCGGCAAATGATGTTCTTGCTCATGAACAAACCAAGGAAGGAAAAATACAAACAATGACTCCTCAGAAAAAACCCAGATCCAAGATTCTTCGCATCAGACTTGGACCAAATGGGAAATTAAGCAAAAACTTCAAAGATTCAAAGAAGTCAGGGAAGAAAAAACAAGAAGGAGAGGCCAAGTCAAACAGGCCAGGGAAGAAGAAAGCTACTGAATCCTTCAATACCACCAAGCAAGGCACATGTTCTCTTGATGGAAAGTAAAACTCCTCGTTCAGCTCTTGTGATACAAACACAGCTCTGTCACTTCATTCAGACAATCTGAACTCACAGGGAATTGCAACTCTTAACAACCAGTCTCTTGTCATAAAACCTCCAAGTCAATCACCTGCATTGTCACTTCATTTGGGCACTGCTACATATCAAGACACATCGATTACGGCGACCGCCGACAATGGGTTGCCACTGTTGCCATGACTCTCAGCTAGAACGCTAGGGCATGGGGTTCCTCGGCGCATTCCAGAATCTCAAGGCCCTGTCCCTAAAATCCAAATTAGATATCATATTCTGAGACAAAAACGACAACAACCAAAATGGATCGATTGCGGCAAAGACTAGGATTCAGACACGAAGTCACAGTTGCAGCTTCAGGTCTTTCAGACGGTCTAGCTTTATTTTGGAGAGAAGATATAATCTCAAAGTTATTTCCTCTTGTAAATATTACATCTCTTGCGTATTAGATAACTATTACTCTCATATTGCTTGTTCTATCATTTTTGTTTACGGAGACCGTCTCTCTGCGCCCATTTCTGGGACATGTTGTCTCACCTATATGCTTCTCAGTCACACCCCACCATTATCATGGGAGATCTTAATGTATTCTTAACCCAGAAGATAAACTTGGAGGGAGAACTACTACTCTCTTTCAACTTAAACACCTCAGAGGTTTCATGGATACACACCAATTGCTAGACTTCCCCCTAAATGGTTCCAAATTCACTTGGAATAACAAAATAAGAGACCGGAACACGATCAAAACCAAACTTGACATAATTCTTGTTTCAACTGAATGGATGACATTCTACCCATCCTCTTTAGCCTCAACTCTACACTCTTCCTCTTCAGATCATCGTGCCATCTCGTTACACTTAGTTACCTCTATCCAGTCTGGCCCAAAGTCTTTCCGTTTCTTTCCTATGTGGACTAGGGACCCCAGTTGTCGCTTTTTGGTTACCAATTCTTGGCCTAACCATCTACACCCCCACCCCGCTCACAACTTCCACCTCAAAACCAAAAATCTCAGTCACTCACTCACTCGATGGAATAAAACCACTTTTCGCAATATCCACACCAATATACAGGAAACCCTTCAAGCCTTGGATCAAGCCCAAAACACAACTCCTTCCCTCGATAATGCCAACGCCATTTCTGTTCTTGAAGACCACCTTTCAGAACCGTACCGTCGAGAAGAATTTTTTTGGAAAAACAAATCCAGCGAATCATGGCTCCAAGACGGGAACAAGAATACAAATTTTTTTCATATTGCCTCCATGATGCGTAGGAAAAGGAATCTTATATGGCGCCTTCGCGACACAAACAATCATTGGCACTCCACCAATTCTGGCATGGGAACTATCCTAATGGACTACTTCACCGCCATCTGCACATCCTCCAACCCTGAACCCTGCCCAATTATCGACTCGTTGTTCACTCCTATTGTCACGGCTCAGGACAACGATCAATTGCTTGCTATCCCCACGGATGAGGAGATTAAAGACATCATTTTCGCCATGGAAAGCCACAAAGCCCTGGGCCCTGACGGCTTTCATGCCTTCTTCTTCCAACATTACTGGGAAACGGTCAAAAATGACATAGTCGACGTGGTTAAAAACTTCTTTATCACTCTTCATCTTGACCCAAAGCTCAATGAAACCTTCATCGCTCTCATTCCTAAAGTCACAAACCCCACAACTACAGATAAATTCCAAACTATTGGCCTCTGTAACGTCATCTATAAAACCATTTCAAAAGTTTTGGCCAATAGACTCAAACCTATCGTGGACACCATTATTTCCTCTAATCAGGGAGCTTTCCTGAAAGGGCGATTTATTTCTGACAATATCGTTGTGGCTCATGAAACTTTTTTTCACATGAAACAATGTCGTAAGAAAAAAAGGATGGATGACTATAAAAATAGATATGGCCAAAACATACGATTGAGTCGAGTGGACATTCCTTCTTGATATTATGAGACATCTCAGATTTGCCGAGCACTGGATTGATTTGATCTCCCAATGCATCTCCACCTCGTCGCTCAAAGTTCTCCTCAATGGAAGTCCCATCTCTAGTTTTGCTCCCTCCAGAGGTCTTCGACAAGGGGACCCCCTTTCTCCCTACTTGTTTATTCTAGTCGCCGAAGCACTATCTCAATTGCTTGCCAAAGCGGAAGCAAACAGGGACATCAAAGGCATGAGCATACAACGTCGATCTCCTTTGATTAGTCACCTTTTGTATGCCGATGACCTCATGTTCTTCTGTCACGCCTCACTCACTAAAGCACATGCTGTTAAAGAGATCTTCTCTTCTTATTGCAATGCCTCCTAGCAAGCAGTCAACTATGACAAATCTTCGATCTTCTTCAGCTCTAATGTCCACCATCGTCATGCCAAGATGATAAACCACATCCTAGGGTCCAAAATTTATAATCCAAAAGACAAATACCTAGGTTCTCCTCTTCTCCTCTCCAACAAGAAAGCTACCGACTTCCAATTCCTAATCGACAAAATCGAGGCTCACCTTTCCTCCTGGAATGCGAAAGTCCTCTTGTAAGAGGGAAGAACAATCATGATCAAAGCGGTTATGAATTCAATCCCTGTCTACACCATGCAAACCATTCTTCTCCCAACCTCTATCACTACCAAGTTGGACACTTTAGCCGGAAATTTTTGGTGGAAAGGGTCTGAACACAGCAAAGCCAAACATCTCTGTCCTTGGCATCACATCACCCGCCCCAGACACCTCGGTGGGTTGAATATCCCGTCCTCCCGTCATCAAAATATAGCTCTAATTGCAAAAGAACGTTTGGAATGCGATATCCATGCCATCAAACCCTCGTACTCGGCAGCTTAAGAGCATTCACTGGTTCAACAAAAGTCTCTTTCAAATTTCAGCCTCACCTTCAATAGCTTCTTTTGTGTGGAGAGGTAACCTCACTGTCTTGAAAAGAATGAAGAATTTCCTCCTTTGGCATGTCCGATTAGGCAACACGATTAATCTGTAGACAAACTGTTGGGTCAAACCAGGTTTCATTTTAGAAAAATACTAAGAATTTTTCACAAGCGACTCTGACGCCATCCCTTCCCATATTCATAACTTTATGGATTACTGACCATATCAATGTCCCCCACTCGAACTCTGACCTCATTCATTCCATCTTTCCGCACCCTGTGGCTTTAGACATCCTCAACACTACTATCAAATTCCGAAAGAACCAGATAAACTTATCTGAATTTTTGACAAATGAGGCCCCTTCTCAGTCAAGAGTGCTACCAAAGCATTTTTTATTGAATCACTATCTCCAACCTCCTCAAATCCCACCTCTCCAGGATTGACCCCCAAGATACTCCGAGAACGTTGGAGAGTTAAAGCACCAAAACCTGCTTCCCACCAAAACCATCTGGCACATAACCTCTCCAGGATCTACCCTATGGAAAGTCACTCAAAACCTACTTCCCACCATGAAAAATCTACAACGGGTCCACGCCCCTATGGATAATTCGTGTATCTTCTGTCACAATCATCAAGAGGATACCTTACACCTCTTTTTTAGTTGCCCCATCATTGCTCATATTTGGCAACTATCTCCAATTCCAATCAACTGGCCTATGACTATTCTTCCGACTCAAAATGTAGACAGCATCATCACATTCATGTGGGCGACAACTAATACTCATACCTATGCCACGGAGGAAATGCTCTCCTAGTTTACTGCTGTCATCCAAACCATCTGGCACATACGCAACGATATTATCTTCAAGAATTCCCGTTTCACAATCCCTGATTTCATCAAAGCTTTCAACAGTACATGGCTGAGTTGGAGAAACCAATGGTTCACCACCCCATCTCACAATCAACACCTCACATCCCCAGTTTCGTTTCATCAAGTTCCGGCAAACGCCATCACTGACAACTTTTCCCCCAACCCGCACTGCAACATATCGGCTCCCAATCACATGATCGCAACAAATCACAACACCATCATAACTGAGACTCCAACCAATCGCCTCACAACTATTCAAGCTCAATTACATGCCATTAAGCACCACAGACTCAATCATTTACACCCCATCCCCCACCTCGGACCTACTTGTTTTACACAGGGTATGCTTATAGTTTCTTACGATGCAAGTTTTTATGCCTCTTTACAAAAAAAAGCAATTGGCATTCTGGCAATAGATGACAGCGGCAACGTGCTTGCTATGTTGGCTTCAGTGATCTCTGAAAGAGTTTTGGGTAGCACCATGGCTGAGTGACATGCAGCGGAGGCAACACTTTTGTTGATCCAATCACGCCAATGGAGATCCAGTCTTTTGTTAGGTGACTCTGGTTCGATTAACACTCTTATTAACGAAGCAAATCAAGACAAGCGCTTCAATATGCGATGGATGTGGCAACCTCTGCTTAGTAGTATAAAACATTTACTTGCTGTCAATGGTAACTGGTACTGTAATTATATTCTCCGAGAGCTAAACTTTGAAGCTCATGAACTTGCCGCAAGTGCTGGATGTAATATTAGGACTTTTAATTAATATATATCTAGCTATAAGCTTTAACAAAAAAAAATTGATAAAAAACCATTTTATTCATTCATGGATCCATTGATGCGGATTGAGATTCACATTGAACACTTAAAGTTGATCCCATTGAATCCAAGTGGAATTCTTTTATTGTTTGTGCACATGAACTTAACCGCACCCACACAAATGCATTCTAATTAAGCTCAAACTAGTTTATCACCCATATCATTGGCATGATGATGAAACTTTGCCAATGGCATGACAGTTCAACGGTTAGAGCTTGGCGGATGGTACCACTAGGTCATGGGTTCAAACCCAGCTTGCGGCATCTTTATGGGTTATGGGATCCTATAAAAACCTTGCTTGCCTTTCAAAAAAAAAATGATGATGAAACTTTCCATATAGCGTGTACTCATGCTTATGGCATGGGTATCGTGTCATACTTTCGGCATGCCATCCTGGTCCTTGAGTCATGCTTTCAATACTTCCCATCAAGTTTGTTCCATCTTTTCTTTGAGTCATGCTTTCGATAGCTCCATCTTTTCCATTGGTAATATTTTTGTATAAAAGGCATGCTTATCATGTCAACTCATTGATTCTTCCTGGGGTCCCCAGCGGCGTCAACTCCCCCCCCCCAAAAAAAAAAAAAAAAAATTTTGTTTAAAGACAAGAAAGCTCAGCCATTGTTTCACTAGATGGAATAAATCAGATTTTCGGAATATCCATCCAAGTATTTTAGATACTCGAGTTGCTTTGGATAAGCTACAAAATGACCCTCCCTCTGAGAACAATGCCCAAGCTATTTTCATCCTGGAAGATCGTCTATTTGAACTCTTTTTTCGAGAGAAAATTTTTCTAACGCAATAACTCAGGATTATCCTGACTTAAGGAAGGATATAAGAACACAAAATTCTTTCATCTGTTTTCCTTACTCCGTAAAAAAAAACCTTATTATTCGCCTCAAAGTTCCCGCCAACATTTTGCACTCGAATCAAGACTCTATTGGCAATGGTTCTCAATTCCTATGTTGAGGATATTTTTCGCTCTTCCAACCCTAACCCTTGCCCAGGAATCATCTATCTTTGTGCCCCTTCCATCACTAATGAAGACAATGCTCTCCTTCTCACTATCTCGAATGAAGAGGAAATTCATTCCACTCTATTTGCTGTGGGTAGTCACAAGGCCCCGAACCTGATGGCTTCCATGTTTTTTTTTTCCAACATTACTAGGATATAGTAAAACAATATGTTACTGAAGTGGTGGTCAATTGTTTTACCACTTGGAAGTTAGATCCAATCTCAATAAAACATTCATAAGCCTTATTCCGAAGGTTTCAAATCCAATCACTCCTGATAAATTTAGACCCATTAAGCTATGTAATGTTATCTATAAGGTCATTACTAAAATCCTGGCAAATCGATCGAAACCTTTGCTGGATAATATCATCTCTCTCAACCAAGGGGACTTCCTCAAAGGTCTGTCTATTGCGGACAATGTCAGACTGGCTCATGAAACTTTCTTCCAAATGAAACATTGTCGCAAAAAGTAGCAAGGTTGGATGACTATTAAAATTATATGGCGAAAGCTTTTGATAGGGTTGAATGGTCCTTCCTCTTTCAAATTCTTAAACAACTGGGTAATGCTCATGGATGGATCCAAATGATAGAGCAATGTATCTCCACATCCTCTCTCCGTGTCCCACTCAATGGTTTTTCTCTCCCTCCCATCAAACCTACTAGGGGCATCAAACATGGAGACCCGCTATCCCCTTATATTTTCATCCTTATGGCGAAAGTCTTATTCAGATTACTGGCCCATGTTGAGCAAGATGGCCTTATCAAACGCACTCAAATCAGACGCCACTCCTCCTCTATTAGCCATATGTTGTATGTGGACGATCTCATGATTTTTTTGGACTTCCTTGGTTGAAACTCACTCTATCAAGGATATCCTTCACTATTACTGGTCGGCTTCGGGTCAAGTGGTGAACTACGACAAATCATCTGTGTTCTATAACTCAAATGTTCACAAAAAACACTCCAAAATGATCAACAAAATCCTAGGTTCTAAGTTGTACAATCCTAAGGATAAATACCTGGGGTCCTTCTGTTGTTGTCCAAAAAGAAAGCCTCTGACTTCCAGTTCCTCTTGGACAAAGTCAACTCAAAACTCTCGAGCTGGAAATCCAAGGTTCCTTTTCAGGCAAGGAGGATGGTCATGATTAAAACTGTCCTGAATTTGATCTCTGTCTATATCATTCAAACTTTCCTTCTTCCTAGCTTTGTCACCACTAAACTAGACAACCTGGCCCATGATTTTTGGTGGAATGGAGCGATGGATAGTAAAGCCAAACATACGTGTACTTAGGATCGCATTACTCTACCTTGTCACCATGGAGAACTCAATATCCAATCGGCTCGGAGTAAAAATTAACCTTAATGGCCAAAAACTTGTGGCGAGCAATCTCCTCACCCCACAATCCTCGCACTATCCAACTCAAAGTTCTCTATTTTAAAAACAAAAGCATTTTTCAATTATCCAAGCCCCCCACCATCGCCTCATTTGCTTGGAAGGGAAATCTAACCGCCTATTCATCAATGAAACGCCACCTTCTTTGGCAAGTTTTCTCGGGCGAAAACATTGATATTTGGCAGGACTGCTCGATCAAACTGGGACTCATACTTGCTGATTGCGTTTCATCGTCATTTAACAGCCAATTTTTTGACATCTATCCCTGATCTCTAGCTCACCTCCTCCGGCCAGGGGCTTCAATGGAACACAAATATCTTATTGTCCCTATTTCCCAAACCGGTGGCCATAAACATTATGGACATCTCCATCAGACCATCCCATGTCCTGACAAACTCGTCTGGCTGTTTGACAAAAATGTATTTTCTCTGTTAAGATTGCTTCTCAAGCTTTTCTTAACGATCAACTTGAAAACTCCAGCTCCAATCCTCTGATTTGGGATTTGCAAGCCAAACTTTTCAAAGCTTTGTGGAAAGTCAAAGCCCCCACTAGTGCCCTTCATCTTATCTGGAAAATCAGTCAAGATATTCTCACCACTATGACCAAATTGACTAGACTTCACATGCCTTGATGACTGTTGTATTTTTTTCCATAAGCATACTGAAGACGTCACTCACCTATTCTTCTTTTGCCCCATCGTCACTAAACTTTGGTACCTCTCTTCTTTTCCTATTGACTGGTAGAAGGCCAATTGTGATCCTCCCTCCACTGCCAGATTTTTCACTTTCATGTGGGACACAACCAGAGCCCATCCAATGGCTACTGAGGAGATGCTTTATCAATTTATGGCTATTCTCCTCATTATCTCAATCTCGCAACAACATGATTTTCAATAAAAGAAAATTAGCATGCAAACTTTCATAGCTTCCTTCCATCGCACTTGGACCTCCTGGCAACGCTAATGGTTCAATAACAACCCCACCCAACCAAACCACTCAAGCTTAGTGAACACTATTTGCATAAGATAATCTAATGACCATTCACCAAATCCTGGAAACTAACTCTACCGATAATAAGTCGACTCCTTCCACGGAACGTGTGTTTTCAGTTCCTATTTTTGGTCCCCTTCTTGAGGCCGAAACCATCCGCAATGAATTGATTTAGACTCAAGTTCAGTCAGCTAGACACCACCTACTTAAACACACTATCTCTTCAGCTTAAGCCATTTCCCTTCACGTTGGATCCAGATATGATTATTTTCACCTATGATGCCAGTTTATTTGACTCGTCAAAACAGGGAGCTATAGGGAATTATGTAGTGACGATCCTTGGTTCTGTTCTTGCTAGGGTCCGATCTCAGGAAAAGTGTTGAATAACACCATGGCAGAATGCTACGCGGCTGAGGAAACTCTTATGCTCATCCAGGCAAGACAATGTCGGACATGGCTTCTTTTGGGCGACTCCAAGTGATGGAGATTTTATTAACCTAAATTAATAAGCTAATAAACCCTACTTGTAATACCGCAAGTGCACGGCTGTCTAACTGGTAGACAGTGGCAAATACGGGTCGATCCCACGAGAATTGACAGATAATCGAATTCTAAGACTTATTTAAACTAATTTAGAGTTGAGGGTTACAGCAGATGTAAATTACTAAAATTAAGAGATTAAATTGACAACTTAAATTGAACTGATAGGATGATAAGAGAGGGGACCGAGACATCGAATCCACCATAGGTTCTTCGAGATTTTTATAATCCAAATTATTGTTTTCAAGAATTGACATGACTAACCTAAAGATTAATCTAAGTTCACAATTGATTTCAGCAAAGGTATAAACCCCTAGCATTGTGTGTCTTCTTACGACACACACAATCACATGTTTATTTAACTAATTCTAAACCACTAGCATTGCATGTCTTCATACGGCACACATAATCACAGATTCAAATTAATTGATTAAAGCAGGCTTTGAATATCAATAAAGGGTACTTCTAACTACCGACTAGTCTAGATAATTAATCAGGATATAATCGGTGAAAGCAAATTATTGAAACTCAGAAATCAACCGTGTTTAACATTCAATCATATGGAAAACAATAAATTAAGATACAACAAACTCTAGGAAACCCTGTGGTTTCATCTTCGCCTCGGCGCGGGGTCTAGAAGATCATGGTGGTGGTGGTCAGAACATCAGTGGAATCCATCTCAGCACGAACGCGCATACCGAGAAATGCTGCAAATGCACTGTGGTGGCTCTTACAGGATCTCGGGGTGCCAATAGTCAACTATTTGAAAAACAGTTGGTTCCCCCCCCCCCCCCCCTCCCCCCCCCCAAAAAAAAAAAAATCCAAAATTAGACTAATCCCTGAACTAAGGTTTTCGTCCTTTGCCTCAGGGTTATAAATTTTATGAAAAAATGCCCACGTGAAGAGCACACATATTCCCACAATATTCAATAATTTATGCATAGTACACATCTCAAGGAAGAATAAGTGGTGCATATTAAAAAGAAAACCTACCATCTTTCCCTGGCAAAGACGTCCCTCTCCACCTTCTCCGACAACCACATCTCGCCGTCGCTTCCCTCTTATCTTTTCCCTTCTATTTCATCGATGATCACCGCCCCACCTCCCTCTTCCCAACTCTGCACCGACACCACCAAGCTCGTGAACCTCCAATTCCACCAATTCAAGTAGATCCTCATCATCCATTTGATCATAATGCTTATTAAAAAAACACTACCATACTAGTGCCCGAAAACTTGGAGAAGACTGGAACAAGAGATGAGCTGAGGAGTCAATTTATATTGGAAGCAAGTAGCTCAGCTCAGTAGAGGAAAGTTCAAAACTCTGAAGCAACTCAAGCACAAAAAATACTAGGTACATTAATGGAGGTTCTCCTTCAAATGGTTCACCATAACTGGAACATATGTTCAACAAAAAAATAAATTACATACGTTACAAACCTCTATATAATGCTTGTGTAGAAGGCAATTGCGACAAAGCTCAAAGAATTGTTGGTTCTCATCCTAACATCTGGATGAACATAATCGATCCCATGGGGACAGAGATGAGAGAAGTGGGGGAAAAGGAGGTGTGGAAGAAGGCGAAAAGGGAGAGGAAGGGTGTTGTGGCATCGACGATGTTGTTGCTGAGCAGATAGTTAGGAACGGGGTAGTGGTTCATGGTGATTGTATATGAATAGAGAGTTAGGGGAATAGGCTAATAGTGGCGGTTAGTGAATTTGAACAAATAAAGTGAGGGAAATGAAGGGGGAGGGGCGGTGGTGATAGAGATTCCATTTGAGAGAGGGAGAGTTGGGAGAGGGTGATTGGTGGCAGTGAAGAAGTTTAATAGAGAAGATAGATGAACGAAATGAATGAAAGAGGGAGATGGTAAATAAAACCACTAATTTTGTCCTCAATATTATAAATCTCGAGGTGTAATTTGCATAAATTAATTTTAATTTTAATTTTATTTTAATGATAACCGTTATTTTGTCTCGAGAGATGCATTTATTTCTAGGTGTGTTGGTAAAATTTTGCGGTGGTGCTTTTCACGCGATGGGCATTTTGGTCAGAAAATTGATGACCCTAACAGTCAAAGGACGGAAACATCAGTCTATGAGGTAAGTCTAATTTTGGATTTTTGAGGGGGATTTTCCTAATTAGGGATTATGGATTGAGGGGAATGTCTAATTGCCCCTAACATAGTTACACCATAGTAATTTATGAATTTGAAAATTGACCCATAAATTATTATATTTTTTTGTGTTTCACTACATTATTTTGATCAAATTTTCATTCTTCTTAAGTTAGAGATTATAGACTATAATATCTATAACTGGAAAAAAAAAATTAAAATAAAAAAATATGATATCAAAATATTATAGACTATAATCTTCCTTACAATTCAGATAGGGTTTTTACTGTTCATAAACAGTGATCTGAGTCTGTTTGTCCTACGTGGCATGATTTATCTTTTGGCAAAACTTAAGTTAAAACTTTCACCCCGATACTTTCCTCACTCACTCCCCACCTCTCTCCCTTCACTTCTTTCTCCCTCCCTTCAGAACCCCAAAAAAATAAAAAAAATTTCGTCGAGCGAAAGAGAGGGGCGGCTCAAGAGGCAAAGTGATGGCGTCGAAGCCCTATTCGACGGGACAGCGTCGCATCCCTATGGGGAAGGAAAACCCTAGATCCGTCTTCAGCGTCGCATCCCCAAGTCTTCAGCGGCGGCGGGACAGCAAAGCACGGATGTGGTTCGGTGGTCGACGTCGACACTGCCCAGAGGTAGGAGTTCTAGCCCTTCTGATTTCGCTAAGATGCTTTCTGTGTGGACTTCTAGGGTTTCGATGTCTGGGAAATTGATGAGGGGAATGAGGGGGGATGTTGAATGAGGGGAAACCCAATTAGGGAGTGGGAGATTTCGCTAGGATGCTTTCTGTGTGGACTTCTGATTTCGCTAGCATCTCTATGTTTTTTTTTTTTTTTTTTTTTTTTTTTTTTTTTTTTGTTGTTGTTGAAGTTGTGAAACCCAATTAGGGAGTGGGAGATTGTTCATCTATAGGGAGTGGGAGATTCTTCAAATTCTAATCACTTAGCCACTAGGTTTTATGTTTCAGGTATGCGAGGTGCACGGGGATCTCGGAGAAGGCGCGTTTCGGTTCTTGGATTGGCTTCATGAGGCTGGTTTATCTGTTTGGCAGGTTTGTCTCTAGCAAAATTTGTTGAAGTTTATAGTTCATGTTCCAATTTTGATTTTGTATTTGTGTAAAATGGATGCAATTCTTTTCATTTTGATTGTTTGGGTTTAAAATTTTTAACTTTATGCTTTTGTGTATATGCATGAAATTGTTGCAAGTAATTTGCTTTGGTTTTCATTGCAAGTATTTAAAAAAAAAAATGAAAGAAAAACCCAATTGCGATTATTCGACAATTCGGTGAAAGTACGATGTACTCTATAGTAGTGCCAACGGCACGGGTATTACACTAGTATGATACAAAATACAAAATATTAATTAATGTCAAAAATATTATAGACTATATAATATCAAAATATTAATTAAAAATTATAAAATTATTTTTTCATGCTTTAAAACCAAATGCATGTAGGTGTGGACAATATGATAAAATAACGCACATTTATAGATAATCGTGCTTCTTAAAACAAAAAAAAAAAATCACTTAATTATATGCGCATGTAGAACGCGACAACGCGTTGACTCCCTAATCAATTGTAACATGAAAGCTAAGTATAGTTTTCAACTTATTTTATTGGACAGAGTTATACTTTCAAATCCATTTTAACATATTTGGAGAAATCTATAAAATTCCACTATTCAAACTACCTCAGTCTCGCTCATAACATAGTTGCCAAAGTTTGGTTGCCTAACATTTTTAGATAGAAAAAGAAAAAACTCATAAATTGGTACTCGCGATTTCACAAATCTAGAATCTAACTTTAGATCTCAAGGAATGGAGGAAAGGATCCAACAACTCAACAGTCCCAACTCCCAATTAATCTATCCCAGTATGTGATATGGGCTTTCTCTTACAGCCTAAAGAACCCAAAACAAAGCATATCCCCTACCCAAGCCCATATGTCAATCCATCCATGATCCAGTTTTGAATTCTGAAACGCAAAAACTGACTCTTTGAACAGCTGAATCAACTCTCGAAAACCCTCTCTTCCCAGCACATTTTCCCCCACCCAAAAAAAAAAAAAACAATGCAATCTTTAACATCAAACTTCAAACACCTCCATCGAGTCTCACCAATTTTCATCTCTCACATTCAATATTTTCTTAACATCCACACTTCTTCCTCCCCAACCAATCAATTTCCCCCTAAAACCCTAAACCCCAACCCAATCCCTCCTCCTTCTAGGTTTCCCACCACACCCCGCTCTCACACTCTAGACCCAATTGGTTTTGATCACAAATCAGTAGAGGAGACTCTATCCAGCTACACAAACGATTGGAAACGCGCATTCGAGTTCTTCAATTGGGTGGAAAACGAATGCCAATTCGAACACAATGCAGATGCATACAATCGGATGATCGACATAGCAGGTAAATTCTTTGAATTTGACCTCTCTTGGAGTTTAATTGATCGAATGAACAAAACCCATTGTGTTAATTACACTACATTTCGTATAATGTTTAAGAGATATGCGGCGGTTCATATGGTTAAGGAGGCTATTGATACTTTTAATAATAGGTTAGAGGAGTTTGGATTGAAGGATGAGACATCGTTTTCGATTTTGATTGATGCGTTGTGTGATTGTAAGCATGTGATTGAAGCTGAGGAGTTGTGTATGGGAAAGAATTCGGAGTATGGGGTTAATACTAAGTTGTATAATATGATGCTTAGAGGTTGGTTGAAAATGGGGTGGTGGAGTAAGTGTAGAGAGTTTTGGGAAGATATGGATCGAAAGGGGATTGAGCGGGATTTACATACGTATACTATTTATATGGATATTGTTTGTAAATCAGGGAAGGCGTGGAAGGCGATTAAATTGTATAAGGAGATGAAGAGGAAGAAGATTCAGTTGGATGTTGTGTCATATAATGTTGTTATTCATGCAATTGGGATGTCGGAGGGTGTTGATGAATCAATTAGTTTGCTTAAGGAAATGTTGGAGTTGGGATGTAAACCCAATATTGTGACTTATAATACGATCACGAAGCTATTGTGCCAAGCAGGAAGGTTGAGACATGCACGTTCGTTACTTGATCAAATGCCTGATAAGGGATGTGATCCTAATGTGATTACTTACCATTGTTTCTTTGGGGTGCTTACTAGGCCTAAAGAGATCCTTCAGTTGTTTGAGAGAATGTTTGAGACTGGTGTGTATCCGAGGATGGACACATATGTGATGTTAATAAGGAAATTCGGGAGATGGGGATTCCTTCGACCAATATTTGTTGTTTGGAAAAAGATGGAAGAACATGGATGTAGTCCAAGTGAATTTGCTTATAATGCTCTGATTGATGCATTGATCCAGAAGGGTATGATTGATATGGCTAGGAAATATGATGATGAAATGTTGTCTAAAGGGCTTTCCTCTAAGCCACGGAAAGAATTGGGGACAAAGCTATTAAACGAAAGATCAGATGTTGAGTAGCCGATGCTTGATGAACTTGCTTGAAGTTACAAGGTTGAGGATTCGGTCCTATGCCTTGCATTCCATTGCCATTATGACAACCATCTGACCTATGTACTTAACTAATCAGTTTTTGGAAAGGGGTTGGCTGCAGGAGCACTACATGATTTATCAAGGTGGTTGTGTTTGATTGAGGTTCAGTGACATAGCATTTGGGGTATACTAATATGAGAATTGATTAGCAGGAGAGGAGGATTTTGATAAAGGCAATGCCCATGTCTCTTGTGCTTGAGGATAGCAATGCGAGTCGTACTTGTGTAACTTTGTGAGAACTCCCGGACATGTCAATTTCTTTGATGGGGCTGTTTTGATTGTTGACGTTGCTGAAGGAGTGATGGTATGTTTTTAATTAGACACATACAACATGTGCACCATTTCCACCATTACCTTGTTTTAGTTATTAACTGTATGACTAATGAACATTTTATTTTTATTTTCCCTATTTTCTCTATCATTATTTTAGTTGCAGTTCTATGATGCTATTAATATATGTTTGGAACATTGGAATTGGAATTGGGAAGTTAAAAGAAAAGGGAAAAAAATAAACAATATAGCCTTTTTAATTTCTCATTTCAAGCAACAACCTTCTTTGTGGAAAAAAAAGAAAAAGAAAGAAAAGTTCACTCTATTTTGAAAAAAATCCCCAAACCCCACTCTATATGAACCAATGTGTGCAGTGAAGATACTTAGTCTCTTAGTCTTCAACACTTTTGGCTCCACGCAAGTTCAACCATGGTAGAATTTGACAGTTTGACAAAATTTGGTTGTAAGTTGTTTTGAACAATAACCATTTCGATCCACCAATATTGTAGCTCATTTGGTTAGACATCCACTCTCCTTAGTGAGATGTTGTACATTTGGGACTCACGAGTAGTATTTAGTTAATTTTCGCCCGATAATTACGGGCACATATGCTATGTCATTGATTAGCGATTGGGCATGGATTGTAGTTGCTTAGGTAGAACGTGGCGAAAGCAAGGCTTCGTGCAACCTTGATTACCATTCACGGACTACAATGGAGCCTTAAATAGAACCACTCCCCCCCCCCCCCGCGAACCCCCCAAAAAAAAAATCAATGATAACCATTTCGGAGAATGGAAGTTCAAACTTGAGTTGAATTTCAAAATGTGTTTAGCACATTTATCTTTTGTTGATTTGACCGATTAAAATTTTATAATCCAAGAGTTCCTATGCTAATCAGTATACTTAACTTTTCAATAAATTTTAGTCCCTTTAAGTAAAATTAATTGTTATCATATTTGTAATGGCTTTTTCTTATTTCATTTGTTGTTGTTCTAGCTATAAACATACATGTAAACTCATTTATTTATTTTCAATGTTTTGTAACACGTAGAAATTATTTGTAGGTATCAACCGATTCAGCGATAGGAAAGAGAGAAACCGTAAACTCTTTGATGACAGCCAGAGCTGCAGCTCACTTGATATTCAAACCAAATCTGTTCATTGGTGTTGAGAATTCTGAATAACCTGGGGTGCCTTAGTGCTGTTTTAGATCTGTTCTATTTGAGTCTGTGTGTTCTTCTTGGGTTTTAGTGAGGTTCTCTCATTAATGCCCTTTTCATGGTTGATCTTTTTAACCATCACTCCATCAACATTGTGGCGTCTGGCTCATGAGACAAAAGGATTATATTGGAACTGGGATACCAAACAAACTTGGACGTACCCACCAGTTTTCCATAAGAAAACCTAGGATTGGAATCTATAATGAGCCCAGGTGTGCTGTAACAACGTTGAAGCTCTATGTGCTATAATGCCGAGCCAAGGACGCTCCACCTTATCTATAGAAGCAAGCAACTGAGTTCTGAATGAATTAGCTCCTTGGTAATGACTCAAATCTATAATAGAAAACCCTATGAGGGGAAACTAGTCTGGACTGGAGAGAGATGGGATTGGTTTTTAACTGGGGGGAGCAGGTGCGAGCTTTTTTCATTCAGTAATTGACCTCATGATACATCTTTCTTATACGGTTTGCCAAGACTGAGAAGTAAAATTTCCTGAAGCTCATATTCTGATGCAACTTCTCAAACATTGCAACTAATCATTCCAAAACACAAATCATGCCAAAACAAGAAGCACATGCCTAGGATGTCAGTTATTAGATGGTGTTCTATAGAGAAGAAATTTATTGATACTAAACATAATGGAGAAATAGGTTGTCATGTGAAATAACCATTAAGGCTTATTATCACATCTTACATCCTTAATCAAATTCACTTTTGCTGGTATAAAATAGAAACTGTGGTCGTTCTCCTCCCTTTCTCCTTCCCTGTGTTGATATATGGTCTTTGATGTTTTGACGTGAATAGATGGAACATATTGGTGGTGATAATCCTGTCTTGTAATGGATAGATGGAACATATTGGTGGTGATAATCCGGTCTTGTACGAATAGGATACATGATTACCGTTTGGGACTAATTATCGGGTAGAGAATCTTGGGATGCAATCATGATCAATCCCCAAGGAACCTACTTGGGTGGAGAAAGAACATTTTCCGGGAAGCAGTTGCTATTTCTGAGAAGAAGTAAAACTCTATTGAGAAAAGAACAGAGAATGAGCAAGAAAAGAAAAGGAGCCCAAGAGCCACTTAAGGCCAATGTTAAAAAGCTAATAGCTAGATTTGAGAAATGGGTCCCTTTGAAACACGGATAGATGGAACCCTCCAATGCCAAATGAGAGCAAGAATATCCAACACAAACTTTCTACTATCCTCCTTTGAAAATGCCTTTCTTTTGTTTCAAACATCACCCTAAACAAATGATACAGAGAATTACGGCCCAAACCAATCTAAGAGCACCACTTTTCAAAGCCCCGCAACTCAACACTCTGAGAATGGAGGGCCACATCCACTCCAGTGAATCGCAAGAAAAAGTTCCAAATCTCTTGCATAAGAAAGGACAGTTGAGGAAAGATGGATGCGATATTCAACCCACGTTTTTACCTCTCCGAGAAAAGCCAAACTGTGCAGATAAAAAGTGTGGTTTGGACTTTCCGTTGTCCAGAGCTCAGCAACATAATTCTTGGTAAAATAATCGCAAAAAAAAAAAAAAAAAAAAAAAAAAACTCGTCAATGATTGCAGCAATTATTGACCTGATGATTGGTGAGGTCAGTGATGGCAATGGCATCAAGTATAAGGAAAATTGTTGCAGGCTTGTTGATATCTCTTTGTTTTGAAATTAGGAGTTTTAAGTGGTTGGGTTCTGCTTGTTGCTAGCTAATACTTTTCATTCAGATTTAAATGAATCTAGTAGGTAGTAGCTGAACATATGATGTGAGCGCTGTTATAGAGATATAATTTTTAGTTTGTACTGACTAATTTCTAAATCATTTCGAAATGTTTAAAGGGTAATATCCTCGACTTGATTGCAGATCCAAGCATGAATGAAAGGTTGAAAGAAGACTGTTCTAATGTTAGGAAGGTGCATTCACCAAATCATATACCAATCATGAATCACCATCTCAAGTTATTTATTGGCCTTTGCTAAATGACACCACCATTTCTGTAGAAGAGCACCCCAATTATTTTTTCTTTTAAATCTAATGAAAGACACCACCACTATATACACCCAAAATTTTTTTTTCTCCCAAATCTAATGACCACATCCCGTTGACTCACACGACTCTTCCTCCCCCACCCTTCCCTTCCCAATCTCGTTGGAAAACGAATGTCGGTTACACGTCTTCATTCTGTCTCTCCCTTGCTTACACGTCTTCATCATCTCTGCTCTCTCTTCCACTACTTCATTTTCTCTCTCGCTTGAGGAAACAAACTCATTTCGTCGACATGGCTTGTTTTCCATCCCAAGTTCGCCGAATGACCCAAATTAGGGATGGGCAAGATTTTCGGTCCATCACTTTTTTTTTCCGGACCGATATGGTTTCAGACCGTTTCAAAGCATACCAAAACAACTTCTGATGTTTTCATCTCGTTCCCGATCCCGGGCCGATTGGAATCGGGACGAAAAATGCAGTCCTGTTCCACTTAGTGGACGTGCTTCAAGCCCAAGCCCAACTCTAACGAACAACAACCCTAACCTTAAGACTAGCTTTTAGTCTTTAAAATTTTTTATCGCCTCACCTCCACCTCCAGCTCCTGCCTCTACTACTAAACACCACTGTCAGCAGACAGTCGACAACGTCCAGTCTTGCACCACCATCAGGTAAGTTCCCCCTTCTTCTTCTTCTTCTTCTCTCAGTTGTTTCACCATTTCTCTACGCAAATCAATCGATGAATACTCGTGAACTTTGTAGACTTGACCCCTGGTTATTCTTCTATGGTAGATTGGAAATTTGAGTGAAAACGATCCTCGAATCCTGAGTGAAGTGAACACAACAACTTCAACTCTCTCCTTCCTCAGCTCCACCTTCATCGTCCTATGTTACCTTCTCTTTTGCTGCAATCTTTACCATTTTGTTTCAGTTTGTAGAAATTTCTTCGTTGTGTACATTTCGACCAGCCATCTGATTCGATAGGATGGAAGAACCATTGGCATCACAAATTGGTGCATCAGACTGGAATTGGTTTAATCTCATTACTTTGTCTTTATTGTTTGTTGTTCAATTTTTGGTTTTGTTCTTTGTAGGTGTTTTCTCTGTTGATCATTGATCAAGAATGCGTTTCACAAGCACATAATGACAATAACTCACATCTACTATGCAAGGTCTAGTTAGAGGAAGAAATGGTGGTCATTGTTTACATTGAAGGGAATGAAGCTCGCATACTGCAGATTTAGCAATTATTCGTGGTTAAATGTAATTTTCCCTTTCCTCTTTCTACCTGAAATTAGATTTGGCAAGCATTGTATTTTACATGTAAAACAAAAGTGGTTAGATACACAAGCAATTAGTTAAGATAGATTAACACTTGTGGTCCTTTTGTGGAAATCAAACACAAAATAGACGAGATGATTTCATGGGATGATAAACTTTTTATGCTCCCATTTTGAATTAATGAATTTGTTGTTATATGGGCTATGGGCCTTAGTTAATTTTTCAAATTTCGGTTAGTTTGTAAAATTATAAACCCAACAACCTAATTCGGGATGGCATGGTCTCGACTTGGACCGTCCTGGTTCAAACTGGTCCGGGACCAATCAGTTCTACAAAAAAATGTAGTATTTCGGATCTTTTCGTTCTGGTTCATTCAACAGAGGCTAGGACTGGGACGAGCCCAATCTCGGACCGTGCCCACCCCTAACCCAAACGCCGACGCCTCCCCTATCTTTTAAGTCTTTTTTTTTCCTTTCTTCTACTTCCTCATCTTCGTTTGGAAGGGTTTTGGTGAAGTTTGTATCTATAAATGATGTTGGTAGGGTTGAAGATGATAATGCTGGAGTTGAGAGTCATCATTGTACTCCATTTATAGGATTGAATGAAGAAGATGAACATTTTCAAGATGAAGAGCAACTCACTCTACTTGAGATACACTCTCAACTTGGGATGAGAGTTTGTATGAATATTTTTTTGCTGTTGTGATTATCATATTTAATTTCTTTTTTTTGTTTATATTCTAAGCATTGCTTGGAGATATCATTGAGTTTGGATTAGGTGAGGAAATGTGGGAAGATCGCATTGCTTGGAGAACCAAAATTCATGTAGCCGACCCCGAAAATCTCGGGAATGGGCTTTGATGATGATGATGATGATGATGATTCTAAGCAACATTGTTATTTTTAGGGTTAGTTGTTAATATTTGAACCTTAAAACTTGTTTATTAATATTTTTAAGGTCAGTTTGATCGTTGTTGTTGTTATTTTGTCCATAGGATGTCATCGTCGATCTAATAGATTTCGAGCTACCTTTCAATAATCTTGACTACTCGGAGATACTTAAAGTGTATTTGGAAGATACCAACCTTCTAGAGGTAACATTTGCCTTAATCATTTTATTCATTTTATTTACTTAATGTAGAAAGATGATGTTGACACGAATAATGAATGAGCATTGGAACACTACACCAAAAACCCCCATTAGCCACGGTTCTATACTGTGGGCGTAACCCATTGTCACGGCTAAGAGCCGTGGGCTACAGAGGCGTCGCGAAATTTGTTGTAACGGCTATAAACCGTTGCTAAACATTGTAGCAACGGTTTTATGCTTGAGTAGGGGTGGTGATTTTCAGCATTTAGCCAGGGTTTTAAACCGTTGCAAAAACAATAGCAACGGTTTTTAGCCGTGGCAACAATAGCCACGGTTCTAAGCCGTGATAAAGTGTGGATATTAGCAACGATTTTAAACCGTGGCTAACAAGGTAGCAACGGTTTTAAGCCGTGGCTAACCCTGGCCACGGTTTTAAGCCGTGGCTAAACAGTGAGAAATAAACCGTGGCAAACGTAATAGCAACGGTTTTTAGCCGTGTCAATTCATGGCCACGGTTTTAAGCCGTGGCTAACCCTGGCCATGGTTTTAAGCCGTGGCTAAACAATGAGAAATAAACCGTGGCAAACGTAATAGCAACGGTTTTTAGCCGTGTCAATTCATGGCCACGGTTTTAAGCCGTGGCAACTGATGAAGAAAGCCCACGGTTTCTAGCCGTGGCAAGATGCAACCACGGTTTTAAGCCGTTGGCAGTTAAAACAAAATTCAAAACCGTTGCAAATTAATATAATCGAAAAAAAAATTTATATATTTTTTTTGCTGCTGCAGCAAAATCACAGCCGTGGCACCTGCAAAATCAGTCCTTACTATGGTTTGTGTCATGCCTCCGGCACGAATAAGATTCTACAAACTATATGCTAGATAAATACAAAATCAACCGTAAAAAGGAACTTGTCAAGTTTTGACGTCAAACAAAAACATGTAAACAAATAGCACTAATGTACAATAACAGGATTAACCTGAACAAATGGAACATTGTTATATCACGTTTCGCTCGCATCTAAAACAAAAGAATTTCTCTATGTTTTTTCCAACAATACAAATCCACCTAGTTATAATGTAAGAAAATACATTGATGCCCTTAGGAACAGGCCCCATTTCTTTCGGTAGTTGCTTGTTCAATATACTGAAAATGATGAGAATGCAGCACCTGGTAGTTGCTTGTATATGGCACCGGTGATGGTTGATACAACGACACACTTTGCACCCCAGAAACAAGCAATGTATGCGCATTCTCCTGTCCAACATACTGCTGCCCGTACTGGCTCAGACCTTCAGAGCCCTGCAGTATAAAAATTAGTCAGTACTCAATGACAGACAAACATGACCTATAAAGATTGCTAATAAACCAATGCTGATGATGAAAATGATGAAAACATTGGCAGCTCTTTAGAAAATTTACCATTATCTGAATCTTGGTAATCAGACAACCTTCCCAGCTTCCAATCAATGAGAACACCATCTCCCCAGTATGAAACAACTACTTGAGCTGAAAAAGAAACAATGATCACCTGTTCAATTCATTACAAGTGCCAAATCCCACAGAGTGTAAAAATCATGAAAATAGAATATAAAAAGATAAACCAAAAACCCATCTCAATATATCAACTCTATCAAGTTCAAAGACCTACATGAACTGAATAACGAAACCACATTGAAGCTAAAGCAGATGAACAATCGCAAACAACAGAAAAAAAAAGGTGCTGAAGATGCAAAAAACAGTAAAATTTCAGTGAAGCAAAGTGTGCACTGTCCACTAAATTAGTTTCGCTTCAATTATCGCAGGGAGGAACACATCCTAGTCTATAAAACAATTCTACTATTAAGTTGCAAAGTTACATAGATTTGAGAGATATGAGCCCAGTTATAGAAACAAACCAGAACCGACAATCTACCAAAAATATGAACATATATGTTCATTAAAAATATCCAACTCTTTTATTAGTGTTCATTACAAATTACAAATCCTCTTTAGGCTACTTTTATCAGTTAAACTACTTCTAGTTTATGTAGTATATTCAGTTTAGAATCTTATGTAAATTTCATGGTTTAGTTTTTGTAACTCAGTGCATTTATCAATGAAAATAATTCTGAAATGATGTGAATGCCTGAATGTTATAAATTTGAATAGATTGTGTAAAATCACCTATTTTGGAGAATGGCTGCATTCTTTTGTTTAACAAAACAAAGCAAGAAACAACAAACTTTAAACTGACCTGCTGCTCTCTAGCTAAAGCAAACGCTCCTTGCCCATAAAACATAGCCACCTGCTCTATTTTTCCTCGAAACAAACACAACAGACCTGCTCAAATTCAGAAAGCTAGAAATTGTAGTTCAGAAAACTGAGACAATTTTCAAGAAGGGTTTGTGGCATTTTGTATAAAAAGTTCAATCTCTTTAAGAGACTTTCTTTCCTAACATAAGAATGATGGATATTCCTTTTTGAAGTTGCGGTCCAATGTTTATGTGGCAATGCTCGAAAGAAGAAAGCTGAGGTTTTCATCTTCCTTTACGAAACAACTTTTATCTCCATGAATACATATACAAAGAACAACATCAAATGTCTAAGTTTCACACAAGTAGAAGAAACAAGAGATAACAACAAAAATGATCACATTAAATTTGACTCTTCCACAAAGATACTTGTCATTCACAAAAGTCTTTCAATTCATTAATTAAAATGGAGAAAGGCATATAAGTAAAGTTTATTTATGATGATAGGTCTACCTTCCATTTTCAAATTAACTGTGTGGCAACAAGAACATTGTACGCTTGTTGCTCCACGAATGTACATCAATAAGGTGTGGCACCCTCCACAAACCAGCTGAGCCATTTCAGTTCCTACTTGGTATCCAACAAACATAAAATCGAATAGAAAATCAAGTGTAGAAACATATACGTTAACTCAATCGATCCATAAGGTGCGTAGCATATGCAAGATATGTAGAAAAGAAAGTACCAGGAGGTGGAACAGGTGTTACTGCATTGCAAACAGCACAACAGACTGAGGTGGCTCCAACAAGATAGAGAAGAAGGTTTCGGCAGCCAGAACAAATAAGTTGGCTCTGTGCACCTGAGAAACGAGATACCAGTGACAGAAAAAATTCAAATAGGAATCTGCCTGTCCGGCGGCATTTAGAGTTCCAGGGAATTTAATTAACCAATGACATTAAATTTGTTCAACATTTCTCAATGTTGTTAAACCAAAGAATCTCAATTATATCACATTGTATGAATCAAGATTTTGATCCAAACACAATCATTCCTCAATAATAACCTATGCATGTGGCATAGAAAACATTTGATTCAACAAAATATAGGCATTGCTTTGGAGCTAGAAAACTTGAAAATTTTTAAAAAATAAAAATAGAGAGACAATACCATTTGGTTGTGGTGGCGGGGGCAGGGTATATGGAGCTGGAGGAGTTGGATATGGAGCAAGAGGAACTGGCATTGCTTATCTACAAAGGTGTCTTTTGTTCCCCCCCAAGCTCTTCAAAGGCTTGCAGCCTCAAGCAGAGGAAAAGAAAACCCTCTTTCCCATCTTCACTACTTCTACAAAAGCAAAAGTACAGATGAGATAAGCCAGAAAACAAAAAGGATCTTAGAAATCATTACAAATAAACAAATTGACCAATACCCATTATACAATCTGCAATTTTCAGCTAAAACAACTGAATATAGAAACCAAATAATGGTGAAAGAAACAAAGATGACAACGAAGAAATGGTTGATTAGAATATCAAGCTAGGTCAATCATTTACATTGTTAAGCTTTTTCATTTAAGTCGTCGTTTTTGTTCGAGTGTTTATCTTCATTGTTAGTAGGGTAACAACCAAAGATAATTATGTCGAACAAAATGAACTGATCAGCTAATGTAATTTGGCATACAAAGCCCAAATAGAGTATAAAACAGTCTAAGATGATGGTTATATTTTCTATTTCTAGCCCTTCTATATTTTGGATATACCAAGGAAAAAAAAAATAAGAATAATCCTGTCTGCCTCATTTACAACCTATTATATTTCCAAAATTATTAACTTAAAATGTCTCTTTTCCTAATTCAAATTAAAAGATAGGAATCCTATCATAGGATGAATGGAGTAAGTTTATTAAGCAATAGACATCATAAATGATAGAATGGTGGTATTCAGACATGGCATGGAAGTTCAAGTAATTTCCCACTTAGGTGTCGAAAGCCGAAACCAGTACAACAGACACGAGATCAATTCATCAAAACAGGGACTGCCCTCAAAATGTTAAAAACCCTCAAGTAAATGTCAAGAGGAGTAGAGGACTTCAATGCAAAGCTACAGCATACACATCAAGACAACCACGATTTCTGCTTCCCTCTCCACATTCTCTGGTTTTGCATTAAGAACCTAGGATAAAAGGTAACAATTATGCTTTGCCAACTTTAGAAACATTAATAAAGAAGTAGAATGAAATACAAATTATCATATTGTCAATAAGTGGATCTAATACTGAAGAGTACTTTTCATATACTAGTGAATTCCACTATCATGTTAACAGTTTCCTACATAGTATTCCATAATGTGGATAAAATAGAACTCATCTCATGGGGAATTGCAGCTTCACACAATTGCTCAGATAGATAGTAAGTCACTCTGTTCAACACTAGTAGTACCAACAAGTACAGGGCGGTCTGTCTTGTGCATTCTAGAAATCTCTACCACAACTGCCCTCAATTTTCCAGTAGTTGACCTGAAAACTACGTCTGATTCATCCTAAAAGAGAGATGAGATAAGCAATATGTTTAAATGCCAACAATGAAAATCCAGCAGAAATCAAATGTCTTAAACAACAAATGACAGAAAACCTTGATGATCCGCATTTGTGATAGAATTAACCCTTTACACCTCTTCTTCTTGATACAAAGGCGAAAGGTTTATGTATAAAGGGCCACTAATCTCTTGAAAAGGACAGATAACTGAAACAAGCACATCCCTCTGGCTATAAGGTGCCTGATTCTCATTACAAATTTTATACTTACACTACAACACAAGTACATATTAATAGCATTTAACCATAGCGGTTTTTACACTCATGCTATAAAAGACCAAATTTTATTAGCATTATAACTTTAAAACGCTATGAAAGTTGAAGCGGGAAAAACTGAAAATTAATCCGCTCGATTCCCTCTACATTTTCCAAAATTTTAGAAAACCCATTTCTACATTTGCTTCCCTCTCAGTCTTGCTCTCTTTCCCCCTCCTTCACAGCTGCATTGGCGACCTACACAGCTACTTCACAAAGCTCGAATCCCTCTGGTCCAATCTCCAAACCCTCATCGACCCGCAATCCTTCCAATCTGAGTCTATGCCTCAAAACTGGGAGGAATCACGCTCTCTCCAATTTTTTTTATTTTTTTTTTTTTGGAAAGCGAGCGGGGTTATTTAGGATCCCCGAACCTTAGAAATGAAAAAAGAGTATGATAAACTTTACCACATACCTTCCTTATCATGGGCTTGTTTGTAGGCACAATTGTTACTTTAAGCTTGTATATGCTCTCAAATTCTGTACTTTCAGTAGCTGCAGTGCTAGCCATTCCGCAAAGCTTGGGAAACTATACCATAATAAAAAGTTAGTGATAATAAAAAGATGTTATGTAGAGAGTAAGAGGTAAAAGGTTTTTGTACCTGAAGAAAGAAATTTTGATAGCTAATTATTGCCAATGTTACAGTTTCATTCTGTATAGGTAACCATTCTTTTGCTTCAACTGCCTGAAGTAAATAGAAAAATTAAGTTTGATTAGTTCTCTGGGATCCCGTGCTCAAGAAAGGCCTGTGAAAACAAGAAAAATAAATGTCTACCTCCTTTTAAGCTGAAATGGGTAACTAAAACACAGAGGGATTTTTAATACACATGCAAAGTTTCCCCCGAGAAAAGAACAACGGGTAATAGATCATTTCATCAAGAAAACTATCAAAATTCCACAAAGTGAAATAAAAAGACATTGATCTTCAATTGCCCATCAAAATATTTAATGCGAAGATTCTCATTCATACATTCATCATACAAGAATTGTAGACGTTAATCCAGAATGCTAGCTTCTAATGATGGCTAAGACCACGTAACTCAACTGAAGCAAGCTTCCCAAGTAGAAGCCTGAAATTAAAAATAAAAAATGCTGTGAGTACTACAATGCTTATAGTGTCACTGACCAATTCTTGTTGAAATTCAATGTTAAAAAACTTACTTTAATCTGCGTATTAGAAGGAAGGAATTTGTTTTCCAAGTGGGATGGATAGATGTCATAGAACTGGCTTCTATTGCACATATATGCTTATACGGCCCAATGTCTCTCTTCCCAAATTCTCTACAAATACCATATGGATCTCGAAATTCCATTTCTTTACAATTTTCACGCGAAGCTAATCCAGATAATGCATCATTCGTCTCCAACTCCACCACCCCTTTGTTCTTGTGTGAGTTCATCCTTAAGAAAATGCTTGACAAGCACTTCACTATACCTTCAGATATTCTGTTGGGGCTGCCACTTTCTCCTGGAGACACTTGTTCCTCAGTAACAATTTGAGAGCTCTCTTTGGCTCTCTTCTGGTCTACTACAATGCCTTCAAGCTGGAATTTTAGAAACTCATGTTCAATTACCAAATAAAATAGACTAGCAACTGATACCAAGCACCACAATAGAAGAAGTATCCCCACCAACGGAGCCAACATCCGCCCCATTTTCTTCACAAATCGTTCTTAACTCCAAATTCTTTTCTAAAGGAAGACGCAAAATACAATAATAGAATGCGTGAAGATGAAGATTTTCAGAGCTGCAATTGACACACGCAATGAATCAGATCTGAAATTGTTCAAAAAGATTACACTAGCAGCATTGCTGAATTGAAAATCTTTTATGACATAAAGATGCAAAAATGTAAAGTAGCTCTAAAATTACAAAGAGTCTCTCTAAATTTTTAGAAATCCGAAACTTGCACAAATAGAACATAAAGCAATGCCAATCAATCCATCGAAACAAACACCGAAATTGCAGAGATTGAAACTAGAAAATGTAACAAAACAAGAATGAAGAAGGTGTTAGTTAAGCAAACCTAAGTTGTGTCTTCATTTCATTCAAGCTAACTAAAAATTAGTACAAAAAAGCAGAGAGAGAACTCAACGATTGATCGTTCAGAGCATAGATTGAACTACATTCACTTAATCGAAGCTAAAAATCACACACATTAGAGAGCTTAAGAAGGAAGATCTAAACAAGCAGATAGCGATCTTTCAAAGAAAACTTACGAAGTCTAGGGTCACAGATTGAAGAACTGATCCCTAGAAGAAGAAGCTCTCTCTGTCTCGCCTTCTACACTCTTCGTATTGCCTTCTCGACCGACTACTGCTCCTCCTCGACTTCTCCCTCTCTCTTTCCTTCTCCTTCTCCTTCTCTCTTTCCCTCTCCTTGAAATTTTAGGGTTTGAAGCAAATTAAGGGTTGAAAATTGCAGAGTTGGGGGGAGATGAGCGGGAACGCAAAGCGGGAAGCAATTTTTTTTTGCAAAATTTCGCCCGCGAGAAATCGACTTACTTCTCCACACGTCCACGTGCAACACACGTGCACTTTTGCAACGGTTTTAAGCCGTTGGGCACTATAGCCACGGTTTTTAGCCGTGGCAAACACACCAACGGTTTAGAACCGTGGCCAAGCCTTTTTTTAGCCACGGTTTTAAGCCGTTGGGCACTATAGCCACGGTTTTTAGCCGTGGCAAACACACCAACGGCTTAGAACCGTGGCCACCCCTGTGTAGCTAATTAGGCCTTTTGGTGTAGTGGAAGAGGTACTCGATGATGACTACTTATTTATTAAGGAAGTGATAGTTTAATAGTGTTATAAGTTCATTGATTAATAGTGTTATAAGTTCATTGATTAACATCCCATTATTGTCTAATCCTTTTCTATAAGTTCATTGATTAACAAGTTTAATAGTGTTTATAATATCAGTATGCATTATTTTTTGTAGGTATTCTCATCGAAGTTATCCTTGATAGCTTAGTGCTAAGGTGTTGGTAGGGATAATAAATAGTTTTGATTAGGATTCTGCTGATAGCAGACGTAAAGGAAGGATCCACTTTGGATGTGAAGGGGGGAGCTCAAGAAAAATTGGAGGTTGGTCGATCGACCAGTACAAGTGTTGGTGCCCATTCAGTTGAGAGAGGTGCCACAAGGTAATGATCGTTGAAAGTTGCAAATATACAATCATCCACGATCAAAATATCTTATTGGCCATTCTTTTACTGACAGACTCAACAAAGTAGAGATTGCATATTTGCATAACATGTCACCATCTAGTGTAGCTCTTCGCTACATATTGTCTGGTTTGAAAGAGATTTTTTTCAACAATGTGTTATATTTGAATACTATTTACACTGCCATTAATCATCTAAAGACACTCAAACTAAAAGACATGACAACTTTGCAAGCCACAATGCATTTGTTATGTGAGAATGGTTATATTGAGTAGCATACAATCAACGATCAGAATAGTGTCACCGATATTTCTTGATCGCATCCCGAGTTAATTCAACTAGCAAAGTGTTTCCCAGCGGTGATACTTATGGATTGCACTTGCAAAACCAATCGCTACCGGATGCCGCTATTTGAGGTTGTGGGTGCACGTCGACCGATAGTACTGTTATTGTTAGATGTTTTGTCTTTTGAAATTGAACAGTGGTACACTTGGGCATCGAAAAAGCCACTGGGAGTGATTGAGTCGGACAACTTGCCAAAGATGTTTGTGACTGACAGAGAGCTTGGGTTGATCAAAGCCATTAAGCGAGTATTCTTAGAAAGAAGGAGGTTGTTGTGTAGGTGGCACATAAAATATTGCAAAAAAAAAATACTTTGAGGATAATGAGGGGTGGAACGAGTTTATTGAATATTTCTCGGATTTGTATAGATCAACTACAGTGCAAGAATGGAACAAGGGCATTGTTGAGTTCGAGAGAAAATCCAATCACATCCCAAGTGTTTTGACAATCTGCGAGTAATTTAGTATCCGCATAAGGAATTCTTTGTGAATGCATGAACCGACACTTTCATGCATTTTGGCCAATGGACAACTGGTCGTGTTGAGGCCACACACTCCAAGTTAAAGAAAATGTTGGAGAATTTTCAAGGAACATTTTATAATGTATGGAAAAAATGCATGACATGATCCATGTTCAACTTATAGAGACTGAAGCATCATTTAGAAAAAGTATGACGAATGTCAAGAAATAACATACGTCACCCTTATTTGGAAACGTTTATGGGGTTGTGTTGCACAAAGCAAGAGACTTGATGCTATCAAAAATTCATATGTCTGAAGCAGAATTTGTGGGCAACGACCCAGTCAAGTGTCAATATATGATTCAAACTACTCATGTATTGCCCCGTGCTTATGAAATGAAACAATATTTCACTCATACATGACAACTTTTATTGCCTATCTTACATAAGCATTGGATGCAACTTTTCAAAACACATCTTCATACAACTGCGGATGTGATTATAGATCCAGTGATCGTTGCCATTAAGCAAAAGTTCTTTGAATCCACTCCTAATCAACAATTGGCGTTGAAGAGGAAGTTGTTAGATTTGAGTTGTCTTGATTCAAGTGTCATGATTGAATTAACTGAACCTGTAAAGGGCAAGGGGAGAAGTCTACGAAAAGGGACCCCTTTGTTCATGAGTATGCGAAGACACTGGATGAGCTTAGAAGTCAAGAAAATGTTTCTAAGCCAAAACAGAAGGTGGCGAAGTGGAAAACTATGTTTATGAAGCAAATTCCTCTGTGGATTCGAGATTATGTTGAGGACATTCAGAATGTACTCTCTGTCGCCAATGACAATTGTGGATTCAAATGTAGGCAACTTCCTAGTTTACGACGAGAATAGTGTTTTTTTTTTTTTTTTTAAATTGGGTCGTTGACCATTTTTATTTATTTATTAATCCATGCCCGAAGGCTACATGACTAACCCTATAGGGTTAACCAAACAAGGCCCGAAGGCCACAATATTGTTGGCACTTAATATCCCCGCCGTCTCCATCTCGCATAGAGACTTGCTTCCACTCCGGTCCATCGCCTTCACCTTGCATGAAGACTCGTTTTCGATTCGCTTTCACTTTGCTTCGGTCTAATCCATCTAAGCAGCTGCATTCAATACCCGAAGGCTTATCAACGGCGAAGCAAATGTGCTCTTAATAATCGGGCGAAAACTCACAAAATCCTAATTGGTGAGTCTCTAACCCGCGACCTCTCACAAGGAGAGTGGATGTTCGACCAACTGAGCTACAATTGGTGGACTAGAATAGTGGTTAGAGGCAAGTCAAATGAGCTAGAAACTAATCATGACTCGTGGCTTTGAATGTGGAACGAGGGTGGGTGAAGATTGTGAAGATGCTTTGACAATTTCAGAAGGCACTGTACACATTACAAGCCAAAACTGTTTGATTCAACCGGATATGTTAGAGCTAGCGGCGAACCGTTATGGTTGTAGGTTTGTGTGTTATGGGAATCAAGACACTACATGTTTTCCATATGTTCTGCTGTCAAACTTGAACAACGTACAAATATGTTTCATGACACACATTACCTAGAGTTTTCACTTCATCTTGCTCTATATGACACCAAGACCACCATTGTCTTGGACACTACCGACTTGGCTCTCTCGCATGTTTTTAGAAGCAGTTTTATGATAGACTTTGTTCAATGGCTAGTTGCAGATAGGTGATGTGATGGTTAAGAAGTACAATGCATCCAAAGCTAAGAAGAAGTCGGAAGAGGTCGTTCACATTGATGACTGATCCACACACAATGTCGTAGACATATAATACGGTTTGCGCAATGTCGACTGTAAAATAATATTCATTCATAAGCTTTATAATGACTGATTTCAAGTATAAACAATATTGTGTGTGTATAATTGAAAAAACAGGAATGAATGAAAAAATCTAACCTGTATTTCTGGCAACAAACCGGAGGTATTGCAAACAAGAATGGCAGCAATGGCACCAAATGCGTGGAAGAATTTATCTACTTGACTTCCTTTGATTTTGTAATCCCGGCTACTATTTGTGTTGGACTTTCCTGCAAAAATCATGCCATCACTCCACTCACTCACTTATGCACATTCCAGTTCCAATATGAAGAGAGAATGTGGTGTTCAAAGACTAAAAACTAAGACGTAAAAATACTGCAAAAAAAAAGTAAACAATAGCAGATTTTGGGACTTACTGCAAGGGACGATCTGCTGATGATGCGAGGTACGCACTGCTGCTGCTGCTGCTGCTGCGAGGAAATCACTGTTGCTGCTGCGAGGGATGAACTGCTGCTCTGCGAGGGACGCACTGGTGCGAGCTTGCTGCTGGTCGCAAACCAGAGTGCGCTCTGTTTCACTGCAGAGTACCCACTGGCCAAATCATCGAACCACTTGCGCTGATGCCATTTCAGCTGCCATTGTCCTTTGCCATACTTCAACAAATGTAATTTTTATCTTCAAATGTTCTGTTGAGGTCGATGTTTCTGTTGTGGAGGAAATATCTCTTAAAAAGGAAAAAATGACTTATTGGATTAACCTCCTTGGTCGTTAAGGAGTTATTTGAGAGACTTGAAGTTTCTTTTGCTATTGAAATGTAGTATGCTGAAGACAAATTGATCTGTTTGTAAATTGATCTAAAAACGAGGTGATCTACTGGATGAGTTACACAAAGTACTTTCTGAGGTTCTTGGACTTTCTCTAAGTAGAGGATCATCCTTAGATGCTTTGCCATGTATCCGCTAGATGTCGTATACTAACAAGCAAAACCTCATATTCTGCTTCATTATTGGAGGCTTTGGAACCAAGTGTGATGGCTTGCTCTACCATGGTTCCATTGGGTGTAAATAAGGCGTCCTGCTCCGACACCCTTGTGATTTGATGACACATCCACAGATAAATGCCACATATCTTTGGGCTGCCATTTCCTTGTTTCAGCATAAGTTGAGGATTCTTCCTATGTTGAAGGACCTGACACTGATCTGCTGGCTAACTTTGTTTCCTCGGTAGATGAGGGAGTGGATTCTGCCATGAAATCTGCTAAGGCTTGAGCCTTTATAGTTGTTTTCGGCCATTAGATCAAGTCATATTGGCTCGCCCCTATCACCCATTTAATGAGTTTTTTACAAGCATCCAGGAGGAAGTTGTGCCCCCGACTCTTCTCGTATGAGGGTTGAGCTAACTGTTACATTTGAAACTGCCATTTTTATTGAACTTATGGTGAAGTAATGTTGTTTTTCATTCAACTTTGCTTTTAATTTGTTGACTTAGAAATATTTTCATTGAGGGCGCAAAAGCTTGATTGGCATCCTTCATGAGTTTCCAACATGCTAAGTCGGAACTTAAGCATAACTTGAGGATTTAGAAATTAATCATGGATTAAAATCTGTCTTTCTTGGAAATTGCATGAAAATATTGTGTGATCTATTGACCACTTAACAAATCTTAATCGGATTTAAGTAGTCCCGAGTAAGATACTTTTATGCTTAGTGATTGATTAATTGAATTTACCACTCACGGAGAGTGTCATACACTATTGAGGCATTTTGCTTTTGTAGTCTGCTGACAACTTGACTAAACTTAAACGGATTTAAGTAGTTCTGAGTAAGATGCTTCTATGCATTGAATTACCCACTCAGAAGAGTGCCATTATCTACTGAGGCGTGATCCTCTACTGTGGCATTTTGCTTGTGTGGTATGCTTACCATTTGAATAAACTTAAACAAATTTAAGTTGTCCTGAGTAAAATGCTTCTATACTAGGTGATTAATTAGTTAAATTACCCACTCACGGAGAGTGCTATCCTTTACTGAGGCAATTTGCTTTTGTGGCTGCTGACTACTTGACTAAACTTAAACGAATTTAAGTAGTCATGAGTGAGATGCTTCTTTGCATTGAATTACCCCCTCACGAAGAGTGCCATCCTCTACTGAGGCATTTTGCTTGTCAGTCTGCTAACTACTAATCTAAACTTAAGCGAATTTAAGTAGTCTTGATTAAGATGCTTCTATGCTCAGTGATTGATTAACCGAATTACCTACTTATGGAGAGTGTCATTATTTATTGAGGTATATGTTCTCTACTGCAAGACATGTAGAATGAGTTTTCGTATTTCACTATTCCAAGTGAAGATAGTGTGTTCTTTGCTGAGAAGCAAAATAACACATCCTCTACTAAGGTATACGTAAATATCTGTTTAGATTTTTTGTAGAATCTCTTTTTATTGGCGGTGGTCTTTTCAGTCAAGGTAGGATTTTTTTATCTCATGAAGAAATTGATTGACTTGAACGGATAACTCTATGTATGTTCTACCGTATGTTCTATCGCCAGTGGCGATGATGGCGGCCAAGTACGGGTAGATAATTGTGCAGAACTTCGAAAATAAATGTGTTTGTGAAAGAACATTCAAAGTGAATGAATGAAGAAAGTTCTTTTTTATTAAAAGAAGAGAGCTTACAAAGAGTTTGATTCAAGCTCTCATTGAAAACACTAATTTTTGGATGCAAATTTCCACCGGATCACGTGCTGATCATGCGGAACAATCTACATAAGATGAAGATTAATTCTTGACACCGCTGTGGTGTTTGCCATAGGGAATCCGATGCCAAAGTTAGAACAATGTATTTAGAAAAATATTAATTTATCTATATTTAAGAGAGAATTGTGAATAAAAAAGAGTTACCCAAAAATAACTGTGTTTGGCTCTTTATAGAGGCAGGTCGGGAGCCATTGATGGTTGTAACTTCTTATTGATGGTTATAACTTCCTGTAGATGGTTGTAACTTCCTGTAGGTGGTTATAACTTTCATCGACGGTTATAACTTTTCGTTGATGGTTATAATTTCCCATTGGAGAGACCTCTTCTACAGGTTCGTGTGCTCAGCTGAGCATGGTGGTCGGCGTCGAGTACTATTCCTCTGCTGAAAATAGAGTGTTTTGCCGAGTTCCATTAGGTGGTTCAGATTTGGGCTTTCTGTACTTGTATCCAATTTGGACTGGCTTCTTGGTAACGACCCAAATTTTTGGGTTTTCTTATCCTGCTGGGCTAAGGATTATTTTTGGCTCTTACAATGGAAATGAAATACAGAGGGTTAGAATATGCAAAAGCCATTTAAAAGTGAGAATACTGTAAGCAATGTCAAAGACTCAAATTATTTTGTAGTCCTTAGAAGTTTTTATTAAAAAAATAGTTTCTCACAATTGAAGGCTTAATACATTGATAGTGTAAACCAGATAACTGGTGGCCCAATACATGGGGTGCCTATGAATGATCATCAAGAATATTCACCAAACTAAGAGAATTATGATTAAATTCTTCCAGTCTACCGGTCATAAGATTGAAAATGCCGCACTCCCAGTGTCCCACTATGTCGTCAAGTTCTTTTTGACATTCACCATACCACTTAGAACTGTAGATAAATTAATAAGCCCCAGCAAAATCGTAGTGGATGCAATTAGCTTCACACCTAGGAGAATCACTTGCCAAAATAGAGTTAGTACCAACAAACAAGGCATGATTGCCTCTGTCTTCCACCTCTATCCCTTTCTACATTTCATGATTATTCTGGTTCAACTTGAAAACCCAAAATTTGTTGGTCATGTAGGTTACTTGGCAGTTATCAGTTCACCAGGTGGTGTGTTTGATTATCACAATAAGTTCTCCAAAGGCTTCCACTTGTTAAAAAACTTAATGTTTTCAGTTTTGAAACTCCCTCTCTCCCACCTTTCTCCCCTACTCATTCCAATTGATTTCTTTCACGCCGTGCCACTACCTTTTTTTTTTGTACCACTGTTAAAAAACTTAATGTTTTCAGTTTTGAAACTCCCACTCTGCCACTCATTCCAATCAATTTCTTCTAAACTCCCCCTAAACCTAACTCCCTACTCCCAATAAGGTTGAAGGAAGAGTTATAATGAAAAGATGTGTTTGGAAGTGTGTGTCAAACTGTAGGTATACAAAGTGTTTGCATGTGCTTGATCTGAATAGTTATTTTTTAGCTTGGATTGTAAGGTTCAAAATGAGTTTAGTCCTTAAGATATTTTATTTTTTCATTTGTATATAGCTTAGGTTGCTTTGAAAACCTTCATGAATATTTCGTTTATGGAAAAAAAATCCCTAGAAATCGTGAGTTTAATCGTACATCTAATTTTTATGTGTGAGTTTTGCTATTTTCACTCACGCCAATGTTGGAGAGTATGTCTGTTCTAAATCACTCTTTATAATATTTTCATCTAACTCCCCCCGAAATAAAATTTCGAGTTTATTAAACCATACTAACGGTCTATGTCTCAAGTAACATGAACCAAACTCGCACATGTTTGTTTTGGAACAAACATAAAAATCTTCTTCATAACATCAAGGTTCTCGAGTAAATTTATGATACTTGACTTAAAATTCTCGAGTGGCAATTTCAAAATCAATTTTTGTGGTGGTATGAAGAGGTTTTTTTTTTTATTTTAAAAAGGGCAAGTTTTGACCCACAAACTCGACCGAATATTGTCGGGTTGCTAAAAGTAAACTCTCAAAGATTTCTCATTTTTGGGTCAAAATAGCTCAAAATCTGCCATATCTACAACCAACCTCCTACTAAAAGGTTTTAGAATACCTTGAGAAACTCGCAAGTGGTGAAAATAAAGCAAGGAACCTAAAAACCAATTGAAATTGAGTAACAACGACTGAAAAATGATTGGAAATGGTTGAAATCGTGTCTTCCCTAGATAGTATTGAAAATTTACAGTGAAAACTAGATGAAAATGTTTTTCCGTGGCAAATGAAACGAAGAAAAAGTTTCAGAAGATTTTCCCTCCAAAACCATGACGCCTGGGGAGGAAACGATGGGTGTAGATAGAAGTAGCAATTAGCTCAAATTTTATCCTCTGAAAAAGGAAATTCAATTTATTGTTCTCTAAATTCCATTTATCTCCAAATCAACCAATCAAAATTTAATAGGAACTAGGGGGCAATGGATCGTGTTGTGCCAAAGTAAAATCTCATCTCACTTTGTCAAACCCAAACCTGATTCGTTTAGTAATCTTGTCTAATACATAAAACCCAAACCTATGGAGTTACAACAATGGAGAATTCCAGACTGCTTAGAATTCAACTTGCCATGTTAGCTAGGATTTATTCATGGTTACCCACTCTACATTATCCATCTTTGTTGCGACACCTGCTAAGAAAGGCTTCACCAGCTTTGCTATAAACTTTCTTATGGGAGGAGTGTCTGTTGTTATTTCCAAAATAGTCTCCTATTGAACTTGTGAATCTTTTGATCCAAAACCAGGATGAGATGCTTAAGATTGTTGTAGAGCTTCAGAGACGAGGCCTACGATTCGAACCAACAACTAGTAAGTGATTAGTAAGGGTTTCAGATTGCAGAGAAGGGGAAAGACAAGTGAAGACTTAGAGTGTTTGTGGACGGATGGATTATGTCGTTTCAAATGAACACTCAGAGGGTATCAGCTTTGCTTTGGTTAATGGAGAATGAGGGAGTTATGTTAGAGAAGTTAAAAAGGAAACAAAAACTTGAAGGTAGAGGAGGGAGACGAGAGTAACTCAGGATTTCTGTTGTTTTTCAAAATAGATTTTCTGGCAGGTAGTAGGAAGTAAGATGTCGTGGCAAAGGGAAAAGAATTACAATTTGGTTGTGGTGGCGAGAAAAGGAAAGGGTGGGTGTAGATAAAAGCTCTCAATCTCAGTCTGAGGTGGCATATGTTTTCATTAAGAAGTAAGAAGTCTGACCTCTTACACCAATAAGAAGTTTGACCTCTTACTCAAGTAAGAGTCATCACTTTTTAGTAAGCACTTTGTTTTTGCTTACTAGAATCAAAAGTTTTGCTTATAATGAAAAGCCAATCAAAAGCACAAAACAAACGTTTTTAATGGGTCAAAGTTCTGATTCAGAAGTTTGCTTCTAATCATAAGCAAAAAAAAGTGCCCCCTAAAACTCAATTTTGTCACGTCGCACGCACCCCACCTTATAACCCCAATATTCACACCCTAATCTATATCCCTACCCATAGCTGACTCATCTTTACCTTTATTACCAACCAATCTCTATGCTTCTTCCACCCCTCCTTTCCCATCCCACTCCTGCCAACATAACTCTTGTTTCTACAAGAGTATCCAAAGTAGGCTAATTCTCCGTGGGTAAGAAGAAACATGAGCATATTCCCCGTGCGCGGGGTGGAGGGACACTCAAAATAGTCACAAAATTATCTTGTGTGCATAAATCAAAAGGCTGGCCCTGGGAGCACATCTAAGGATAGTCCTATTTTGTCTACCATATTTACCTTATGCTCCACTATTTAAATAGTCTTGGAGCCTATATGCTGATATATATATTTGAATCTAGACTTAAATTAATTTCGGGGTTTTTAATCAATCTTGGCCATGAGTTAACTATAGGGAAGGATCTTAACCGCCTTTTCTTGCTTGGCGGCTAGGGTTTTCATTGCTTCCATAACGGCGACCAAAGGAGATGCTCCCTTGGTTGACCATGACGAAGGGGAAAGCCCTTAAAGAAGCTTTGTGCAAGTGCTTTTGGGGGGGGGGTAGCAAGGATGTTTTGGAGGAAAAAACAACAGATTTGACAAGTTTTAATAAGGAGGGCGATCTGGTTTTGTTGGAATCAATCCATTATTTCTCGGGAATCAATCCATTATTTCTCGGGAATATCGGGCGAGTTCATTATGGGGCTTCTGGATCAACAACATATTCTAGTCTACTTGCAATTTGAGGTAGAACTTAAAATAGTACTTTCTAAAGAATTTTTTACTATTCGAGGTGTAAGGTATAAAATTTTTCATTGGCATCCTGGATTTAGTCTACGGGCTGATCCGGAATTGGATCCGGTGTGGGTGGAACTCCCAAATCTTCCACTCGCCTTCTGTTTGGCTGTAATCATGAAGGTGATTGGGAATTCTTTTCAGACTTTTTTAAGAATTGATGACGGCACGAGATATATATTTTGCTCGTCCTAGAGTTGCACGTATGTGCGTAGAGATGGAAGTCACAAAACCTTTGTAGTCTAGGATCTGGTTTGAGAGTCCTAAGAACGGTGGGTATTGGCAAAAGTTAGAATACCCAGGTTTTAAATATTGTGAACAATGCGCCCTAATAGGACATGAAAAAGAATATTGTAGGAAAATCTTAGGCGTCAAAAAAGGAAGTCATAATAGAAAAGGGGAGAAGGAGATGGTTGAATAGAATGCCAATAAAGAAAAACAGGAGCAAACCGTCATGAAGCAAAAATTTGTGCCAATTTCAAAAAAAGAGAAAGATGTGAAAAACACAGTCGAGTCAAGTGGGGCAAAAGATAACCTAGGAGTGGAAATGGGTAGTGATGAAGTAGCAGTAGGATTACAAACATGTGATGGGATAGAATTGGCTGGCACAAAAATCATGGGTAAACAAGAAGTAGTAGTCGAAAAAGAGAAGGACACCGGTAAGAAGGAGACTTCGGGAAGCAAGATTCTTTCTATTGAGGTAGGATTGGGTGAGATGCTTGGTAAGGACAAGGGAGGAATCACTATTAAAGACAGCTTTGCGGCTTTAGAGATGGTCTTAACGGAAGAGAATGACAAAGGTAATAGCGAAGATTCACTAGTGGTGTTAGATAAGGAGACGAAATCTGGCAGCATAGACAGTTGAGGAGATTGAGGCCGAGAAGAATAATGTGATTGAACATGGGCTGAATAATTTAGAAGTAAGTTCTGCTATCAATTTGACTGAGAGCAGGATTAGGAATTTCAGGACTGATTGTAAAGATTCGGGCTACTCGACTAGCCGGATAGAAAGGGCCATTCAAGCTGCAAAAAATGATTCATCTCATGATAGTTTTGATCAGGAAGTGGAGGGGTTACCACAAATCAGGAAACAAGCTGACCTGGTAGTGAAAACAAGGGACGTAGAGGCTGCTGTTAGGGGCGACTAAGCAGATAATTCTACTGTTTAGAAATCAGGTATTGGTGCAGGCAAATAGGTCGGTTTGGAGGCAGCAATTCAGGCATTTGGCAGTCCAGGGAGCATGATGCATTATTCAGCAGAAAATACATTAACTCAGGAAATTGGGAGGGCTATAACGATAGTGGCAGGGGATCAGGCAATGGGAGCAGGGTCGAACATGTTATTACATGCAGGCAAGGAGGCAGAGAATAACAAGATACTTGAGTTCGATGTAGGGGCGCAGCAAACACAACCTATTCATGATACTCCACAGGTAGACAAAGAGATGGCGAATGGGGTGAGGAATAGTCCGGACAAGGAACCCAGTATGAGTTCGCTGGGGGAAACTTTAGAAAAAGCTATTAATCTATTCAAAGAGGGCCGTAGATTAAAAAAGAAAAAGAAAAAGTTAAATATCAATACGCTTGAAAGCACCAGTGATGATAGTGATGATGTTGACTCTGAATCAGAGTTAGGGCCTCAGGCAACTTCAATGAGTGATTTGAAATTGGGTGCTTCGTCAGAAGTAGAGAAGAGGAGTAGCAAGAATACGAAAGTCAGAATGGTGATATCTCCGGGTACTCGGCATAAGGCTAAGAAGGCAACTCTCCTCTCTCAAGTTAAGAATGATTGAAAACATTATGTTCCGGAATGCTCGTGGAGTAGGTAATAGAGCCAAGAGGAGTAGACATAAAAAAATTGCAGTAGATTACAAGGTTAGAATATTAATGATAGCAGAACCAATGATAGAGGATAGTCGTCATATGGAGATTGGTAACACGATTTGATTATCAGGTTTTTCGTCTAATGAAGCAATGGGCGGAAAGTTATGGATCTTTTGGGTTGTGGATATGGAGGTCTTAGTGATGGTTATGATTGACCAGTTGATTCATTGCAAGGTAACTGATTCGCTTTCTCATATATTTTTTATTTTCTTTGCTTACGCTAAATACTTAGTGGAGGAGAGAAAGATATTATGGGAAAATCTTGAACAATTGGCTATGAATTTTGATGACCCGTGGATGGTAGGGGAGATTTTAATGCCACTATTTATGATAATGAAAAAATGAGAGGAAGCAATCTCTCCTTGACTAGCATGTCAAATTTTTCTGATTGTATTGAAAATTGCGGATTACATGACTGTGGCTTAACTGGACCAAAGTTTACTTGGTGTAATAATAGAAGAGGGAGAGACCGTATCTGGGCATGATTGGATAGAGTTCTTGTTAATTCGACATTGCTTTCGCAGCTGCCTAGTACGAAGGTGGAACATTTGAAGCGTATGTTCTCAGATCATGCGCCGCTATTGGCTTCTATGCATGTATAGACCAGATTTGGTTTTACACCTTTCAGATTCTTTAATATGTGGACGACACATCTGGCTTTTGCTTCTTTAGTCTAATCGGTTTGGTGTGTGGAAGTGGTTAATATGAGGGCTTTTGACACAATAGATTTGAAACTTAAAGCTCTTCGGTAATGTCTTTAGTAGACTTAGAGCATTGGAAGATGAGATGAATCAATGGGAAACAATTTTATTTTCTGGATGGGAGGAAAATGGATGCAATGGCTTCAACTTGGAGGCGAATTGGGATGTTGATGCCTGTTGTAACCTTTTTTTTTTTTTTTTGAAAGGCAAGTTGGGGGGTTATATGGGCTCCCCAGACCACTGAAAAAAGACAATAGAAGATTGGTTACATTCGTGCATATTTTCTACCCCTAGCATCATCAAATACAATTTTCTTAATGTCTTCAGCAAAAGAACTAGGAATTATCTCTATAAACTCATTGTTAGGAAGTAGCTTTGCCAGTTTATCCGCTGCCTGGTTTGTTTCCCGCATTGTGTGTCGGATCCTGCATCCCACAAACTTTTTGAGTTCCCCCTTAATCCTTCTAGTAGTGTGAATTGCTTCCCATGGAGGAGCTTTATCAAAAGTGAGATACTTAACAGCAGTATTGGAGTCCATGCTAAATTCCACTCGTTGAAGTCCATATCGCTGTGCCAATTTGATACCCAGTTCTAGCCCCTGAAGCTCATGTAGAAGGACAGTTGTAACCTTAGTATGTGTTAGGCAGAATACAGGCTTGCTATTAAACAGGAGGAGCTATATTGGATGCAGAAATCAGGTGAAAAATAGTTCAAATAAGGGGACACTTGTACAAAGTAATTTTTCGCTTCAGTTAAGTCCAAATAGAAAAGACGAACCATCTCTTCGATTAGGCTGACTTGTGGTAGAGAGATCTCAAATTCAGAGGAAATTTAGAAGAAGCGAATGGTTATTTTCACTAATTGTTGTCTTCCCAGAACTTACTGGGAATGGATCTGGAATTATTGGAGTGCATCCCTACAGTTATTTCCAGTGCTAACTGTGATGATTTAGTCAGAAGGCCAACCATAGAGGAAGTGAAACATGCTACCTTTGATATTTCGAAAAATAGTGCACCAGGTCCGAATGGATTTACTGTAGGCTTCTTTTAGACGTGTTGGGAGTTGGTGGGTATTGACATATGGAAAGCGGCAACTCAATTTTTTGAAGGTGAGGCCCTTCCTTCGGCGTTCTCGGCTAATTTGATAGCTATGATTCCTAAAGTGGAATCACCAGGTTATTTTTCTGATTTTCGCCCTATTAGTCTTTGTAATGTGATTTATAAAATCTTTAGTAAATTACTATTCAATAGATTAGCCTTACTATTTCCAGAGATGGTGGACTAGGAGCAAGGGGCCTTTGTGAGTGGGAGGTCCATTGTGGAGAATATTGGACTTGCTTAGGAATTGGTAAGAGATATTAACAGAAAGGTTACAGGCGAAAATGTGGTATTAAAGATTGACATGGAAAAGGCCTATGATCGATTAGAATGGTCATTTCTCTTAGCGGTGCTCAGACGGTTTGGTTTCAACAATAGGGTGTTTCACATTATTGCCAACTGTATTACCAATTGTGGTTTTTCAGTGTTGTTACAAGGAGTCTATAATGGTTACTTCAAATCATCAAGAGGTGTGAGTCAGGGAGATCCATTTTCTCCCATGTTGTTTATTATTGCGACGGAGGTGTTAAATATGGGGCTGAAGGTGGCTTTTAAAAAGGGCGAAATTTGTATTTACTATACTCCTAGAAACTGCAAGCCAATCACTCACATTCTCTATGCAGATGAAACTCTTATATTCCTCAATGGTAGGAAATCCTCTATCACAGGTTGTATTAACTTTTTGGAGAGATATAGCAAAGCTTCAGGACAAAAGATTAATACAAGGAAAAACTCTTTTATGGTGGAGGAAAAGGTCTCGGCAGAAAGTGTGGTTGCTCTTAAGATTTGTACAGGCTTTCGGTATAAAGGGTCTCCAATGAAATATCTGGGAGTTCCTATTTATTAGGGAAGATGCAAAATAATTTTCGTTGATGAATTAGTCAGCAAAATAAAAAAAAAAATCAATGGATGGAAGGTGAAATTGTTATCGTCGGGAGGCAGATTGATTTTGATCAAACACGTACTTAGTTCTATTCCGGTCTATACTTTAAGTGCTATGTGTGTTCCTCTTAAGGTGTTGGCAAGGATTTAGAAGATACTGGCGGATTTTTTCTTGGGGGATTGTGAAGGGAGACAGAGAAAATGGATATCTTGGGAAAAAATAACTTTGCCTATGGAAGAAAAGGCAGTTTGGGGGTTCAAAATTTACTTACAGTCACAAAAGTTTTTTGTGTTAAAGCTCTATGGAATCTTCTCAATTATGAGTCATTATGGGCTAATTTTATGAGAAGTAAATATTGGAAGGCGGAAGTTCCCTTGATATGTCAGAAAGAAAAAAAAAGTGGTGCTTTTCCTTTCATGAAGGAGATTATGAAGAGTAGATCTGAGTTTGTTGGTAACAATGTATGGCGGATTGGCAACGGGAAAACTAGCTTTTTCGCTTAAAATTGGAATGGAATGATGATTTTTTTTGCGTTCAAGAGAGTTGATTGAACTTGATAAGTGGCCAATGGTGAATGAAGTTAAAGTTGGGTACTTTTTGTTGGTTAGTCCATATCTCCGGGACTTGGCGAAATTGTTATGTGACAATAAAATCCGGGGTGGGGAGCAGAGTGAGGATTCTTGTGTGTGGATTCCAGATACAGATGGCCTATTTAATACTCGATTCGCCTATGAAGTGATTCAAATTATTAGGGGAAATGAAGAAGACTTATTTAAGAAGATTTGGCAAACGCTAATACCGTCGAGAATTTCTGTTTTTGTGTAGAAACTGCTGCGGAGATGTGTTCCTATGGATGGGGAATTGCATAGGTGTGGTATTAGTCCCGCCTCGAGATGTTTATGCTATGACAATACAGATGTGGAATCGTTGAAGCATTTATTCACAGACAGAAGCTTGGCTGCGGAAGTATGGAGCCATTTTAATTCTATTTTTGACACCCATTTGCAAAGACCAGCGGAGATTTCAACCATTTTGACAGTGTGGTTTCGGAAGGCGGACATGAGTACGCAAGTTGGTATGCTTTATTATTTGACACCTATGTTGATTATTTGGGAATTATGGAAACAACGATGTAAATGTGCTTATGTAAATGCCAAGCCGAATGGTTTAGCGGTGATTTTGTTGGTAAGAAAGGGATTGCATTTGGCAAACGCTTGTGTCATTCCTAAATGAATCAGTGTATTCAAAGAAATGCTAAAAGCTATGGGGTTTCCTATTTGGCCGATAAATAATAAGGGGAATAGGATTGTTTATTGGAATTTCCCTCCGGAAGGCTTTGTGGTTGTTAATGTTGATGGCTCTTCAAAAAGTGATAAAGCTACTAGTGGAGTTATAGCTAGACATGATAGAGGCATGTGCATTGTTGCACAACAAATTGTTTTTGGTGCTGGAACTAATAATCGGGCAGAAGTGTTTGAAGGTGTTCGATTATGTATCAGTTTGGGTTTCAATAAAGTGGTTATTCAAACAGATTCGGAGATTGTGCATGGTTTGTTTTATGATGTGTATAAGATCCATTGGTTTTTATAAAATTGTTGGAGTGAGATTAAAAATTTGACTAAGGACATGGTAGTTGGAGTGAAACATATTTTTAGGGAAGCAAATTCCGTGGCAGACGCGTTAACATGCAGAACATAAAAGGAAGGTATTGGTCGGGTTTTTGAGAATTCAAATCTTCCTGTAAGAATAGCGGGATTGGTTCGATTGGATAGGAGTCATACGCCTTATATTCGTCATGGCTAAGGAATTGTTTTTTGGGGTGGAAGTGCGGTTAGTTTTATGCGAAATGGGGTGGAAGTGCTGTCAATTTTTGAGGTTGGATAGTCAGATTTCATGGAGGAATATTAGAGCAAGAACGAGTAGACCATTTGGTGCTATTATTCTTGGGTAGTAAACAAGGACGCATTCTATACTTTGGTATGAGCTGCTATTAGGTCAAGGATGTAGTGGTTGATTGTTTGGATGGTGTGGTGATATGCGGACAACATGTGTTTTGGACGGTGATGACAATCTTGCAAGGTCTTGGACTATTGGGACAAGTTGTTTGGCTGGATGTTTGGGTCAGAGTTGGGCGTTTCTTGGCAGCTGGTGCTTTCTAATTATTGGCAGCAGTTGGTTGGTTATTTGGTACTTTTCTTTGGTGAATAAGGCCTACTCTTGATGAATAAGGCATTTTCCTTGGTGAATAAAGCCTAAACTCTTGAATAAGGCCTTTTCTTATTGAGAATAGCATTGAGATTTTGATCTGGTTTTTCGTTTTAGAGTTTTGATGTTTTCAGTTTAATAAGGATTATTTCTTGTTGTTTAATTATTCGGGTAAAATCGTAACATACCCCCGAGGCTGTGTAAATTTTTTTTTGCTATAGTAATAAAGGTCTGGCATCCCATAGTTACCCCTCCCCCTTGTAGGTTATTTAAAAAAAAAGTGTAACCATACTTTTTTCTTTTCTATAATATGTACTCAAGGCCAGAAAGAAACAAAGGAAAAGAAAAGTACAAATAAAAATAATAAGATAATAAAAGAGAAAAATAAAAGAAGCAAAATAACAACACCAATAATGAACAAGAAAATTGGGTACTGGATAAATATGAACTTGTGTTGATAGGCTTTGTTATCCTTTCATTAACTTAAACAAAACAAGCATTCTAATTGCGTCTTTTTGCCACCAAAATCTTCAGAGATATAGCTAAAGGTGTGATGGCTCAATGGTTGAGCAGTGGCTGATGGTATCACTAGGTCTTAGGGTCGAACCCAGCCGGCGGCATCTGGGGCGAGAGGAGTTAATTAAGGGATACAAAAAAAAATAGCTGAATTGGATCACTCTTCAACTACTTGACTTCCAAATCCTTCATTTACACTCTGAAAATGGTGTTTTGTCTTATACTTATATTGAAAATGATGCTCCCTCTTCTACTTGTTCTTGTTATTCTTGTTACACCGTTGAACATCCTTGTCACTTCTGCATTTAACTAGAACTTGGCCATAAGGAGCTGAGTCTGGAAGCAAGTTTTGCAGATTTGAAGTCCTCTCTAAGCTGAATGAATTTGGTAAACAACAATCCAGTAGAAGTTATTATCAACTAAAATTTTGAACACGAAAAAAAAATAAAATGAGCATCCAACATATAAGTCAAAACACACTTTTCCTCTGCACATCCTTTCGGATACTTGGGGTTCTTTCAAACAAATTTGAAAGAATGTCAGGTGCAACGATTAAGAGATTAAGCCAAGCTATACAAAAGATAAAACGGGTTTGCGATCACCAGTTAGGATTTTGTGAGTTTTCGCCCGATTATTAGGAGCACATGTGCTCCTCCATTGATAAGTCACCGGGTATTGAATGTAGCTGCTTAGATGGACTAGACCAGAGTGAAGCAAAAACAAGTCTTCATGCAAGGTGGAGGCGATGGACTGAAGTGAAAACAAGTCTCCATGTGAGATGGAGGCAATGAGGATATGGTGTGAAGCCTTATCAGGACGGTGTGGAGCTGGCTGGATTGCTGGAACAAAGTGCAAACTGTTGCAAAACAGAGTGTTCTTTGCTTCCTGCTGCTGCTATTCTGACAGTGCGTGCTCGTAGGTGATTTGCAATGTTGCAAATTGACAATGGCGTTAATATGATGCTAGTGAGACTTAGAGAATGGTTGATGCCTTATGTTCATTTAGTGCTAGCATGTTTTTAGCTATACAATATGAAGTTGAATGTGTATGAGTTAGGAGAGCTTTTTCTATTGATTTTAATGATGTATTTTCATTGGTTTCATTCTCGGGTAAAGTCGTCATGTACCCCCGACATGTGTAACATAAATTTTTCCCAGTAATAAAGGTCTGGCATCCCATAGCTACCCCTCCCCACTGGAGGTTTATTTAAAAAAAAAAAAAAAAGTGGCAACAATATTGTAGTAGCCTTCGGGCCTGGTTTGGTTAACTCTATAGGGTCAGTCATGTAGCCTTAGTGCCTGGTGATGGCGGGATGATCGCACTGTCGGTTATCCTATCGAGTGAGGATTGCCGGCAGGGTGGATTGGCGTGGTGGCTGGAAAAAAGAGGAGGAAAACACACATAGGAAAAAAGGGAAAGCAAGAGAAGAGAAGAAAAAAAAACCTAAATAGGGTTCTCCTATTTCCTTGTTAGGTTGGGCTTGGGTTTCTAGGTTAGCTTTTTGGGCTTGGGCTTAGGTTAAATTAGGTGGACATAGGTTTGTTTGGGTTAGGTTTAAGTATGTGACCTTCTACTTTGTACCACCGCTAGAATCGACCAATTAATATATCATTTCCTCAAATTGTCGCCTTTATGCGATTTCATCGTTCACGCTCAAATTCCTGCAAAAACATGAAAATGAAATAATTAGAATAAAATATACTAATTGAAACTCTAACATATATAAGTTAAGGGATATATTATGTAATAATTACGTGAATATCACCAGGACGCTGCATACCATTTTGCAGGAATACCAGCTGGACCCTCTGACGGCCATGGACTAGATGTGGTGTCCTCTTATCAGTAGTATTCAACGCCTCCTTACTATCCATAATTCCTGGTTTGTAACTTTATCCCTAGAGAACTCCATTCAGAGGCTCATTATCTAGCTATAGAAGTAGGACATCTTTATTGTAACCGATATAATTAATATATGCTATATGCTTTAATACAAAAAAACCTGAATCAACTCTTTTTCTCACCTGCACTCAATAAAACATATATAAAATCATCATACAAAATCAATGCCATAACCAATTCATTATTAAATATTAGATAAGAAATGAAGAAGTTGGTTTAGGATTAGTTCTGAAACGTGAATAGAGAAAGCAAGCAAAAGACATAGCTAAAGGCACACCCAACTATTAAAGCAAAGGCTTCACATCATTCTTATGTCTCACCATAATTTTCAACGCCACACTATCAACAACAAAAACAATACCAATCCATCTCACCAATCAACTTAAATTGTTAAGCCTGGTTCGGGGTCTGCCATTTAAATTTTAGAGAAATAATTTAGAGTAGCACAATCGTTGATGTTTGGTGCATCATATGCTATCTTAGAACTTAAACAAAAATAAAACACTTGAGAACTTTTGACGAACAACAATCCGGCCAATGGTAATAGAATAAGCTTGAGCAGACCTCCACTTTTTTCTTTTCAAAAGTATACCCCAACTCTACCAAATTTGAGTATAATTGGATTCAAAAGAGCCCATGGATAAGCCCATAGGTAAAATGCGTAAGCTTCTCAAATGAGCCCAACCCTATGTATCTTTAGCAAAGCCCATAAGACAGTGGACCAAGATTCGACTAAAACAACCAACAACACGCTGTCACCTACTGCCATCAATTTTTTTTTCATTGTTTTATTGCACCAAGGAAAAAAATTCATTAGAGTAAACATTTTTTTTTTGTGGAGGAATTTTTTTAGGAGAAGAGATGAATATGTTCAACGAGGCTTTGAATGTTCAGACATTGAATCTCTTGAGGGTTTTGAGTTGAGGAGAAAATCGTCGATGAGTGAAAAGATTGATCAGAGAAATTTTTTCTTAGGGGGAGCCTAAGCAAAGCTTTCCTGTTTCAATTGGAAAAACATTTCACTGGCAGAAAGCTTTTTTTTTCCTAGAAAAAATCAAACGGCTAGAAAACTCAATTTCTGAATAAAATTTTATTTTTCCATGAAACGCCCAAAAATCTAATACACCCTTAAGTTTTTACTTTTCCGTGAACCACAACAAAATTTGCAACCACTGAATCCCAATGCATGCCATTATCATAACCAGGTGGGTACCATTACTCCAAACCTAATCCAATGGTTAGTTTCCTATTATCTCTGTAGATACTCTCTCACCAGTTCTGAAGCAACTCACTATCAACTCTCTGTTTTTGTTTTTTCTTTCTTGTCGTTTGAGCTCTCACTCATTTGTTGGTCTACAATGGCGCTCTCATTCAAAACTCTCTCATACTTTTTGGTGGTTGTTCTCTCTTGACTATCAGCCTTGCTGAAGCTAAGGAGTTCTTGGTTGGAGGCAAATCAGACGTTTGGAAGATCCATCTTGGTGCTCTTGATGACGTTGCGAAATGTTGCGCTCTGGCTCCTCTTATCATTTTCCTTCTATTTCATCGATGATCACCGCCCCACCTCCCTCTTCCCAACTCTGTACCGACACCACCAAGCTCGTGAACCTCCAATTCCACCAATTCAAGTAGATCCTCATCATCCATTTGATCATGCTTATTAAAAAAAACACTACCATACTAGTGCCCGAAGACTTGGAGAAGACTGGAACAAGAAATGAGCTGAGGAGTCAATTTATATTGGAAGCAAGTAGCTAAGCTCAGTAGAGGAAAGTGCAAAACTCTGAAGCAACTCAAACACAAAAAATAACTAGGTACATTAATGGAGGTTCTGCTTCAAATGGTTCACCATAACTGGAACATATGTTCAACAACAAAATAAATTACATACGTTACAAACCTCTATATAATGCTTGTGTAGAAGGCAATTGCGACAAAGCTCAAAGAATTGTTGGTTCTCATCCTAACATCTGGATGAACATAATCGATCCCATGGGGACAGAGAGGAGAGAAGTGGGGGAGAAGGAGGTGTGGAAGGAGGCGAAAAGGGAGAGGAAGGGTGTTGTGGCATCGACGATGTTGTTGCTGAGCAGATAGTTAGGAACGGGGTGGTGGTTCGTGGTGATTGTATGTGAATAGAGAGTTAGGGGAATAGGCTAATAGTGGCGGTTAGTGAATTTGAACAAATAAAGTGAGGGAAAGGAAGGGGGAGGGGCGGTGGTGATAGATATTCCATTTGAGAGAGGGAGAGTTGGGAGAGGGTGATTGGTGGCAGTGAAGAAGTTTAACAGAGAAGATAGATGAACGAAATGTATGAAAGAGGGAGATGGTAAATAAAACCACTAATTTTGTCCTCAATATTATAAATCTCGAGGTGTAATTTGCAAAAATTAATTTTAATTTTAATTTTATTTTAATGATAACCATTATTTTGTCTCGAGAGATGCATTTATTTCTAGGTGTGTTGGTAAAATTTTGGGGGCATACATGGTGCTTTTCACTCGATGGGCGTTTTGGTCAGAAAATTGATGACCCTGACAATCAAAGGATGGAAACATCAGTCTATGAGGTAAGTCTAATTTTGGATTTTTGAGGGGGTTTTCCTAATTAGGGATTATGGATTGAGGGGAATGTCTAATTGCCCCTAAAATAGTTACACCATAGTAATTTATGAATTTGCAAATTGACCCATAAATTATTATATTTTTTTGTGTTTCACTACATTATTTTGATCAAATTTTCATTCTTCTTAAGTTAGAGATTATAGACTATAATATCTATAACTGGAAAAAAAAATTAAAATAAAAAAATATGATATCAAAATATTATAGACTATAATATGATATCAAAATACGAAATATTAATTAATGTCAAAATATTATAGACTATAATATCAAAATATTAATTAAAAATTATAAAATTATTTTTTCATGCTTTAAAACCAAACTCATGTAGGTGTGGACAATATGATAAAATAACGCACATTTATAGATAATCTTGCATCTTAAAACAAAAAAAAATCACTTAATTATATGCGCATGTAGAACGCGACAACGCGTTGACTTCCTAATCAATTGTAACATGAAAGCTAAGTATAGTTTTCAACTTATTTTATCGGACAGAGTTATACTTTCAAATCCATTTTAACATATTTGGAGAAATCTATAAAATTCCACTATTCAAACTACCTCAGTCTCGCTCATAACATAGTTGCCTAACATTTTTAGATAGAAAAAGAAAAAACTCATAAATTGGTACTTGCGATTTCACAAATCTAGAATCTAACTTTAGATCTCAAGGAATGGAGGAAAGGATCCAACAACTCAACAGTCCCAACTAGGGGTGGGCACGGTTCGGTTCGGATCCAAATTATGAGGAACCTAACTCGAACCGTTTAAAATTTTAACGGTTCCGATTCGGATCGGTTCCTCTATTTTGAACGTTGGAACCGAACCTAACTCGAATCGTTTACAACGGTTCGGTTCCTACGGTTCCAAACGGTTCCTTGAAACAAAGAATCTCATTTCATTAACCACCTTTGGTAGTTTATTTCAACCACAAAACCACCCTTGGTGATTCAACCCTGCCAACCTGCAATTTCTATAATGCTTCAATCTACAATAGCTACTAAACACCTGAGTGGTACAATGTGAAACCAACAACAAATTTCTATAATGCAGTTCAAATGTTCCTCCTTCCCATTCAAAAATCAGAACGTACTAACAACATTTCAAAAATCAAACTCCTATACTTGCCATTCCCTGCATTCATATCATACACTGAAACTGTGAAACATACACTGAAATATACACAAACATACACTGAAACAGTGAAACATACACTGAAATTTCTGTCTGCAATGCAATCCAATCCAATCATATACAAAAACATACACTGAAAATTTGCATTGCATCTAAAATTGTTCAGCTGCTTCAGCATACAAATCAGATTCAACATACATTGTTCAGCATACAAATCAGATTCAGCATTGTTCAGCATACAAATCAGATTACATTGTTCAAAATCAGATTCAGAATTCTATTACATTGAAAACATAAAGCCCTATCCCCTGAAAAATCTGAAATCAAATTATCAACAATCCCTTTCCCTTTAATGTTGATTGAGAATTTGGATCACTTGAGCTTGCATCCTTTTCTTTGACTTTAGATGTTGTGATCATCAACTTTGCAAAGTCTTTGACAAACAAACAAGACAATGAATAGAAATATAACTATGTTAATAAATAATAACTATAACTCAAATTCAAACAACACAAAGCACAAATATTGTATTACCTTTTTCACATTCTGTATAAAACTCAATTTCTTCTGCATTTGCTTCATAGTCTATGTTGTTGATGTTGTTGACGTGGTCGCTTTTTATCCAATTCTGGAGGCATATCAATGCCTCCACAGAATTCGGAGTGAGAGATGATCTAAAGGGATCAATCACTCGGCCTCCAGTGCTAAAAACACTCTCACTAGAACCTGTTGACACTTGAATAGGCAATACATCTTTTGCTAGCAATGTAGCAGTGCAAGTGTGGGGTACTTGGTCCCATTCAGCTTCCACCATCTCAAAATGTCAAACATCTCAATCTTGTTAGATTTCTCTAATGGATCCATGAGATACCTATTGTAGTATCTGCGTTTTTCAAAAAAAAAAAAAAAAAAAAAAAAAACACTTTCGGGCAGAGGTGTACTCAGTAGAGGTGATGGGGGCACATAGCCACCCACCCTTTATGAGAAAACTGACCCCCCCTTTCTTCTTCTCTCTCTTTTCTTTTTTTCTCTTCGTTCCAGTGAGCGACGCGACGAGCTCTTCGTCTTTTCTCCAGCAGATTTTCGGTGGTTTTGTGGATTTTTCTCCCCCAAGCTCACCTCCTCATCCTCATTTCTTTCTCTCTTCCTTCCCCTCTTCATTTCTCTGTGGTTTTTCGCAAAAGAAAACCAGTTTTCATTTGGGTTTGGGGTTTGATCGGTTTCCATAGCTCCGATCAGCCGTGTTGGGGCCTTGGTGGCATCCTTGGGAGCCCTTAGAACCGGCATGCAAGGTTGATTTTGGGTTGGCCGAAATTTTTCAAAAATCAGGTTGCATGTTCATTTTGAGGGTTTTTCAACATGAATACGGGCTTTGGGTGCGTGGGTGAGCGTCACATTCGTGACTCCGAGGGTTCTTAGACCCATTTCCGGCTTGTTGTGCGGTTTGGATGCGATCAGACCGGAGTAGGGAGGGTTTCGGCGCGTTTTCGCCAAACTTTGGGTTTCGGCGGGGTGTTCGCCGAATTTTTATTGCCTGTAAGTTTTTCTTTCAGTCACGCGCCGCTTGTAATTTTTTTTTTTTTTTAGTTTTCGGCTAGTTTACTCATTTTCGAGTCCGCCTTGTAGTTTTAAAAATTTCTGTGTTCCCGCATTCGTGGTTTTGCGAGTTAGGAGCTTCGACCGGTAGGAATTGGGTTTTGAAAATCCATTCCGCCCAGGTGAGTGAAATTATAATATTTATTTTGATAAATAATTATTTGAAATCCTGAATTTAATTTTTACATTATACCGTCAATTGTGTATAATTGAATCCAAATCCGAAATTCGGGGTTTTCAGATATTTCGAGGATTGTGTTAGTTATTTGTGAATGAATTATGCATTGGATTTTCGGAAAACATGATATACTTGAATGAAATCGAATAGTGAAGGAATTTTGGTGTGATTAGGCTTTGGTGTAATGACATGGGACTTGTATGCTTTGTTTTCGAGTTTGCATAGTATGTCATGTTTTACCGTGGATTTTCGAGTCTTGAGCATGTATGATTATTGACTTGAATAAATTTATCGTGGTAAATTGGGTCATGTTGGGACCCTGGCATAGTCGTGGTTTTATAAAAATTAACGAATTGTTTATGATTGCACGTCTGTTATCATTGATTATGTACAAACTCGTCATTTGTGCATGTGGATGTTAGTATAAGTGTCTTTACCCCGCTATAATGTCTATTGTGCCGATGCTTAGGAGCTTGCTCGCATCGTGAGTTGGATGGTGCTTGAGATGACTCGCACCTGACATTGTGGACGCTATTGCATGTGGCAAGCTTGCTGAGGTGCGATGAGCTCCCGCACGCACTTGCCACTATAGAGTGCAGTGGGACGGGTCCCGGAGGACGTGCTTTGGAGATTACTCGCTTTCCCTCCCAGCGCGCTTGAGTTTGATTGTGTTAGGTTGGCCGTGTTAGGCCAGTCGTTCGGGATGTTGGAGTTTGTATCCTGGCAGATGGCACCCCATTAGGATACAAACAAGCTCGAAGTGGTACTGGTGCACGTTGTGTGATGTGTCTGGGTGAGACACATTCGTAGGGTATGCGGATACTTACGATATGAGACACTTATACAAAATTTTACAGAATTTTTGGTTTCAACCTGATTGCTATACCTAGGAGACTAGGAAGAATTATGAGATTGTTTTTATTTCCATCGCTTGATATTTACCATGTTTGGATCACGTGTAATGATCGACATATATTGTAAACTTGTAGTTATTGTGGAATCTGAAATGTTTGTGTTGTTGCTTGAACATAGAAACACTATCCTTAGAGACACGGTGTGATTTAGACTTTAGAACTTGTTGCTTATTCATTGTTGCGTGGCATGAATTTTCCTTGTTTATTATTCTGTTAGTTGTATTTAGTTCGCTTGCACCAACTAACTTTGTGCTTTGCTGATCCCGCAAGGGGTGTGCTTCTATTGGAGTACAGGCAGTGCTTGCGTTCCTGCTGAGCGTGGCGCGTAGGTCCTGTTTTCCGTTGTAGGCGCATTTTGTGGTGTTTGATCGTGTCCACCCTGTACGGGTATGTTTTGCTTCCTCTGTGTTTCAGATGTACTATATGGTTATACTAGATGTTTGTATACTGGTTTTGTCGCTATGACTCTGGCGGGGCGAATCAAATATATATTTATTTTGTTCAAATTTTATCGTAGTTTTTATTTCCGTTTCATTCTCGTATCAAGAATGTGTTATATTATGATGTTGTGGCCGGTTACGATCCGCCTGTGTTACGGGTTAGTTCACGCATCGGCACGCTGTGATTCCCATGGCGGGTCGGGGCGTGACAGAGCTTGGTATCAGAGCCATTGTTTACTGGTTCACATAGAACATCATCGTATACCACTTTCTTGAGTGGATTGGGTAGAGGAGTTAGGACTTTTGTTGTGTTGTTTGATGTATGGTATGTGTGTTTTCTTTTTCGTAGAGGTTGTTTGGTGATGGCACGTGGTAAGAGATCCCAGGGTGAGGGATCAGGCACTGCTGGAGAGGATTTCTCTCAGGCTTTTATGGAAATGATGACCCAGTTGGCACAGAATATGAGACAGGGAAGTCAGTCAGAGGATCCGTTTACTCGGCGCAACAGGGATTTCGTCAGCTTGGGTGGTGAAAGATTTGATGGTACTGGAGATTCTCTAGCTGCGGATCGGTGGATCCGTAAGGTAGAGTTCATATTTGAGAGGATGGTGCTGACACCTATACAGCGTACTGAGTTAGCAGCACACCAGTTTGACGGAGAGGCTATGTACTGGTGGGATTCAGTGAGGCAGAGCCGTGATGTGTCAGAGATGCAGTGGGATACATTTTGCCAGGTGTTTGAACAACATTTTGTTCCTGATTATGCCAGAGCTGAGATAGTGGACAGGTTTCTACATTTAAAGCAGGGTTCTAGATCTGATTCTGAATACTTGGCCGAGTTTACACAGTTGAGCCGCTATGCCACTTGTTTTATAGATACTCCAGAGAAGAAGAATAGGAAGTTTTTGAGTGGTCTGAACCCGTTCCTAAGGAAACAGTTGATGGTAATGATTGATCGTCCTTTTGAGAGATTAGTGGACGTCACTTTGAGTCAGGGGTAGACAAGAGACTTTGGTTCGACGAGCTAGAGGTTCGGAACGCAGTCAGAGGTTTGGCCGAGGAAGCCAAACAATTGAGCAGGCACAGCCGCCAGAGCGTGCCGCTATCCAGCAGAGAGACCTTGGTAGAGGGGGACTAGTTAGGACTGGCAGAGACCGCAGAGGTGACAAACGTTCTCGAGGAGATCATCGATAGCAGCAGCAGAGACATCCTAGGTGGGGTGGTCAGACAGGAACTAGAAGCGGTTGCTTCACTTGTGGTCAGGAGGGACATGTAGCCCGTGATTGTCCAAGAGGACAGACAAATCGATGGGAGTATGTAGTTTGTTATACTTGTGGACAATTGGGGCACTTTTCTAGACTTTGTCCTCAGAATAGGGATGGACCAGCACAACAGAGGGCGCCTCAGGGACAGTTAGCACTTGCGCCTGGAATTTGTTAGAGAGTCCCTCTCCCAGCACCGCCTGTTCGCCTAGCAGCTATTCCTGGTCAGGGAAATGTTGAGGGTATGTTATTATTTTTATTGTCGTGTTGTGTGTGCCAGATGTAGTGCCTTTGCCGGAGCCCTTGTGCGTTGTGTCTCCCTTGGGCAGTTCGGTTTGGTTGTGGGAATATTGTCCCCGTTTCAAGTTTTCCTTGTTGGGGTACAACTTTGTGTTTGACTTTATTGTCTTGGGTTTTGAGGGCTATGATTTGATTCTAGGGATGGATTGGTTGTCCATTCATCCGGTGATCATTGATTGCTTGCATAGGTCGGTGATGTTAGCGCCACCTGATGCTTCGCCTCGTGTGTTGGCTTGTGAGCCCGATTCGGTTTCTTTGATGTCGAGTTTTCTTAGCTCTCTTGAGATTTTTGTCCCGACACCAGTTCTGTAGAGGTTGTGTGTGAGTTCCCTGATGTCTTTCAGGAGATTCCTGGTATCCCTCCTCGTCGTGAGGTAGAGTTTCGGATTGACCTGGTTCCTGGTATTGCACCTATATCTAAATCAGCGTACAGGCTTGCACCTAAGCAATTGGAAGAGATGAAAGTACAGCTTGATGAGTTGCTTCATAAGGGGTTTATTTGTCCGAGCAATTCACCTTGGGGAGCTCCAACAATATTTGTATCCAAGAAGGATGGATCATTGAGGATGTGCATAGATTATCGAGATCTGAATAAAGTGACCATCAAGAATAAGTATCCATTGCCTCGAATTGATGATCTATTGAATCAGTTGAGGGGAGCCGTAGTGTTTTCACGGTTAGATTTGCAGTTTGGGTATCATCAGATGAGAGTTGAGGAACATTCCGTTCCAATTACCACTTTTCGGACCCGTTATGGCTTGTATGAGTTTCCAGTCATGCCATTTGGATTGACAAATGCACCAGCTTTCTTCATGGATTTGATGAATAGGACAAGTTTTTGGTAATCTTCATTGACGATATCTTAGTGTACTCAAGGAGTTTAGAGGAGCACAGAGAGCACCTTCGCATTGTTTTGCAGACACTTAGAGAAAATCAGTTGTATGCGAAGTTCAGTAAGTGTCATTTCTGGGAGCCTGAAGTTCGATTTCTTGGGTATGTCATTTCTAGTGGAGGTATTGCAATGGATCCCGAGAAAGTCGAAGCAATGAAGTCTTGGAGACGGCCGAGTAGTGTGACGGAGATTCGTAGTTTTCTGGGTTTGGCTGGTTATTACCGACGGTTTATCGAGAAATTTTCTCTGATTGCGGCACCACTCAATCAGTTAACTAGGAAGAATGTTCCTTTTGTATGGTCAGAAAAGTGTGAAGAAGCTTTTGAAACTTTGAAGCTTCGATTGACTTCAGCACCAGTGTTGACTATTCCGACACCTGGTAGCCGACTGGTGGTATTTACTGATGTACTATATGGTTATACTATTTGCTTCCTCTGTGTTTCAGATGTACTATATGGTTATACTAGATGTTTGTATACTGGTTTTGTTGCTATGACTCTGGCGGGGCGAATCAAATATATATATATTTTTTTCAAATTTTATCGTAGTTTTTATTTCCGTTTCATTCTCGTATCAAGAATGTGTTATATTATGATGTTGTGGCCGGTTACGATCCGCCTGTGTTACGGGTTAGTTCATGCATCGTCACGCTGCGATTCCCGTGGCGGGTCGGGGCGTGACACCTATCCACCTCATGTGAAAGCACAACATCTTCCATATCTTCTAGCTTCTTCTCCCAATCATCCATCATCTCATCAAGTATTGAAGGACTTTCGGTTGGTGCTAGTCCACATATTTTTTTTCCATATGAAGAGCAAGTGCTAGCACTTGATTGAGAATTCTAATAACCAAAAGAAAGAGAAAATTTTGACTAAATTAAAGTATGAATTGAATACCCAATAAACTTTATAATAATGAAAAAACATTTGAAGAAATTTTTGAACTTGTGATTACCTGTTTTGAACCTATTAGTTGCTTTTGGGGACCGGCAGCTTGTTGAGCATATTCATCACACAACTCCTTCATTAATGCCGTAATTTCTGTACTTTTTTCTTCAATATCCTCTTCAACATACCCCAATTTCTTTTTACACAAGTGTAAAAAGTGTCTCAGCTTGAACCTTGGGTCTAGGATGAGAGCAACAACAAATATTTGGTTCAAGGACCCAATTGAACCAAAGTACTTATTATATTTTTGTTTCATGCTCACAGCCATGTCACGTAGCACATTCTCCACATCACTTCCAAATTGCATATGTTCTGGCAAAAACAGCTTATCAATCTCTGCCTCCACAACAATCACATCATGGACAGCCGTTTGGGACGTCGGATGCTTGCTAGCACTCATCTTAATAGTCACTAGGTAGAAGACTTTCAAAAAAGTCACAAAAACCTCGGCTCTTTCCCAATCTTTCTCACCAGGTGGCCCAACCTTGCCTTTAATCTTTCTTCTGGAATCTACTTCATCATCATCCAACTCCTCATCTTCTATGAAATAACCCAAGTATGTACTGTCATCTTCTTCACCCATCCTATCAAATACTTTTTTAAATTTCAAGGCAGATTCTAGCATCAAATATGTACTATTCCATCTAGTAGGCACATCCAGTACAAGAAAACTTTTATCACTTAATTTCTCCTTCTCAACGCATGCCTTGAAATAATCAAACCTTTGAGGGCTTGATTTGACATACTTCACAGCATTTCTAATTGATGCCACACATTTATCCAACCTTTTCAACCCATCTTTCACTATCAAGTTCATAATGTGAGCTAGACATCTCACATGCACATATTTACCCTCCAAAATAAGTGAATTTTTTTGCCATTTCTTCATTTTGCCAACTACCCACTCAATTGCCACCTTGTTAGCCGATGCATTGTCAACTGAAATACACATCACCTTCTCAATTTTCCACTCTACCAAACACTGCTCAATCAACTTCCCTATTTGTTTACCTTGGTGATTAGGAATGACACAAAAGTTCAGGATTCTTTTGTGCATATTCCATTCATCATCCAAAAAATGAGTTGTGAGCACCATGTAGTTCACATTTTGGACACTTGTCCATGTATCAGTAGTTAAACTGACTCTATGCTTCCTCAGTTGCCCTTTTAAACCTTCTTTCATGTCATGATACATTTGTAAGAGCTCCCTCACAATAGTTCTTCGAAATGGAACATGAAGTCTTGGTTGTATTTCACTCATCATCCGCCTAAAACCCTCATTCACAACAGTATTAAAAGGCATCTCATCAATTACTAGAAACTCAACAATGGCTTTCACACTTGCATCTTGACTAAACCCCCTAGCAACTAGCATGCTGCTACCATCACTGGAAGTACTAAGAAGCCTCTGTTGTAAGTCCATATTTGGTTTATACTTTTTGCATACACTTCTGATGTGTTTAGCAAGAGTACTAGTGCCACCTCCACTACTATCACATGCAAACACTTGATCACAATATTTACACTTCGCCTTATGTACATCTACCTCTATCACCTTTTTCTGACCACCCTCAACTAGAACTTCACGTGATTCTTTTACAGTAAATTTGGTGATATGATCCCAAACCCAAGATCTAGATTGTGTAGTTTTTGGAGCATTTGGTGTTTTTCTTTTTCTTAATTGGGACTCGGAGGGGTTGAAAGGAGGCATGGATGTTTGTGGTGTAGGTACTTGTGCAGGACAAGGTGGTGTAGCAGTAGAAGATGTTGCTACTTTACTAGTTTGGTTGGGGGTAATACTTTCAGACATGGTTACTTTGAACCAGTGTTCTAAAAATCACTAGGCGCTGGGCGGGCGACGAGCAGGTGCCTAGTGCCCAGGGGCCTAGGCGGGCGCCTAGGCGGCACCTAGGCGGTCTTAGGTTTTGTATTATTACTTTAATAATTTACAAAAGTTAAGCATAATACCTTATCATTTACATCCAATTTAATGCCAATATACATATGCAAAATTTAAAAACATGAAAAATTAACAATTGTGAACAAAATTTATTAAAACTCAAATGACTGAAGTTGGTCATGATGGGACTTTATATAAATTTGAATTTGTGTACTCTTTTATTTTTCTTCAAATTGCATGAATAACCTCAGTTATGCTTGATAAAATCTACATTAGTAAAATTGGTACCTGCAGATCCTTTAAGAATTTCATTAAGTAATCATCATTTGATACATTTAGACATATACTGAATAAAAAACAATTAAATAATTTATTTCTAAGAAATAGGAAATAAAATAAAATAAGAACACAATCAGCCTTATTAAAAAAAAAAAAAAAAAAAAAAAAAAATCGCCCAGACCGCCTAGACCCCGCCTAGAGTCCGCCTAGACCCCGCCTAGGCTGCCTAGACCCCGCCTAGACCCGCCCAGACTTGCCAGAACCGCCCAGACTGCCCGCCCAGCCATTAATCTGGGCGATTTTCCACCTTCTAGCGCCTAGGCGCCGCCTAGGCCGATTTTTAGAACACTGCTTTGAACACAACTACTTAATATTTTGCTCCTGCAATAAACAAAAATTGTATACTTAAGTATAAACAAACGTTACAAGCCCATTCAATTCCAACATATGGTAGACAATGGAATATTTCAAACTTCTCATGAATAGTCTCAAATGGTAAAACGACTCAAACAATTAGATTGCATTAAAATGGTTTCCTTATAGATAAGTCAACCAAAATAAATCTAATAATAAACTTGAATATTTAATTAATTATAGATTGCATTAGTGTTTCTATTGAACAGTTCAACTTTAAGATAGACACACATCTCATCAACTTCTCAAATGTGCTTTTGATACACTACTTTAGAAATAGTGAACAATTAACCCAAATTACAATCAAGTTCTGCTTTTTCAGTATCACATGATTGTTTGATATGTACAACTCACTTTATCAGTATATTACTCACTTATTCATAATTTACATGCAATTTTTGCAACCGCACTTGAAATATGTTATGTCCACATGGAATTTGCAAATGTGTGGAATGTATCTTATAACACTCTATGGTCCAAAAGAGAAATGGAACTACCGCTGCTACACTTAAGGACACAAGGAAGTAGATATTTCTTTTATCATCACTAGAAGGTTGAGAAGGAACCAGGGCTATAAACCCAACTCCATAAATCAGCATTCCCAGACTTCATCAATTTAACAAGAAAACAAGATAGTAAGGGAAAATAATAATTTACTCACACTTTTTTGTGCCACCAGAGGAAACAATCTGATTTGAAACTTGAAAGGAGAGATGGTGTTGAACAATCCAGAAAAACATGCTCACCTGTGGAAGCAAATGGAAATTAATGAGATAGTTAAACAAACAACAATTAGAATCATGCAAGATCTGAAACATATCAGCTACTATTAATAGGCAATTTCCTCCATATGTTTTATCTTTTCTTGCACTTATGCTTGTAATTATAAGCCAAATGTTAACAAACAAGAAACTGGTGTAAGAACTGAAAACAGAACCTTAATGCTAATAGTTCATGCTAATAGCGTGGTCGCCGTAGTACATATATCTAAAGAGGACTTTATTTCCATATTCAGAGGGTTGAAAATGCTTTATTTTCTCAAACAACTAATAAATGTTGATGACACTGCAGTGAGATTACATTTGTGGTTTCACTTGACAATAGCAAGAACATATTCTCTATAAAGACCAGAAAGCTAATCCCAAATTTATTAATAACCCAGAACCAATTCCCATTAAACCTTTATCATCAAAAAGTCCAAAACTTAAGCAACCCCTTTCATTGACATAAACATAAGACCCCAAATAATCAAATCCCAGCAACTCCAAATCTCATAATACAAAATTACTGAGAACCCGGAGTCAAAACTAAAAAAGAAGCTCTATTTATACAAAAAAAAAAGAAAAGAAGGGGAAGCTTACCATAGAAGCCAAGAAGCCCAAATACAAAGTGAACAGAGACTAGAACGAGCAACACATGCGAAATCACTTGTTCCCAAGTTATGGTTTTTTCCGTCGGACGCCGAGATTTGCGCTCAAATGGGGAAGAAAACGAGAATAACCCATTTAAGACGACGACTTACCAAAGAAGAAAAACAGAGACAGAGAAGAGAAGTAAAATGGGTATTTGTGATGAGTGGGAAGAGGAGAGAAGGGGAGACGGGATTCTTCATTCTCACCTCAGCACCCCAATTTGTGGTTAAATTAGTGAACTTGTTGATAACCCAAACTCAAGTTATTTGTCGAAATTTATGTCTACAGAAACTCAAGTTATTTATCGATTGCATGAAAGATAAGAAATTGACAAGGGAGAGGTTCGATTGAAGATTGAGAGATGATGAAATCAGTGGAAGGAAATTTTATTTTACCATGTTATTGAGAAACTAGGGTTAGAAATGAGAGAAACTAGGGACTAGGGTTAGAAAATTTACCATGTGTTTGAAGATTGCATCAGGAACGACAGGAACTCAAGAAGATTTTGCTCGCGAGTCGCTGCTGTGCTGCCTGCTCTTCGCCTCTTCGTTGTGGAGAAATGAGATAAATCAGAAATGAAATGAGAGGAGAACTCCGTTAGGGACCTAGGGTTAGAAACTAAAGTAATGGGTTGGGTATATATATTCGGTTCGAAACGGATCGGAACCGAACCGTTTAAGAACGGTTCCGGAACCGAACCGTTTAAGAACGGTTCCGGAACCGAACCGAATCGTTTCACATTTTTAAAAATCAGAACCGAACCGTTTGGAGTAAAACGGTCCGGTTCGGTTTGAATCCGCGGTTCCTCGACCCATTTGCCCACCCCTAGTCCCAACTCCCAATTAATCTATCCCAGTATGTGATATGGGCTTTCTCTTACAGCCTAAAAAACCCAAAACAAAGCATATCCCATACCCAAGCCCATATGTCAATCCATCCATGATCCAGTTTTGAATTCTGAAACGCAAAAACTGACTCTTTGAACAGCTGAATCAACTCTCGAAAACCCTATCTTCCCAGAACATTTTCCCCCACCCAAAAAAAAAAAAAAAAATGCAATCTTTAACATCAAACTTCAAACACCCACCAATTTTCATCTCTCACATTCAATCTTTTCTTAACATCCACACTTCTTCCTCCCCAACCAATCAATTTCCCCCTAAAACCCTAAACCCCAACCCAATCCCTCCTCCTTCTAGGGTTCCCACCACACCCCGGTCTCACACTCTAGACCCAATTGATTTTGATCACAAATCAGTAGAATAGACTCTATCCAGCTACACAAACGATTGGAAGCGCGCATTCGAGTTCTTCAATTGGGTAGAAAACGAATGCCAATTCGAACACAATGCAGATGCATACAATCGGATGATCGACATGGCAGGTAAATTCTTTGAATTTGACATCTCTTGGATTTTAATTGATTGAATGAACAAAACCCATTGTGTTAATTACACTACATTTCGTATAATGTTTAAGAGATATGCGGCGGTTCATATGGTTAAGGAGGCTATTGATACTTTTAATAATAGGTTAGAGGAGTTTGGATTGAAGGATGAGACATCGTTTTCGATTTTGATTGATGCGTTGTGTGATTGTAAGCATGTGATTGAAGCTGAGGAGTTGTGTATGGGAAAGAATTCGGAGTATGGGGTTAATACTAAGTTGTATAATATGATGCTTAGAGGTTGGTTGAAAATGGGGTGGTGGAGTAAGTGTAGAGAGTTTTGGGAAGATATGGATCGAAAGGGGATTGAGCGGGATTTACATACGTATACTATTTATATGGATATTGTTTGTAAATCAGGGAAGGCGTGGAAGGCGATTAAATTGTATAAGGAGATGAAGAGGAAGAAGATTCAGTTGGATGTTGTGTCATATAATGTTGTTATTCATGCAATTGGGATGTCGGAGGGTGTTGATGAATCAATTAGTTTGCTTAAGGAAATGTTGGAGTTGGGATGTAAACCCAATATTGTGACTTATAATACGATCACGAAGCTATTGTGCCAAGCAGGAAGGTTGAGACATGCACATTCGTTACTTGATCAAATGCCTGATAAGGGATGTGATCCTAATGTGATTACTTACCATTGTTTCTTTGGGGTGCTTACTAGGCCTAAAGAGATCCTTCAGTTGTTTGAGAGAATGTTTGAGACTGGTGTGTATCCGAGGATGGACACATATGTGATGTTAATAAGGAAATTCGGGAGATGGGGATTCCTTCGACCAATATTTGTTGTTTGGAAAAAGATGGAAGAACATGGATGTAGTCCAAGTGAATTTGCTTATAATGCTCTGATTGATGCATTGATCCAGAAGGGTATGATTGATATGGCTAGGAAATATGATGATGAAATGTTGTCTAAAGGGCTTTCCTCTAAGCCACGGAAAGAATTGGGGACAAAGCTATTAAACGAAAGATCAGATGTTGAGTAGCCGATGCTTGATGAATTTGCTTGAAGTTACAGGGTTGAGGATTCGGTCCTATGCCTTGCATTCCATTGCCATTATGACAACCATCTGACCTATGTACTTGACTAATCAGTTTTTTGAAAGGGGTTGGCTGCAGGAGCACTACATGATTTATCAAGGTGGTTGTGTTTGATTGAGGTTCAGTGACATAGCATTTGGGGTATACTAATATGAGAATTGATTAGCAGGCGAGGAGGATTTTGATAAAGGCAATGCCCATGTCTCTTGTGCTTGAGGATAGCAATGCGAGTCGTACTTGTGTAACTTTGTGAGAACTCCCGGACATGTCAATTTCTTTGATGGGGCTGTTTTGATTGTTGACGTTGCTGAAGGAGTGATGGTATGTTTTTAATTAGACACATACAACATGTGCACCATTTCCACCATTACCTTGTTTTAGTTATTAACTGTATGACTAATGAACATTTTATTTTGATTTTCCCTATTTTCTCTATCATTATTTTAGTTGCAGTTTTATGATGCTATTAATATATGTTTGAAACATTGGAATTGGAATTGGGAAGTTAAAAGAAAAGGGAAAAAAAATAAACAATATAGCCTTTTTAATTTCTCATTTCAAGCAACAACCTTCTTTGTGGAAAAAAAAGAAAAAGAAAGAAAAGTTCACTCTATTTTGAAAAAAATCCCCAAACCCCACTCTATATGAACCAATGTGTGCAGTGAAGATATTTAGTCTCTTAGTCTTCAACACTTTTGGCTCCACGCAAGTTCAACCATGGTAGAATTTGACAGTTTGACAAAATTTGGTTGTAAGTTGTTTTGAACAATAACCATTTCGATCCACCAATATTGTAGCTCATTTGGTTAGACATCCACTCTCCTTAGTGAGATGTTGTACATTTGGGACTCACGAGTAGTATTTAGTTAATTTTCGCCCGATAATTACGGGCACATATGCTATGTCATTGATTAGCGATTGGGCATGAATTGTAGTTGCTTAGGTAGAACGTGGCGAAAGCAAGGCTTCGTGCAACCTTGATTACCATTCACGGACTACAATGAAGCCTTAAATGGAACCGGTCAACCCCCCCGCGAACCCCCCAAAAAAAAAATCAATGATAACCATTTCGGAGAATGGAAGTTCAAGCTTGAGTTGAATTTCAAAATGTGTTTAGCACATTTATCTTTTGTTGATTTGACCGATTAAAAGTTTATACTCTAAGAGTTCCTATGCTAATCAGTATGCTTAACTTTTCAATAAATTTTAGTCCCTTTAAGTAAAATTAATTGTTATCATATTTGTAATGGCTTTTTCTTATTTCATTTGTTGTTGTTCTAGCTATAAACATATATGTAAACTCATTTATTTATTTTCAATGTTTTGTAACATGTAGAAATTATTTGTAGGTATCAACCGATTCAGCGATAGGAAAGAGAGAAATCGTAAACTCTTTGATGACAGCCAGAGCTGCAGCTCACTTGATATTCAAACCAAATCTGTTCATTGGTGTTGAGATAAAAAGTGTGGTTTGGACTTTCCGTTGCCCTAGAGCTCAGCAACAGAATTCTTGGTAAAATAATCGCAAAAAAAAAAAAACTCGTCAATGATTGCAGCAATTATTGACCTGATGATTGGTGAGGTCAGTGATGGCAATGGCATCAAGTATAATTAAAATTGTTGCAGGCTTGTTGCTATCTCTTTGTTTTGAAATTAGGAGTTTTAAGTGGTTGGGTTCTGCTTGTTGCTAGCTAATACTTTTCATTCAGATTTAAATGAATCTAGTAGGTAGCAACTGAACATATGATGTGAGCGCTGTTATAGAGATATAATTTTTAGTTTGTACTGACTAATTTCCAAATAATTTCGAAATGTTTAAAGGGTAATATCCTCGACTTGATTGCAGATCCAAGCATGAATGTAAGGTTGAAAGAAGACTGTTCTAATGTTAGGAAGGTGCATTCACCAAATCATATACCAATCATGAATCACCATCTCAAGTTATTTATTGGCCTTTGCTAAATGACACCACCATTTATGTAGAAGAGCACTCCAATTATTTTTTTCTTTTAAATCTAATGAAAGACACCACCACTATATACACCAAAATGTTTTGCTATTCCAAGTGAAGATAGTGTGTTCTTTGCTAAGAAGCAAAATAACATATCCTCTACTAAGGTATACGTAAATATCTGTTTAGATTTTTTGTAGAATCTCTTTTTATTGGCGGTGGTCTCTTCAGTCAAGGTAGGTTTTTTATCTCATGAAGAAATTGATTGACTAGAATGGATAACTCTATGTATGTTCTACCGTATGTTCTATCGCCAGTGGCGATGATGGCGGCCAAGTACGGGTAGATAATTGTGCAGAACTTCAAAAATAAATGTGTTTGTGAAAGAAAATTCAAAGTGAATGAATGAAGAAAGTTCTTTTTTATTAAAAGAAGAGAGCTTACAACGAGTTTGATTCAAGCTCTCATTGAAAACACTAATTTTTGGATGCAAATTTTCACTGGATCACGTGCTGATCATGCGGAACAATCTACATAAGATGAAGATTAATTCTTGACACCACTGTGGTGTTTGCCATAGGGACTCCGATGCCAAAGTTAGAACAATGTATTTAGAAAAATATTAATTTATCTATATTTAAGAGAGAATTCTGAATAAAAAAGAGTTGCCCGAAATTAACTGTGTTTGGCTATTTATAGAGGCAGGTCGGGAGCCATTGATGGTTGTAACTTCTTTTTGATGGTTATAACTTCCTGTAGATGGATGTAACTTCCTGTAGGTGGTTATAACTTTCATCGACGATTGTAACTTTTCGTTGATGGTTATAATTTTCCATTGGAGAGACCTCTTCTACAGGTTCGTGTGCTCAGCTGAGTATGGTGGTCGGTGTCGAGTACTATTCCTTTGCTGAAAATAGAGTGTTTTGCCGAGTTCCATTGGGTGGTTCAGATTTGGGCTTTCTGTACTTGTATCCAATTTGGACTGGCTTCTTGGTAACGACCCAAATTTTTGGGTTTTCTTATCCTGCTGGGCTAAGGATTATTTTTGGCTCTTACAATGGAAATGAAATACAGAGGGTTAGAATATGCAAAACAGTTTGACAAGACCATGAAATGGATAAAAGCCATTTAAAAGTGAGAATACTGTAAGCAATGTCAAAGACTCAAATTATTTTGTAGTCCATAGAAGTTTTTATTAAAAAAATAGTTTCTCACAAATTGAAGGCTTAATACATTGATAGTGTAAACCAGATAACTGGTGGCCCAAATACATGGGGTGCCTATGAATGATCATCAGGAATATTCACCAAACTAAGAGAATTATGATTAAATTCTTCCAGTCTACCGGTCATAAGATTGAAAATGCCGCACTCTCAGTGTCCCACTATGTCGTCAAGTTCTTTTTGACATTCACCATACCACTCGGAACTGTAGATAAATCAATAAGCCCCAGCAAAATCGTAGTGGATGCAATTAGCTTCACACCTAGGAGAATCACTTGCCAAAATAGAGTTAGTACCAACAAACAAGGCATGATTGCCTCTGTCTTCCACCTCTATCCATTTCTACATTTCATGATTATTCTGGTTCAACTTGAAAACCCAAAATTTGTTGGTCATGTAGGTTACTTGGCAGTTATCAGTTCACCAGGTGGTGTGTTTGATTATCATAATGAGTTCTCCAAAGGCTTCCACTTGTTAAAAAACTTAATGTTTTCAGTTTTGAAACTCCCTCTCTGCCACCTTTCTCCCCTACTCATTCCAATTGATTTCTTTCACGCCGTGCCACTACCTTTTTTTTTTGTACCACTGTTAAAAACTTAATGTTTTCAGTTTTGAAACTCCCACTCTGCCACTCATTCCAATCAATTTCTTCTAAACTCCCCCTAAACCTAACTCCCTACTCCCAATAAGGTTGAAGGAAGAGTTATAGTGAAAAGATGTGTTTGGAAGTGTGTGTCAAACTGTAGGTATACAAAGTGTTTGCATGTGCTTGATCTGAATAGTTGTTTTTTAGCTTGGATTGTAAGGTTCAAACAGAGTTTAGTCCTTAAGATATTTTATTTTTTCACTTGTATATAGCTTAGGTTGCTCTGAAAACCTTCATGAATATTTCGTTTATGGAAAATAAAATCCCTAGAAATCGTGAGTTTAATCGTACATCTAATTTTATGGGCGAGTTTTGCTATTTTCAATCACGCCAATGTTGGCGAGTATGTCTGTTCTAAATCACTCTTTATAATATTTTCATCTAACTCCCCCCGAAATAAAATTACGAGTTTATTAAACCATACTAACGGTCTATGTTGCAAGTAACATGAACCAAACTCGCACATGTCTGTTTTGGAACAAACATAAAAATCTTCTTCGTAACATCATGGTTCTCGAGTAATTATTATGATACTCGACTTAAAATTCTCGACCGAATATTGTCGGGTTGCCAAAAGTAAACTCTCAAAGATTTCTCATTTTTGGGTCAAAATAGCTCAAAATCTGCCATATCTACAACCAACCTCCTACTAAAAGGTTTTAGAATACCTTGAGAAACTCGCAAATGGTGAAAATAAAGCAAGGAACCTAAAAACCAATTGAAATTGAGTAACAACGACTAAAAAATGATTGGAAATGGTTGAAATCGTGTCTTCCCTAGATAGTATTGAAAATTTATTGTGAAAACTAGCTGAAAATGTTTTTCCGTGGCAAATGAAACGAAGAAAAAGTTTCAGAAGATTTTCCCTCCAAAACCATGGCACCTGGGGAGGAAACGGTGGGTGTAGATAGAAGCAGTAATTAGCTCAAATTTTATCCTCTGAAAAAGGAAATTCAATTTATTGTTCTCTAAATTCCATTTATCTCCAAATCAACCAATCAAAATTTACTAGGAACTAGGGGCAATGAATCGTGTTGTGCCAAAGTAAAATCTCATCTCACTTTGTCAAACCCAAACCTGATTCGTTTAGTAATCTTGTCAAATACATAAAACCCAAACCTATGGAGTTACAACAATGGAGAACTCCAGACTGCTTCAACTTGCCATGTTAGCTAGGATTTATTCATGGTTACCCACTCTACATCATCCATCTTTGTTGCGACACCTGCTAAGAAAGGCTTCACTAGCTTTGCTATAAACTTTCTTATGGGAGGAGTGTCTGTTGTTATTTCCAAAATAGTCTCCTATTGAACTTGTGAAGCTTTTGATCCAAAACCAGGATGAGATGCTTAAGATTGTTGTAGAGCTTCAGAGACGAGGCCTACGATTCGAACCAACAACTAGTAAGAGATTAGTAAGGGTTTCAGGTTGCAGAGAAGGGGAAAGACAAGTGAAGACTTAGAGTGTTTGTGGAAGGATGGATTATGTCGTTTCAAATGAACACTTAGAGGGTATCAACTTTGCTTTGGTTAATGGAGAATGAGGGAGTTATGTTAGAGAAGTTAAAAAGGAAACAAAAACTTGAAGTTAGAGGAGGGAGACGAGAGTAACTCAGTATTTCTGTTGTTTTTCAAAATAGATTTTCTGACAGGTAGTAGGAAGTAAGATGTCGTGGCAAAGGGAAAAGAATTACAATTTGGTTGTGGTGGCGAGAAAAGGAAAGGGTGGGTGTAGATAAAAGCTCTCAATCTCAGTCTGAGGTGGCATATGTTTTCATTAAGAAGTAAGAAGTCTGACCTCTTACACCAATAAGAAGTTTGACCTCTTACTCAAGTAAGAGTCATCACTTTTTAGTAAGCACTTTGTTTTTGTTTACTAGAATCAAAAGTTTTGCTTATAATGAGAAGCCAATCAAAAGCACAAAACAAACGTTCTTAATGGGTCAAAGTTCTGATTCAGAAGTTTGCTCCTAATCATAAGCAAAAGAAAATGCCCCCCAAAACTCAATTCTGTCACGTCGCACGCACCCCACCTTATAACACCAATATTCACACCCCTCCTACCAACATAACTCGTGTTTCTACAAGAGTATCCAAAGTAGGCTAATTCTCAGTGGGTAAGAAGAAACATGAGCATATTCCCCGTGCGCGGGGTGGAGGGACACTCGAAATAGTCACAAAATTATCTTGTGTGCATAAATCAAAAGGCTGGCCCTGAGAGCACATCTAAGGATAGTCCTATTTTGTCTACCATATTTACCTTATGCTCCACTATTTAAATAGTCTTGGAGCCTATATGCTGATATATATATTTTTGAATCTAGACTTAAATTAATTTTGGGGTTTTTAATCAATCTTGGCCATGAGTTAACTATAGGGAAGGATCTTAACCGCCTTTTTCTTGCTTGGCAGCTAGGGTTTTCATTGCTGCCATAACGGCGACCAAAGGAGATGCTCCCTTGGTTGACCATGACGAAGGGGAAAGCTCTTAAAGAAGCTTTGCGCAAGTGCTTTGGGGGGGGGGGGGGGGGGGGGGGGGGGGGGGTTAGCAAGGATGTTTTGGAGGAAAAAACAACAGATTCGACAAGTTTTAAAAAGGAGGGCGATCCGGTTTTGTTGCCATCGTATGCGGATGTTTCAAGAGGTGGAAATCATGTTTCAAGTCACGTGGTGGTGTTGAAGTTTTCAAGTTTTGGCCGTTGCTCGACGCGATTAGGGAATCAATCCATTATTTCTGGGGAATATCGGGCGAGTTCATTATGGGGCTTCTGGATCAACAACATATTCTAGTCTACTTGCAATTTGATGTAGAACTTAAAATAGTACTTTCTAAAGAATTTTTCACTATTCGAGGCGTAAGGTATAAAATTTTTCATTGGCATCCTGGATTTAGTCTACGGGCTGATCCGAAATTGGATCCGGTGTGGGTGGAACTCCCAAATCTTCCACTCGCCTTCTATTTGGCTGCAATCATGAAGGTGATTGGGAATTCTTTTCAGACTTTTTTAAGAATTGATGACGACACGAGATATATATTTTGCTCGTCCTAGAGTTGCACGTATGTGCGTAGAGATGGAAGTCACAAAATTTTGTCGTCTAGGATCTGGCTTGAGAGTCTTAAGAACTGTGGGTATTGGCAAAAGTTAGAATACCCAGGTTTTAAATATTGTGAACAATGCGCCCTAATAGGACATGAAAAAGAATATTGTAGGAAAATCTTAGGCGTCAAAAAAGGAAGTCATAAAAGAAAAGGGGAGAAGGAGATGGTTGAATAGAATGCCAATAAAGAAAAACAGGCGCAAACTGTCATGAAGCAAAAATATGTGCCAATTTCAAAAAAAGAGAAAGATGTGAAAAACACAGTCGAGTCAAGTGGGCCAAAAGATAACGTAGGAGTGGAAATGGGTAGTGATGAAATAGCAGTAGGATTACAAACATGTGATGGGATAGAATTGGCTGGCACAAAAATCATGGGTAAACAAGAAGTAGTAGTCAAAAAATAGAAAGACACTGGTAAGAAGGAAACTTCGGGAAGCACGATTCTTTCTGTTGAGGTAGGATTGGGAGAGATGCTTGGTAAGGACAAGGGAGGAATCACTATTAAAGACAGCTTTGCGGCTTTAGAGATGGTCTTAACGGAAGAGAATGACAAAGGTAATAGTGAAGATTCACTAGTGGTGTTAGATAAGGAGACGAAATCTGGCAATAATATGGCAGCGAAGACAGTGGAGGAGATTGAGGCCAAGAAGAATAATGTGATTGAACATGGGCTGAATAATTTAGAAGTAAGTTCTGCTAGCAATTCGACTGAGAGCAGGATTAGGAATATCAGGACTGATTGTAAAGATTCGGGCTACTCGACTAGCTGGATAGAAAGGGCCATTCAAGCTGCAAAAAATGATTCATCTCATGATAGTTTCGATCAGGAAGTGGAGGGGTTACCACAAATCAGGAAACAAGCTGACCTGGTAGTGCAAACAAGGGACGTAGAGGCTGCTGTTAGGGGCGACTAAGCAGATAATTCTACTGTTTCGAAATCAGGTATTGGTGCAGGCAAATAGGTCGGTTTGGAGGCAGCAATTCAGGCACTTGGCAGTCCAGGGAGCATGATGCATTATTCAGCAGAAAATACATTAACTCAGGAAATTGGCAGGGCTATAACGATAGTGGCAGGGGATCAGGCAATGGGAGCAGGGTCGAACATGTTATTACATGCAGGCAAGGATGCAGAGAATAACAAGATACTTGAGTTCGATGTAGGGGCGCAGCAAATACAACCTATTCATGATACTCCACAGGTAGACAAAGAGATGGCGAATGGGGTGAGGAATAGTCCGGATAAGGAACCCAGTATGAGTTCGCTGGGGGAAACTTTAGAAAAAGCTATTAATCTATTCAAAGAGAGCCATAGATTAAAAAAGAAAAAGAAAAAGTTAAATATCAATACGCTTGAAAGCACCAGTGATGATAGTGATGATGTTGACTCTGAATCAGAGTTAGGGCCTCAGGTAACTTCAATGAGTGATTTGAAATTGGGTGCTTCGTCATCAGAAGTAGAGAAGAGGAGTAGCAAGAATACGAAAGTCAGAATGGTGATATCTCCGGGTACTCGGCATAAGGCTAAGAAGGCAACTCTCCCCTCTCAGGTTAAGAATGATTGAAAACATTATGTTCCTGAATGCTCGTGGAGTAGGTAATAGAGCCAAGAGGAGTAGACATAAAAGAATTGTTGTAGATTACAAGGTTAGAATATTAATGATAGCAGAACCAATGATAGAGGATAGTCGTCATATGGAGATTGGTAACACGATTTGATTATCAGGTTTTTCGTCTAATGAAGCAATGGGCGGAAAGTTATGGATCTTTTGGGTTGTGGATATGGAGGTCTTAGTGATGGTTATGATTGACCAGTTGATTCATTGCAAGGTAACTGATTCGCTTTCTCATATATTTTTTATTTTCTTTGCTTACGCTAAATACTTAGTGGAGGAGAGAAAGATATTATGGGAGAATCTTGAACAATTGGCTATGAATTTTGATGACCCGTGGATGGTAGGGGAGATTTTAATGCCACTATTTATGATAATGAAAAAATGAGAGGAAACAATCTCTCCTTGACTAGCATGTCAAAATTTTCGGATTGTATTGAAAATTGCGGATTACATGACTGTGGCTTAACTGGACCAAAGTTTACTTGGTGTAATAATAGAAGAGGGAGAGACCGTATCTGGGCATGATTGGATAGTTCTTGTTAATTCGATATGGCTTTCGCAGCTGCCTAGTACGAAGGTGGAACATTTGAAGCGTATGCTCTCAGATCATGCGCCGCTACTGGCTTCTATGCTTGTACATACCAGATCTGGTTTTACACCTTTCAGATTCTTTAATATGTTGAAGACACATCTGGCTTTTGCTTCTTTAGTCTAATCGGTTTGGTGTGTGGAAGTGGGTAATATGAGGGCTTTTGACACAATAGATTTGAAACTTAAAGCTCTTCGCAAAGCTCTTATAAAGTGGAACAAAGAGGTTTTCGGTAATGTCTTTAGTAGACTTAGAGCATTGGAAGATGAGATGAATCAATGGGAAACAATTTTATTCTCTAGATGGGAGGAAAATGGATGCAATGGCTTCAACTTGGAGGCGAATTGGGATGTTGATGCATGTTGTAACCTTTTTTTTTTTTTTGAAAGGCAAGCATTGGGGGTTATATGGGCTCCCTAGATTACTGAAAAAAGAGAGTAGAAGATTGGTTACATTCATGCATATTTTCTACCCCTAGCATCATCAAATACAATTTTCTTAATGTCTTCCGCAAAAGAACTAGGAATTATCTCTATAAACTCATTGTTAGGAAGTAGCTTTGCCAGTTTATCCGCTGCATGGTTTGTTTCCCGCGCTGTGTGTCGGATCCTGCATCCCGCAAACTTTTTGAGTGCCCCCTTAATCCTTTTAGTAGTGTGAATTGCTTCCCATGGAAGAGCTTTATCAGAAGTGAGATACTTAACAACAATATTGAAGTCCATGCTAAATTCCACTCGCTGAAGTCCATATCGCTCACTACACCAAAAACCCCCATTAGCAACGACTCTATACCGTGGGCGTAACCCATTGTCACGGCTAAGAGCCGTGGGCTACAGAGGCGTCGCGAAATTTGTTGTAACGGCTATAAACCGTTGCTAAACATTGTAGCAACGGTTTTATGCTTGAGTAGGGGTGGTGATTTTCAGCATTTAGCCACGGTTTTAAACCGTTGCAAGAACAATAGCAACGGTTTTTAGCCGTGGCAACAATAGCCACGGTTCTAAGCCGTGAAAAAGTGTGGATATTAGCAACGGTTTTAAACCGTGGCTAACAAGGTAGCAACGGTTTTAAGCCGTGGCTAACCCTGGCCACGGTTTGAAGCCGTGGCTAAACAGTGAGAAATAAACCGTAGCTAACAAGGTAGCAACGGTTGTAAGCCATGGCTAACCCTGGCCACTGTTTGAAGCCGTGGCTAAACAGTGAGAAATAAACTGTAGCTAACAAGGTAGCAACGGTTTTAAGCGGTGGCTAACCCTGGCCACGGTTTGAAGCCGTGGCTAAACAGTGAGAAATAAACCGTGGCAAACATCATAGCAACGGTTTTTAGCCGTGGCAAGATGCAACCACGGTTGTAAGCCATTGGCAGGTAAAACAAAATTCAAAAAAAAAAAGAAATCTGGTTTGTTGCAACGGTTTCAAACCGTTGCAAATTAATATAATCGAAAAAAAAATTTATATTTTTTTTTTGCTGCTGCAGCAAAATCACAGCCGTCGCACCTGCAAAATCAGTCCGTACTATGGTTTGTGTCATGCCTCCGGCACGAATAAGATTCCACAAACTATATGCTAAATAAATACAAAATCAACCGTAAAAAGGAACTTGTCAAGTTTTGACGCCAAACAAAAACATGTAAACAAATAGCACTAATGTACAATAACAGGATTAACCTGAACAAATGGAACCTTGTTATATCATGTTTCGCTCGCATCTAAAACAAAAGAATTTCTCTATGTTTTTTCCAACAATACAAATCCACCTAGTTATAATGTAAGAAAATACATTGATGCCCTTAGGAACAGGCCCCATTTCTTTCGGTAGTTGCTTGTTCAATATACTAAAAATGATGAGAATGCAACACCTGGTAGTTGCTTGTATATGGCACCGGTGATGGTTGATACAACGACACACTTTGCACCCCAGAAACAAGCAATGTATGCGCATTCTCTTGTCCAACATACTGCTGCCCGTACTGGCTCAGACCTTCAGAGCCCTGCAGTATAAAAATTAGTCAGTACTCAATGACAGACAAACATGACCTATAAAGATTGCTAATAAACCAATGACAGACAAACATGACCTATAATTTCTGGTGTACTAGTATATGCATGAATCTTAGCCATAAAGACATGCCTGGAGATTTGTATATCTATTGTGATACATTAATTGTCTGAGACACCCAAGCTATATCATTGATGTACCAAAAAAGACTGACACATGTAAAATTTTTTAAGAATTTTTTTTCCTATTTTCATTTAGAGAAGAAGATTCAAAACTATATGGATGGAACTATGAGATTAATCAGTAACATACCTCATGGCCATTGCCACTGACCACATCAGGTTAATCAACTCTTCTATCAGGATAACTCAATCTCATTGGCATTGGTTTCTTTCCAAAGTGGTACAAAGATTTAGCTCTCCTTACTGGAACTGTCCCCTTTGGACATCCATCCCCACTAATTTCATGCCATGTTTGCCATGCAATACTACCACTACTTCTCAGTCCTCCTTGCTCACTTTCATTGTAATTTGTCTTCACCATCTCTTTTACTCTTCTTGGCCTCTCTGGTGCAACCCTCTAAATTCAAGCCAAAACTCACATTAATTTGTTTCTCTAATATTAATTTCAACATACAAACATGTCAATTAGAAGGAAAAAAAAATTGAAAAAATATATATAGATTTTTACCTGGATTTTGTGGTTCTTTAGAAGAGGGTGATCTAAAGCTGGTTGTTTGTGTCTATGAACACAATCAATGATATCTCCATCTGGGCTATACACACAGAAAACAAGTGATATAAAGACCAAAAAGTTAAATTGTTGAAGTATCTAAGCTTTATCATTTGTCATAAGTTGTAGTACCTAAGCTTCTGTCATTTGTAATAAATACCTGAATGGTTGCAATAGCTGGTTTGTTGATCTTGTCCAAGTGCCTTTGTATCCTTTCAAATCTCAAGCTCCCCACATGCTTGTAATGGGTGTAATTCAATCTGTGACCCATAACCATTGTAGATCCTTGGAAGAAAACAATGAGCAAAAGAAGATGAGTGGTGGTGGAGGTAGTCCTCCTCTTTAAGGTATCCATCTCATCTCTCATTCAGTGCCAACCCCAAACTCCAACAAAAACTCTCACACTCAGAACCTTACAAAACCATTACTGGAAAGACTTGGAAACTAGGATAAACACAAAGACCCCTCTTAATATAGCTAACTAATAATGGGAAAGCAATATGGATATGTGCTCTCTTAAAGGAACCTGGAAAGAAGAAGGCTTAAAAGAGTGAGAAAATTGGGTTGTATGTGTGTGTATATACATCAACATCATCAACTTTGTATTCTCACCAAAATATGGAGAGTAGCTTCAAAGCCATTATAAAAACTTGACCTACCCATGTCTATGCACCCTTTATTACACCTTGAATATCCCCATCTGCCATCTCATTATAAGCTTTTAATGCATTTTCCTGACTGTTTTTTCATCTTCATCTGCCACACCTAATCTCATGTTTTTCATCTTTCCACACACATTGTCGTAGACATATAATACGGTTTGCGCAATGTCGACTGTAAAATAATATTCATTCATAAGCTTTATAATGACTGATTTCAAGTATAAACAATATTGTGTGTGTATCATTGAAAAAACAGGAATGAATGAAAAAATCTAACCTGTATTTCTGGCAACAAACCGGAGGTATTGCAAACAAGAATGGCAGCAATGGCACCAAATGCGTGGAAGAATTTATCTACTTGACTTCCTTTGATTTTGTAATCCCGGCTACTATTTGTGTTGGACTTTCCTGCAAAAATCATGTCATCACTCCACTCACTCACTTATGCACATTCCAGTTCCAATATGAAGAGAGAATGTGGTGTTCAAAGACTAAAAACTAAGACGTAAAAATACTGCAAAAAAAAAGTAAACAATAGCAGATTTTGGGACTTACTGCAAGGGACGATCTGCTGATGATGCAAGGTACGCACTGCTGCTGCTGCTGCGAGGAAATCACTGCTGCTGCTGCGAGGGATGAACTGCTGCTCTGCGAGGGACGCACTGATGCGAGCTTGCTGCTGGTCGCAAACCAGAGTGCGCTCTGTTTCACTGCAGAGTACCCACTGGCCAAATCATCGAGCCACTTGCGCTGATGCCATTTCAGCTGCCATTGTCCTTTGCCATACTTCAACAAATGTAATTTTTCTCTTCAAATGTTCTGCTTATTCAGTGGATCTGGTATTGTTCTTCAATGGCATTGAAATTGTAGTAGTTGCGCCTTTTCATCTTCTTACGGATTGTATAGGAAACCCAGGAAAGCATAATATAGCATGGTGATGGGCAGTGACACAATCATTCCAAATATCACTCTGCAAGTCAATATAGATACATAAAGAATTCACAATATAAACGGATGCTGATAAACAAAATAAACATGAATATATGAGACTTACGCGGTGCTTAATACGTCTGGGTGTAGGTTATACTCCCTTGCAAATACAAAAGGAACTATTCCTTGTGGTAGAGCAGCCTCAATAATCAGAAACAAGTTTAGTATTCAATACAAGAAACAAGTTTAACATCAAATGGAGTTGATGTTTGTCAAAGTAAAGACTCACTTGAACAATGGAGACTTTTAGTATTTGGCCTCTAAGTCCAACTCCAACAGAAGCATTGTGTTGATTAGACATTTCCTTGCTGATTAAAATAAAATAATTACCAGTAGCACACTGCTGATGCCTGACATACCCAACTCATAGAAAAATGAGACATAGGCAATGCACTTAAGTGTTTCACTGCATTGCAAAATGAAATTCTTTAGCCATACATATGCATAATCAACAAAAAAAAAGTTCACTACACTAATAAACAAGAAACAAAAAAGACTCGAGCATTATCAAAACAGTCTATTGATTTATTACTCCAAGAATAGATCAAGTTATCTATTAACAAATCTACAAATCATACCTCAGAATTTTATCTTACCTCATCACCATCTCACATGAGGAATCGCAAATTGAAGCAATGTTTCTTTTTCAGAGTAGTAATAGAATGCGATCGAAATTACCAATAGCAGGGTCATCACAGTTTGTCAACTAAGATTTGAACTTAATATGGTTATCTTTCCTAAACTCCTAGTATTATCTCTAAAGGCCGTCCCATCTAGAGGAAATGTGTGGAGTTTGGAGTTTATTGCTTGAGGTCTCCTTTGTGGTCTTCTTAAGGAATGGGGGTAGGTGTCTTGTGAAATGCCTTACTGAATCTACGACTCAGCCATGCATTTAACCTACTCAAGATGCCAGGTTTGTTTATATAACTCAATAATATATAAATGCACATTTGCATAAAAATAAAAAATAAAAAGTATCGGTGCTACAAATAAAAAAAAAATCACTAAGACTCACTTAGAGTACCTAATCTTTAAATCGCAAACAACGGGAAAAAAAGGTGCTGAAGATGCAAAAAACAGTAAAACTTCAGTGAAGCAATCAACGTACCCTAGGAACACCATGGTCCAATCTCAGTGAGCCAACTGAGCATATTCAAAATACAGAAATCCAAAAACAAAAGAAAGCATATATGGCTATGTGGAGATTTACCAGGGAATGCCCAACATAGTGAAGCTTCTGACCAGTTTGATCATTCACATACTGGACAAGAGCTGGGAGATCGAACATCACTAATTGATCCCATGACCATTGCCAATAAGTCTGCAAAAATAAGAATCAATCAATCTGCCAGAAGTCTAATCACACAGTGAAGGATCCATGAAATTAATAGAAGAATACCCGGTCATCCGCACTTGCTCGTAGCAACAGGCCATCAGCCAGCAAACACCGCCTCGCCCTGTTCGCGACACCACAGATTGTCCCTGCAGTCGTTCCTCACAGCTGTTCCAGGGTCTGTCTCGACCCAGCAAATTCATCCAGAGCCGCACAGGAAAACAGGAGCCATGGTGCTCAAGGACAGATGCTAGATCAATACTTCAACCTGTAAAACCATAAGATTAAAACCTACATCACTGACTAAATCCACATAGGAAAGGCTAAAGGTTTTCCTTCTCAACCTGATTTGAAGATTCCTTTTTGTATCCCCCAAATGCAATTAGGAAGACCTTCTCATTTTCATTCACCAAACTGTGCCCTTCAGTTCAGTTGCTTGCACATGGAAATTCATTCACCATGAAGCTCTACATTAGATAAATAGACACTGCAACCAAACTGTGCCCCTCAGTTCAGTTGCTTGCACTCTAGTCCTTTGATCAAGCAGATACCATCCTCTGGTCAATCAATTCTAACTGATATATTTATAAATAAAGAGCTTCTTTCATACCTTCGAAAATGGATTGAACTTGGCCCCAAGCTTGCCTGCAGAAAACTGTATACAAAGAGTAACAAATGAGACACTTCAACAGATGCAGAGGTTGAAAAACTAGTCTTTCCATTACTTATTGTACATAACAGTGTTATGTTAGTTATCATAATATTACGGTCACAATTTTCATGGGTTGTATGATCATGTTCGATCATAATATTCATTTCACTTAGGTATTGAAATTTTCCATTGTAGAAATAAAAATCAACTGAAAGAAAGTAGATTTTGGTGAATACTCGAAATAGCAATTGCTTTGGCAAACCATTGAGAATGGAAAACAAAGATGAGCTTCACATTCCTTAACAACAAATAGATATCGATAAACCATCTGCAAACCTTCTGACATTCTTTATACACTATATATACCAGAAATGCTAAAAACTAGACTATATTATTCAAAAGATGATCGTTCAAACAACTCTGAAAGTTGGTATTCAATAATCAAATTGGGACAATACATGCTTGGTTTAATCTATCTAGTCTAATGTGAGAGTCCAACCATGTTTGTCCTCTGCGAGGCCCATTTGGATGCTCGTAAGTGACGAATAAAGCTGCTGTGAAACAGCACCTACACCAGTTTCTCCAAAAGACACCCTGCAAAGAGTAGAAATCAAGCTGAATGTTAATTAACTTCTTAGACCAATTTCTATCATTATTTGAGGATGAGAGAAATCACTCAAAATTTTAAACTACAGAGCTAGAAAAGAATTTACTTTTTGCCAAGGTAAGTTACGCTGCCCACAGGCAATACAACAACTGCTGTACCCGTACAGAAAATTCATCAACTGCTAGCAATCCGTCTAAAAAAAATGGCTCACTGGAGCATAATTTCCCGCAGCCTTTACTCCTCCCGTTCCACCAGGAGTTGCACGGTGATATTCATTCTCGACCACCAAATGTATAGGTGCTAGACCCTCCTGTAATCAATGAATAAAACATGCACTTTCAACTACTGAAAGGGATTAATTTGTTAAAGCATATCAACACTCAAACTAAGATTCTAACATGACAAAGTTGAGCTTGGGGTTGTGAGATATCTCTCAGTTCAATCCTAAAAACCCTTCATCCTCAACTCCTGATAAGGTATAGTTTGCCTCATGTAAGCATTAATTAACTCCAAATTAACAAAAAGTGGGGTTAAATTCACTAGGATGAAAGATACTCTCTTCCTAGATAAATCCAATTATCTTATCCATCCTATTACAGTGACAGATACTTCATTGATTGATTATAACATAATAGCCATGGCAAAGTGAGACAAAAATACTGGATGAGAAGACTTCACATGAATAGCAAGAGAATAATCTGATTGATGCTCTTCAAATTTACTTTTTACAGCTCAGACAAGAAACAGATAACTTTCAAGAGAAATAAAAAAAACAAATACATAAAGATGATTGCTCAAATCACTTCCAAGAGAGACGATTAAAAGGGCTTATTGCCATGTAAAAGAAGATGAATAGATAGAAATTTACAACAGACATGCTGAACTAGAATTAACAAAACTAAGTAGAATAAAATCAGACAATGTGAATCAATGGAAAGTATGCAGTGCAATGATCCAGTTCATACTAAAATTAAGAGGAAAATTAAAGTTTAAGAAAATGGCTAAAAAATAATAAACGTACTGAAAATCTCAGTTACCACAGGTAACTCTCTACTTCTCATGCCCATGCTTCATGTCATAAACATCATAGCTAACATATTCAGATGAAGATCTATCAAAGAACCAATTGAAAACTGAAAAGTCTAGATATTTATAATTCTTCCAAAGTAATGCGCAAGTAAACTTTCTGCTAGGCTGGATCTTAAGGGAATTTCACTAATCAGTATATCAAATTTTCAAAACTAATCTCTCCTTCCTGATGAGTTCTGTAATACAGTCTTGTCAGTTTTAATGAAATTACTCAAATGAGCTTTATCTTTTAAAAATATATATGGTACGTGAATCAACAAAATTAGACTGGAAAAGTCCCAATAATATCTAGCATGAAACATATAAAAATTATATCAGCAAAAAAAATCATTTTGTTTCAACATAATTGGCCTCACCTCTTCTTCACATAATTGGCCTCACCTCTTCTTCATGAAGTGCTCTGTAGGATCATAGTTTCATCATCAGAGACATGTAACAAAAGAGAAATGAACAACAAAGATAAAGAGTTTGAGATGATACCTAAAGAACAATACTTGAACTAGGTTAGATGGCCACCACATGTAAGGAGAATACCTCAACCACAGCTCAAAACCAGTGTTCTAACCGCACACGCTGAAACCCGCTGCGGCCAGAAACAGCACGTACAACAATAAACATTAAAAGAAAGACATCATAATAAAAAAGTAAACATAAATAAACATTAAAAAGTAAATATAGTCAGAAAATTCACCATTAGATTCTTGGTTTTTGGGTGTTTTTGTGTAGAAAATAGAACTCCTGTATAAAGAAAGACATCATAATCAATATCAAAAGCAATAGACATAAATATGAGAACAAAGCAAACTGTAGTATATGCACCATAGCAATCAAAGATGAACTAAGGTCATACCAATTGTTGCGAATGAGAATTCAAATAGAAGAAACAATGTTTCAAATGGGATGAGGCAAGCAATAGTCATTTTGTGGTTAAGTCTATAGATACTTGCACTTAAGCTTCAGCTAGTTACCTTAAAATGAACAATCACGTGCCCGTAGTGTATTTTACTCAGCTCCTCTTTTGCTGCCACCATTACATTGCTTCCAACATAGTTGTAACTATCAATCATCAAGTTCCACATGAGTTCTACACCATACGAAGAAATCACCAACGTCCAAATCCCCCATCTTGTCTCTTTTTGGATCACTTTTGTAAAGTTTCACCCCAGTCCTGAATTTGAAGCATAAGGAAAGTCTGATCTCTGTTGCAGGGTTCAATGATCCATGACAAGCGCAAGAGAATTGATGGATAGGATCTACAACCTCTAATGCTATCGCAATGACATTCCTTTCCCAATCACAAACTTTGTATCTCCTTGACACTGAAGGAACAGGATTGGTTGGAGAAGGAAACCTCGCAACACCTTGAGAAGATGATGGTAATGGAGATGGTGGTAATGGAGATGGAGGTAATGGATTTTCTGGTTGCCTTGTCGATTGTGCACGGGATGACGGTGTATCTTCAGTTCTTTGAACAACTCCTTGTATCCCCTCACTTGTTGATGGTCTTACATAAGTTCCACTTTCAAGTCTCTCTCGTATCCATCTAACATTTTCTTCCAATCTATCATATTTTTCGCTACATTTTTTTACTTCCAATGTTTTTTCCAAAAGCAATGAACGAGCGGGAAGTGCAGCATCATACTTCCTTTTAGAGACAGTGGTTCCAACACAACGAGTACGTCCCCTCGCTTCTTGGCCAAACACTTGGCTTAGAGGATCATCATCAATAGTGAGGTCAGTGGTACCCTGAACTGAAGATTCTTGCAAGGCAGCTTTTTTTGCTTTAACTTGTTCCTTCAAAAGAATGAAAAAATAAAATAAATCAGGACACAAATAATATTCAAACAACTACAAAGTAAATTAAGAATTGGGTATAAAAGACATCATTGGGCACATACCATATATTGTTCAGAACCATGCGTAGGTTTTCCATCCTTTCCCGTGTGACAAGCAATCCATATGTCAGTGCGTGTGACTGGTTCCCCATCAGGGTTCTTCTCAACCTATATACTTGAAAGATTAGTCTCAGCCTATATAGTTAAATGGTATATAATATTGTACTAGTAGCTAGAAACTCAATTACCATTTCATACTCTACTTCTGCAGCACTCTTTTGGCCACCCCCCCATACATACTTTGAAGCCTTTTTGTTTTTTGCAATTTGGGCTCTAATTGCCTTCGCTTCAGGGGTGCTCTCATAGCGAACAAACTCCTTCCAATCCTCCTCTCTTACACCATTTGGAACATGCTTCTCTTGTTCCTCAATGGTAGGATACTTATCCAAATAATTCTTCCTAAGATCTGCCTTGAACCTTCTATAATATTCAGGCATTTTCAAATGCACACTCTTTTTCACATAATTTGGGATGTCGTATTCACGCTGCAAATAAGCCATTGAGATATAAGTTGAAAATAAAATAAGACATTATGAAAATCAATGATGTAAAATCTCACCTTGAGGCCATTCCACACATCCTCTTTGTAGTTGTCAGTAACATGGTGCCAACCCTTGAATTTGATGGGCACAAGGGTTTCAACAAGCTTTCCAATGTTTTTATTGAAATTTCTAGCACCAGGTCCAACTGCTAAACCGTGGAGGTTGAACTGTATGGTCTGTTTAACTTCAATGTCATCATTTGTAGATCTAGTGACATCAATGGTGGAGAGATTGCCGCGAGTACTATCCATTTCTATCAATGACATTATAGATATTAACCATTATCAAACAAAAAGAAATAAGAATCAACTATATACACCACATTTATAGATAATTTCCTTCCACAACATATCACCACAAATAGATTTTTATAAAGCATTGGAAAAGCCAATCTGAATACATACTAGTTGGTCCTTTGGCCTCTTATCTTTCTTACTAGCAACAAAATGAGCAATGGCATCCATGGAGACACCACTATCTTGTGTCACCAAACATTCATCCAAAGAACTTGTCGCAAATGTGAAACCATTTACTCAATATTTTGGATATCGGGTTGCCAAAAATTCTCTAACACAACCAAAGTTACTGACATTTAACACCCAAAAAAAAAAGTGAAAACAAACTGACTTCACATATCAGATTGTAGAGAAAAAAAAATTGCGATAGGACTGACCATATGTAAGGTCACTCCATTGTTTGGAGTTCTTGAAAACAATAAAACAGACCTAAAGCATTCTTCAGGTGAAATGGGAGGATGGATTAATCAGAGAAGAAACCCCCCAAAAATTCTAAATATATTAAGTTGTTGCTGGGGTCAAGTAAGAATCACCAAGCTATGTTAAGCTATGTTTGTCTCCTCTTTTCCATTTATAGCTTAACTAACAAGAAAAGCACAGACCCTACATGCATCCACATTTCTCCAACCCATACTTAAAGAAACCGTGAAATAGTATTCATGTTGTGATCCCCAAATATTTTTCGTAATAGCTTGTTCAAAACATTTCTAACTTCACTTACCAAAACATGCTATATGACCAATATATATAGCAATTAAAGTTTCATTTACACATGAATAAATTTGTTCTTATAGATGTTTGTGATCCTTGATGTAAACCAACGGATGCTACTAAACCTGTTAAGGAAATTTTTTTTTCTTCGTGTTTATGGTAGTTGTCAATTAATCTTTTTGCTTTACGTGTTCATTTCCAACACTTTCGGACAAATTTTTTTTTTCTTCTGATAATTACCCATATTATTCCAAGTATTGCATGTTTAAAGAGCGAATGGGGTAATCAATTTATTCGTTATGTTTTCGTGATTATCCCATTCTTGTTTTCACTAACTTAATGAATCATATTCCTTGCTGTCTAGAAAACAAAAAAATAGATAAAATGAAAAGGAATAAGAGGATAATAAAGTCTTGACAAGGAGGGATGAAGAGGGCAATGTGGCCTATTGGTAATACTTAAAGTTGATGTCCATTTTCAAAACCCTTGTAAAGAAAATAGGTGTAGGGAGCATTTTGGGGTATAATCATGGAGAAAATAAGGTAGAATCCAACATAAATCTCCACTACATGAAAAGAGAAAGAAAGGGAAAAAAAAGCTGTCACATAGTATATAAAACAAAAAATCAAAAGCTGATCATACAAGTAATGTTTTCTGGTGCAATTTAATGTTCCATTTGTCTTTCAAACTGGGAAATAATTGTGACCTTCCTCCCTTCCCAAAAGAAAAATTAGGTAAATTATTTCATATAGTTCGCAGGTGTCTTGTCATACAACTAACAGACCCAATATATATTTTGGTAAACCAAATAGCAAAGTGGGAAAACATGAGGTGAAATAGAAGGTATGTGTTCTAGTTTATCCATGGTTCAACACTCTCAAAGAGTTTTAAGAGTGTGATGTATGAGAAGATATTGGAGAATCGTTTTTTTTTTTTTTACTGTCTGTGAGCACTTAGTAAACTGTGAACTCCAATTATGGACCCGACAACTTCAAAAGCATTTAGCTTTGAACGAACTTAACATGTTACCCATATTCTAAGCGCTATGAAAGGCGTATTAGAGCTACATTAGTTTCTAATAACTATTTAGAAAGGAAGAATCAGAGACTGGGTTTTTAATATTTAAAGTTTCAGAAATGCAATGATTCCAACCATAGTGCAGATCAAATGCATTGATTCAAATCCTCAGATTTCTTCTCTTGATGATTAAAATACCACAATGTGAAATAACTTCAAACTATACTGGTTTCATATATGATAGAACTAACATTCTAACAAAGTAATAATAATAATAATAATAATAATAATAATAATAATAATAATAATAATAATAATAATAATAATAATAATAATAATAATAATAATAATAATAATAATAATAATAATTGCTCTCATCCATTCACCAATTATAAGTCACAATCACACTACAAAAAAAAAGGAACAAATTTTTTTTTCCTGAAGTTCAACCATGAAATTATGCTACAAACCAAAAAATGCAATAATTACCATTGACATTTTCATGGTGATAAATTTTGGAAATGGGAGGGAAAAGAATGTGTCCTGAAATGAGACTTTTGTCAACTAAGCAATCACACTGTCTTTGAGACTTCCAGACATAAATAAAAAAACAATCATCGAACCCTAATTTCATCAAAAATAAGAGAGAGAGAGAGAGAGTACCTGTTCGGTTGCAGTGGCTGATCGATTTTGAAGTTGAGGGAAGTCGAGGGAGGAGCAGGGAAGTCGAGGGAGCAGGGAAGGAGGGGAGGAGGGAAATCGAGGGAGCAGGGAAGGAGGGGAGGAGGGAAGTCGAGGGAGGGAGCAGGGAAGGAGAAGGAGCAGGGAAGTCGAGTCGAGGGAGGGAGCAGGGAACGAGATGATGTCGAGTGGAGGGTTTGTGGAGGGGAGCTTCATTTTTGTCGATGGAAGTCGAGTGGAGGGAAGGTCGAGCGCCAAAATAGCCCGCCCAAAATTTTTTTTTCAGCTTTTCATGTAGCCACGGTTTTGAGCCATTGCTAGAGCTAGCCACAGTTTAGAACCGTTGCTAAATTTTTTTTTGCAACGGTTGTGAGCCGTTGCTATACCTAGCCACGGCTTAGAACCGTTGCTAAAATTTTTTGTTGCAACGGTTTTGAGCCGTTGCGAATATTACCCACGGTTTGGAGCCGTTGCTACTAATAGCCACGGTTTTTAGCCGTGCCAACCTATACCAATGGTTTTAAGCCGTGGTCAGGTTTTTTTTACCCACGATTTTAAGCCGTTGGTACTTATAGCTACGGTTTTTGGCCGTGGCAAATACACCAACGGTTTAGAACCATGGCCAGCTCGGCGTAGCTAAACTGCCCTTTTGGTGTAGTGGTTGTGCCAATTTGATACCCAGTTCTAGCCCCTGAAGCTCATGTAGAAGGACAGTTGTAACCTTAGTATGTGTTAGGCAGAATACAGGCTTGCTATTAAACAGGAGGAGCTATATTGGATGCAGAAATCAGGTGAAAAAGAGTTCAAATAAGGGGACACTTGTACAAAGTATTTTTTTGCTTCAGTTAAATCCAAATAGAAAAGACGAACCATCTCTTCGATTAGGCTGACTTTTGGTAGAGAGATCTCAAATTCAGAGGAAATTTACAAGAAGCGAATGGGTATTTTCACTAATTGTTGTCTTCCCAGAACTTACAGGGAATGGATCTGGAATTATTGGAGTGCATCCCTACAGTTATTTCCAGTGCTAACTGTGATGATTTAGTCAGAAGGCCAACCATAGAGGAAGTGAAACATGCTACCTTTGATAACCCGCGGAAGAATAAGAAGAATCTCTTGCATTGGACAATAGTGCACCAGGTCCGAATGGATTTACTGTAGGCTTCTTTCAGAAGTGTTGGGAGTTGGTGGGTATTGACATATGAAAAGCGGCAACTCAATTTTTTGAAGGTGAGGCCCTTCCTTCGGCGTTCTCAGCTAATTTGATAGCTATGATTCCTAAAGTGGAATCACCAGGTTATTTTTCTGATTTCCGCCCTATTAGTCTTTGTGATGTGATTTATAAAATCTTTAGTAAATTACTATTCAATAGATTAGCCTTACTATTTCAAGAGATGGTGGACTAGGAGTAGGGGGCCTTTGTAAGTGGGAGGTCCATTGTGGAGAATATTGGACTTGCTTAGGAATTGGTAAGAGATATTAACAGAAAGGTTACAGGTGGAAATGTGGTATTAAAGATTGACATGGAAAAGGCCTATGATCGATTGGAATGGTCATTTCTCTTAGCGGTGCTCAGACGGTTTGGTTTCAACAATAGAGTGTTTCACATTATTGCCAACTGTATTACCAATTGTGGTTTTCAGTGTTGTTACAAGGAGTCTATAATAGTTACTTCAAATCATCAAGAGGTGTGAGTTAGGGAGATCCATTTTCTCCCATGTTGTTTATTATTGCTACGGAGGTGTTAAATATGGGGCTGAAGGTGGCTTTTAAAAAGGGCGAAATTTGTTTTTACTATACTCCTAGAAACTGCAAGCCAATCACTCACCTTCTCTATGCAGATGAAACTCTTATATTCCTCAATGGTAGGAAATCCTGTATCACAGGTTGTATTAAATTTTTGGAGAGATATAGCAAAGCTTCAGGACAAAAGATTAATACAAGGAAAAACTCTTTTTTGGTGGAGGAAAAGGTCTCGGCAGAAAGTGTGGTTGCTCTTAAGATTTGTACAGGCTTTCGGTATAAAGGGTCTCCAATGAAATATCTGGGAGTTCCTATTTATCAGGGAAGATGCAAAATAATTTTCGTTGATTAATTAGTCAGCAAAATAAAAATAAATCAATGGATGGAAGGTGAAATTGTTATCGTCGGGAGGTAGATTGATTTTGATCAAGCACGTACTTAGTTAAAATCCAATGAAGTGAATGAACTTTAAACTTGATAAGTTAATATGATGATTGAACTTGATAAGTGGCCAATGGTGAATGAAGTTAAAGTTGGGTACTTTGAGTTGGTTAGTCCATATCTCCGGGACTTGGCGAAATTGTTATGTGACGATAAAATCCGGGGTGGGGAGCAGAGTGAGGATTCTTGTGTGTGGATTCCAGATACAGATGGCCTATTTAATACTCGATTCGCCTATGAAGTGATTCAAATTATTAGGGGAAAGGAAGAAGACTTATTTAAGAAGATTTGGCAAACGCTAATACCGTCGAGAATTTCTTTTTTTGTGTGGAAACTGCTGCGGAGATGTGTTCCCATGGATGGGGAATTGCATAGGTGTGGTATTAGTCCCGCCTCGAGATGTTTATGATGTGACAATAGAGATGTGGAATCGTTGAAGCATTTATTCACATGTGCGAAGACTAGCGGAGATTTCAACCATTTTGACAGTGTGGTTTCGGAAGGCGGACATGAGTACGCAAGTTGGTATGCTTTATTATTTGACACCTATGTTGATTATTTGGGAATTATGGAAACAACGATGTAAATGTGCTTATGTAAATGCCAAGCCGAATGGTTTGGCGATGATTTTGTTGGTAAGAAAGGGATTGCATTTGGCAAACGCTTGTGTCATTCCTAAATGAATAAGTGTATTCAAAGAAATGCTAAAGGGTATGGGGTTTCCTATTTGGCCGATAAATAATAGGGGGAATAGGATTGTTTATTGGAATTTCCCTCCGGAAGGCTTTGTGGTCATTAATGTTGATGGCTCTTCTAAAAGTGATAAAGCTACTGGTGGAGTTATTGCTAGACATGATATAGGCATGTGCATTGTTGCACAACAAATTGTTTTTGGTGCTGGTTTGGTTAACCCTATAGGGTCAGTCATGTAGCCTTCGAGCATGGATATAACCTGATAACATGAAAATATAACCTGATGTTGATTGTTTAGTATCAAGGCAACCTGCAAAGTCTGAATCCGAGTACCCAACCACTTCTAAGTGATCAGATATCCTGTACGTGAGAATAATTTTTTTTGTTCTTTGCAAATACCACATTACTCTTTTAGTCACTTTCCAATGATCCATGCCTGTATCTTGCAAATATCTGCCAAACATTTCCACTGCGTACAAAATATTTGGACGCGTACAAATATGAGCATACATATGACTCCCCACAGCAGATGTATAAGGGATGTCTTTCTTTTGTGCCTTTTCTGAATCATTTTTTAGACATTAGAGCAACCTTAATTTATCACCTGTAACATGAGTACTTTGCCTAGTGCAAAGAACCTATCAAGTGCCAATTCAACAAATATTTGATGTGACAGACCAATAATACTACGTGATAAACTACATAATCATTCGAAATAGCAAGTCTCCTCTCCCTATTGGATCTCCTTATTGGAATTTGAAATTGAGAAGGTTGAGGTCCTTCGAGAAGGCAATCCAGCTATATTTTTGTGATTTGCATCTGCATCCTGTTCAAGAATAGGTATGAGACAAGTCGAATATCCATCATAGGAATGTCAACACATTTTTCTTCAAAACTAATATTTCTAGATTGTGTAATCCCATTATTTTCAACATCCTCAATAAACTTGGCATTTTTCGTCTAAATTAAGGTATTAGTAGAGGGGTAATAAAACTTGAATCCCTTTGATCTTTTTGAATATCCAATAAAGTAGCAACTAACAGTTTTGTAGTCAATTTTCCTTTATGAGGTCTGTAAAGCCTAGCCTCAGCTGGACACCCCAAATATATAAGTGCAAAATGGTTGGACGTCTACCAGTCCATAGTTCTATGGGGTTTTGTTGTCTGCTTTACTAGATACTCTATTAAGGATATAAACGGTAGTATTTTAGGGTTCTATTTTGTTTCTCAGATACACCATTTTGACGTGGTGTCCCTGGCATGGTGTACTGAGGAACGATGTCACATTTTTGTAAGTACCTCGCAAATGGACCTTAACATTATCCAAGAACACCGGTTGACACAAGCCTTTCGATCGTCAGTTGAAAGATATGACCTAAACGCTTATGCCATAAACATAGAAGAGTTCTCTTTAAAAAAAATTATTTAAATAAACCTCCAGAGAGGAGGGGCAGCTATGGGATGCCAATCCTTAATTACTTGATCAAAAAGATTTTACACCAATCGGGGGTACATGACGACTTTACCCAAAAAATTAAAAGCATAGTCTGAGGCCTAAACCAAATATCCAAATCTGAGGCCTAACTAAGAAACAAAACCAGAGACCTTCATAAGGTCTTTCACCAAAAACATTACAGTAGCAAAATAAGTAACCAAGAACAAGGCCTTATTCATCAAGAACTCGGCTTTACTCACCAGGGAGAAGCTAAACAATAGTTTGATCTTATTCACCAAAAGATAGGCCTAGTGTATTAGGCTTAATTCAGTGCAATAATATGCAAATAAGGTCACAAAGGAAAACTTACTGCCAGTAGCAATTAAGTCCTCCCTTGTTTGCTACCCAACTACCAAGCTCCTTGCTGCCAAGACCGTGGGCCCAAATGCACCAACTCATTTGTTTCCACAGCCTCGCACCACAACAACACCCCAGCAGCACAACGTCCAGCGTCCAACATCCAGCAGCGCAACGTCCATCAACAACAACAACGCCCTTGCGCAACAACCGAGTGGCGCACCACAACTGCAACAACATAATTCCTGTAATTGCATAACAGTCAGCGATGCAAGCACTGCTCTAGCCAAGACATTACAGCAGCCACTGCCATATCACCTTAACCACCAAACAACTCCCTCATTTAGCTAGGCATTAATGTACGACATTTGACATCCATCCAGCCGCACTAGATCTGTTATTCTTGCTGGGAGGTTTGCACATTCAAATTCCTATGAGATACCTTCTTTTTGTGCTTTGTTTGCTAATGCGCCGGCCACTGAATTAGCTTCCCTGAAAATGTGTTTAACACCAATCACCATATCCTTAGTTATTTAATCTCCCTTCAACCGTTCTCAAGTAACCAAGGGATTTTACAGACCTCATAGAACCAGCCACGAACAGGCTCTGAATCCGTTTGGATAATCACCTTCCGTAAACCCAACCTATTACATAATCGAATTCCTTCAAGAATCGCTAAAACGTTCGCTCTATTATTAGCGCCTGATCCAAACATAATTTGTTGAGTCAATATGCACTTACCTCTATACTTTATAACAATAATTCCTCCTGTAGCTATATTAGACTTAGAAGATCCATCAACATTAACAACCACAAGGCCTATCGGGGGAAAATTCCAAAACACAATCCTTTGTTCCTATTGATCAATGTGGCGATCGAAAACCCCAAAGAAATAAGAGGCCCCTTATTGTCACTTATACGATTGGGAGTGGCTAGGGAGTTAGCCATCCTCAAGCCCCTTCTCACAAGAAGAATAATAGTAGAAGCGCTCGGTTTGACATCCTCATAAACACATTTACAACATAATTTCCATAATTCCAAAAAGATAAGCATGATAGAGATTTTCGTTTTTAAATTAGCCCTTCGAAACCAAACCTTCAGAATGATAGAGATTTCCGTCGGTTTTCTCACGTGGATGCCAAAAATGGTGTCAAAATGTGTCCATACAGCAGAAGCCATTCTACCATCTATAAATAAATGCTTCCGAGATTCCGAGTTTGGAGAAATGCAAGAATGACATCTCGAGGCAAGACTAATCCCACACCTGTGCAATTCCATCCACTGGCACCCCTTTTTTGCAACAACTTCCATACAAAAACCAAAATTTTTGAAGGAATCAAGGGCTGCCAAATCTTCTTAAATAATTCAAATTCACTACCCCTGACCCGAGAAAGATCATAGGCAGAACGAGTACTAACATTACCATCCGCATCTGGTGTCCATACACAAGAGTCCTCCCTCTGCTCATTGCCTTGGATTCTATTATCATAAGACAGTTTCGCTAAGTCCCTAAACGATGGGGAGACCAATACAAATTCTCCCTCCTTAACTTCTTTGATTGTTGGACATTTTTCTAAAGATTCCAACTCCTCTGGTCTCTTAAAAGTCACCATATTGTTCCAGTTATCAACAAATAAACTCGTGTTTCCATGACCAATATGCCATACATCGTTTCCGATAAATATAGGCCTAGCTTTTATAACCTCTTTCATGAACGGCGATGCGCCCATTTTCTCCTTCTGCCCCATCAAAAGAACCTTTGCTTTCCAAAATTTGCATATCTTAAAATTAACCCACATTGACATTGAATTATAAAGATGCCACAAAGCTTTAAGACGAAAAGCTTTAGAGACTGACAATAGATTCTGAACGCCAAGACCTCATTCATCCAAAGGGAAACATATTTTATCCCATGCAATCCAATTTTTTTTTTTAATTTACCTTCACAATTTCCCCAAAAAAAAATTCAATAGTAACTTCTGGATCCTCGAAAGAACCTTCTGTGGTAGACACATAGCACTTCTCGTGTAAATTGTTATGGAACTTAGCACAGGTTTGATCAAAATCAGTCTGGTTCCAGGAGATAGGAGTTTCACCTTCCACCCGTTTATCCTTCTTTGAATTTTGCTGACTAAATATCAAAGAATATAATTTTGCACATTCCTTGATAAATGGGTACCCCTAAGTACTTCATTGGAGAGCATTTGTACTAAAATCCTGCATATGTTTTCACAGCCACCACCATTTCAGCAGAAGTTTTTTCTTCCACCATAAAGGAACTTTTGTTAGTATTTATTTTTTGGCTTGAAGCTTTACTATATCTCTCTAAAAAATTAATGCACCCTGTCACAAGAGATTTTATGCCATTGAGGAAAATGTGTGTATCATCCGCATAGAGTGAGTAATTGGCGCATTATTTCTAGGAGTATAATATAACAAATCTCCCCCTTCTCAAAAGCCGCCTTCAGACATCTGTTTAAAACCTCGAAAGCAATAATAAATAACATAGGGGATAGTGGATCTCCTCGTCTAAGTCCCCGTGAGGACTTGAAGTAGCCATTATATACTCCTTGTAGCAATACTGAGAATCCACAATTAGTAATACAGTTGCCAATAATGTGACATACTCTATTGCTAAAGGCAAACCGTTTAAGTACCACTAAAAGGAAAGGCCAATACATACGATCATATGCCTTTTCCATGTCAAATTTTAGAACCACATTTCCGGCAGTGACCTTTCTATTGATATCTAACCAATTCCTGAGCAAGTCCAATATTTTCCACAATAGATCTTCCCCTAACAAAAGCCCCTTGTTCTTGGGCCACCATATCAGGTAACAATCATGCCAGTCTATTGCAAAGTAATTTGCTAAATTTTTTATAAATCACATTGCATAAACTAATAGGGCAAAAGTCAGAGAAAGAACCTGGTGAGTCCACCTTAGGAATCATAGCAATCAAGTTGGTTGAAAACGCCGAAGGAAAATATTCACCTTCAGAGACCTGAATAGCCGCGTACCATATATATGTGCCAACCATCTCTTAGCATGTTTGAAAGAAACCCGCTGTAAATCCATCCGGACCCGGTGCACTATTTCTCGGTATGCTAAAAGTGGCCTGTTTCAACTCCTCCAATGATCGCCTTCTGAATAATTCATAACAACTCAAGCTAGAAATGACTGAAGGAATACAGTGAAGGAGTTCATTATCCACTATCTGCATATCTTGGGACGTGAGAAGATGTTGAAAATACTCATTTGCTTCGCGGAGAATTTTTCTTGAATCTGAAATATCCCTACCCCCCAAAAGCATTATCGAGTTAAAAACACGTCTTTTCTGTTTAGATTTTACTGAAGCGAAAAAATATTTTGCACATGCATCCCCATCTTTGAATTCATTCTCTCCTGATTTCTGAATCCAGAAAAGTTCCTCCTGTTTAAGAGCTAATTTATATTCCGCCTCAGATCTGCTCAAGTTGCAACACGCATTAGTGTCCCCGTTTGCCTCCGTGTTAAAATTGTTGCTCCCATTCTCTTCCCATCCAGATAGTAGAAGAGTTTTCCATTGGTTCATCTCATATTCCAGTGCTCTAATTCTGCTTAAGACATTGCCAAAATTTTCTTTATTCCACTTAATAAGAGCTTTACGAGTCGATTTTAACTTGACATCGACCACATCTAGCGCCCTCATGCTACCCACATCTACTCACCACGCAGAGTCTACCAAAGCCTCGAAAGTCATATGCGTAGTCCACATATTCAGAAACCTGAAAGGATGAAGATATGTTCTAGGTTGCAAAGGAAACAAGCCTAGTATAAGAGCATGGTCAGAGAATGTACGCTGTAAATGTTCCACTTTGGTGCTCGTTATCTGAGAAATCCAAGCCGAATTTGCCATGACTCTATCCAGTCTGGCCCAAAGTCGCTCGCTCCCTCGCCTATTGTTGAACCATGTAAATTTTAGGCCCGAAAATCCACTATCATGCAATCCACAATTCTCGAAACAGTCCGAAAAGTTGGCCATGCTATTCATAGAAGGGGAGTTACCCCCTAATTTCTCTTGCTCATTGAGGATCATATTAAAATCCCCGCCAACCATCCAAAGGGACATCACTATGTAATGTAAAATTTTTCATGTTCACCCATAAAACCCGTATCTCTTCAACCAAACATTTAGCATACACAAAGGAAATAAAAAAACTACGGGAATTTGAATCCATTACCTTACAATGAATAATCTGATCTGTCATTTTCAACACTGTAACCAGTACTAGATCCGCTTGTCATTTCCAACTCCAACTTGTCATCGCTATTGTCAACACTGTAACCACTCCAAGTTGATCTGCACCACATTTATCCAAACTAGAAACATAAATTAAATTCCACCTAAATGATGACACATAAATAGTTTCATCCAGATAAAAAATTTGACTATAGCTTTAATCTAAAGACTCATATTGCCTCCACAGAAGCTTTATTGCCAATCCCCATGTAAATGAACCTTTTGACATTATTTGGTTTTCGACTCCTTATGCAATCCTGCATGGAAACTTTGATGTCAATTGTTGAACTTATATCTATTCACCAGGAATGGCCTGGTATCTCAACTAGAATAAATTCAAAACTAACAAAATTAAAATTATCACATTTCTTTTCGAGTCACTTCTGATATTTAAGACAATCTTTTTTCACATGACCCGTTTTTTGCAAAAGAAACATGTGGCGACCTTATCATCTTTTTGTTGCACATTTTCTGTGAAGTCCCATCAGATGTAGTCCCTTAGCTTTAACAAAAATATTTCTTATCATTTTCTTGATGCCTAAATTGCCATTGGAAAATGTCGTCATGTGAGCACTTTTTGTGTTTTATCGTCTTGATAGTTCATCTTCTTTCACACACTGAGCAATGAACTTATTAAGAGTCCATTTCTTCTTTTGAATATTATAGTTGATCTTAAAGGGACCAAACTGTATAGGAAGAGAAATCAAAATGAGGGGCACAAAGAGATCATCAGAAAACTCCAACTTTAGTGTCCTATTTTTGGAAACAAGATTAGACATTTCCATTATGCACTCCCTTTTATTTCTTTGCTAGTATACCACATGGTAACAGGTTTGCTAACAAGCGTACTTGCCTCCACCTTTTCTGATGCAACAAATCAATCTGCAACCTAGCGTAGGAAATCATTAACATTTTCCTCCTTAGGCATGGCATCACGAAAAGTTTCAGAAATAGAGTGCTTCATTATCATAAAATTAATGCGATGAGAACGCCTCTACTTTTCATAAGAAGCCTTATCTTTAGCTGAAGTAGAATTAGTAGGCTTAGTGGGTTCATCAACACGAAGCGCATAATCCAAATCCATACACCAAAAAATGATCACTGTATGCTCTTGCCATTTTTTCAAAGAGAAAAAAATCATATTAATATATATATACATCCCATCAACTTTAATGCATTGATATAATATTAGAAAAATAACGCAGTCATCAACATCATGCAAATTTTTCCTAATTAAGGAGCAAACAAATAGCCAATGGCAAAAAACAGTACATATAAATTTACATATTTAAGAATGGGTCACTATGAGAAACCGAGCACACCATTGCAATTCAAGTCTTTGGACATGCATGGTAACTTGTAAGTAGTTCTCTAAAAAAACCTAAGGCTGATTAATTTAAACAAAATAAAATCGGGCTTTGTAAAACAATAACATTTTTTTAGGACGATCATTCAACGCATAAGTAAATCTCAAAAATATTTTACTTAAATTAATTACCTTATATTGCCGGCCGAAATAACAACCTTTCTTTGGGCTGATTATTATTCGCATGGGTTATGACACAACCATATGCAGTCCACTAAATAATAATTGAAATTCAAATTTAAATAAAATTTCATGAAATAGGTCACTTAGGCGACGTAGTACAAAATTTCACCTAAATTTAAATTATGGATTGCTAATTAAAATATTCTTGAAGTGCTCCAAAAAATTCCTTAAATGCAAGAATGAAGAAGATCATAAAATGCAATGGGATCCAGTCCAATAGACCAGGTAGCCCAAACAAGCCTTACTGACCCAAATAACCAAAACTGATCCACCAAGGCAAGAACGGCCCAACTGGTCCAAACCTGTCCACTAAGACCACACACCGGTCCATAAGTACAATACCAGTCCAGCCGGACCCGAACCGACTCAACAGTTTTGAACCTGCCAGTTGGATCCAAACTTGACCCGATTATATATATATATATATATTATTTTTTGTTTATTATAACCTCTAGGATGGAGGGGCAACTATGAGATTACAGACCTTAATTAACTTATCAAAAGATTTTACACAAATCGGAGGTACATTAAGACTTTACCTAAATTAAAAACAAAATACTTAGCATAAGGCGTAAAACACCAAAATAATAAAAAGAAATTCAAAGAAATCTTTCAAGCAACTTAGGAAAAAACTAAGACCGTAGGCCTAATTCACCACAGACATTAGGCCTAAATCACCAAAGGCCTTGGTCTCAAGAAACTACTCAGATAGACTACAACTAGACCTGACAACATTAGCCAATGGCCCATAAATCAAGCAGCCAACACAAATTGTTGTAATTAATAATAGTAGTAACATCACCATCCCAAATTCCTTCACGTCTTGACTGCATCAAGAAATGTACCCAGCAACCACGCTGGACTACGGCGAAATCAATACCATGCAAACACGTCCCTGCATAAGTAGAAAACCGTCCCTGCACACCATGTATTGCCATTACCTCCTTCAACCTATCTCTCCCCCAAACAATCTGATTTACAAATCCCAAGATTCTTATCAAAACCTATGAAACAAAAGAAACTCCTCAACTAAATTGCTTTGCGTCCTGTTTCTACCACCAACATGTGCATGACTAAGATCTCCTGATATATCCCGCATGTCTCTTATCAAGCAACAATAAGGATTTAGGCTTACTAGGGAAATAACCCTAGTCATAATTTATTGTAATCTTCCCTTCTTGTGCCAGCGTAGCCAGGGAATCTTCCACCGCATTATATTCTTGAAAAATATGCCTGCAATGGCATACTAAAATCGAATTAATTTCCCAGATCTCTTCCCACAAGTTTTTAAGGGACCAAGAAATCTTGATTTCTCTAAAGAACCATTGTTTAACTAACATCGAGTCTATTTGAATCAAACAATTCCGTAACCCAATCCGTTTACATATGTTCAAACCCTCCAACAAAGCTCTCATTTCCGCCACATTGTTAGAACCATGTCCAAAATAAATTTGACGTGCAGTCACAAATTCTCCCAAGTCATTCCTAATAACAACACCCCCCGTTGCCTCATTTTTCCCTGTCACCTCATTTTCCACCGAAGAACCATTTACATTAATTGCATACCAACCTTGAGGAGGAAGAATCCAATAGACCACCTGAGGTGCTTGTCTTCTCACCCCCTTAGTTTGCATACCCAACTTGCGCAGTAATATATAACTCCCTTCCATTTTTTTCAGGATGAATAACTTGGCCACACATATCAACCAATGGTATGTTTTCACAATGACATAATTTGCCGACACCTCCTTACCTTCATACAATTTCTTATTTCTTTGCAACCATCTCCCACAGTATAAAAAGTGGAGTGAAATGAAAAAGAACACCTGAAAGAGTCGTTTCCTTTGCCTGAGAGAACCAACTCCTTAGCATTGTGCCCACCTCCACCGGTCTATGCACATGTACATCAAAAACCACCTCGAAGTGTGCCCATACTTTTGAAGTCATGTCACCCTCCAAGAATCGATGTTTCATGGTTTCATCCCCATGTCTCGCGCAACAACTACACTTTGACTCCAATTTAAATCCAATTCTTCTTAATTCTCCATCAACTAGAATGGATCTCTTCAATATTTTCCAAATAAAAATTGATATTTTAGAAGGCAATAAAGGATTCTATAATTTTTTCCAAAACCAAAATATTTGTCTCATCTTCTCAATATATGACACACAAATCTAATTGAAAATCTCCCATCATTAGTTGGTGTCCATATCCAAACATCCGGGTCATCAGATTTCCCCCTCAACCTTTCCTCATACATAATCTACACACGACGTTGAAATATAGGGCTAAGAGATGAAAATGTTTCACACTGCATAACTCTCAAAGAAGGACACTTGTTTTCAACCTCTGCCAAACCCGTACGGTGAAATTGCTCACCCAGAGCCAAGTTTTCATTTAAAAAACTTATGTTGCCCCTACCAATCTTCAAGGTACAATGGTCTATCATAAAATTAATAAAACCAGACAATTCTTTCTTGAAGGGAGACTTATCAGATTTAATAAGATGCTTACTAACAAGTACTCCATCCTGCAAATACTTCCTTCTCATGAACATTGCCCACAAACAGTTTGTATTCACCAAATTCCACAAAGATTTGATTCTAAAAACAGTCACAACACCATCAAGTTCCTTCACCCCCAATCCACCTTCATCTGTGGGTACACTCAGACAGCTCCAAACAACCCAACGTTTCTTATGTCTGCCCTCGTAGCAACTCAGAAGAAATCTGCAATAGCCTTATGAATATTTTCCAACAATTTCTCTGGAACACTCGTCGTTGCAATCGTATACAATGGCAGTGAAAATAAAACATGTCTGATCAAAATCAATCTGCCGCCTGGGGAAAGGATGAGGGGTGCAACACGAGAACTTCCCAGGAGGTCATCCATTCTAGTACTACTCTCACCCTCGTAGTCACCCCAGTGAGTTGTCTTCTTCACCTATCTCGCTGAAGGTGAATGAAAAATAAAACCAACTGAAAACAAGGGAAGAAAGTCGATCAAAACTAGGAAGAGCGACCCCCAGAATCCCCCCACTCTCCGCCATGACTGGCTAAAGCTAGAGAGTCGATCGATAAATGGAGGGGCAATTTCTGGAGCTGAAAAAAGGAAGAGGTGCAACAATGCCTCCATGATGCGCTACCGACCGATGATCGTGTGGGGGTCGATCAACACCAGACCGATGAAGGGTTGTCGGTCATCAATCAAAACTGATGATTGAAGGGGCAAACAAAGGTCTATCATTGATTGAAGGTACCTCCCTTTTTTATGAACAATAAATATGGAAATAAAAATAATAAAAATTTCCATTGTCGCTAAAACTATGACTGACCACTCAAAAATCCATATGGGGTCGATAAACAAGTAAATCGCAATCTAGTCACCTGGAAAACCACAGATCCAGCAAAATAGATTCTAGGGTTTGGGTAAAACTCACGAGAGGATAAACCATATGTTTTCTTCTGACAATGAGGCTTTGATACCACTTGTAGACATCTAACTTTAGGACGATTTAGAAAGTGAGCCAAAATGATCTGCTAGGGTTTTGAGAAACTAGGAAAACACAGCCGCCGTCAACTTCGATCTTTGGCCGCCGTCATGTTAGGCCACCGACCTTCCAGCCACCGATACGTTAGGACGTCGACACGTTCCAGCCGTCATCACTAGCTGCTGTTCTGTCTGTCGATTGCCTTGCTGATTGGCTGTTGTTAGGCGCGTGCCTGTTTAGGCCAGAGTTTTGATTGGCATGTCGGCACTTCCAGCCGCCATTTCTCCTCCCTCAATGGGGAGTCATGGAAGTGGGGGAGCAGTGGAAGGGGATCCTAAGCCTTTTTTCGCCCAAATCCTTGGTAAATTTTTTGTAGATGAAGTTACGGATACACATGTAGAAGGAACTAAATTTCGATAAGATGGATAGCCGACAATTGGGCTTATGGCATCAGATGAAGTATGTGGGGAAGCGTTCATGGAAAAACATGTGATTATATTAAAGTTATCTAATTATAGACAAACTTTGGAAGATATTCGGGATTCAATTCAATGAACATGGGGTATTCTAGGAGATTTCTCAACGTCATGTTTTAGTTCGCCTTCAATCTGAGGCGGAAGCAAAAAAAGTTCTTTCGAGGGATTCTTTTTTGATTCGTGGAGTTCGTTTCCAAGCTTTCGGCTTGCATGATGGTTTCAGTCTGAAAGCAGATCCAATTTCGGTTCCATTATGGGTAGAGTTGCCTAACCTGCCTTTACATTTATTTCACCCCCCTCTTTTGAATGCAATTGTGAACTCTTTTGGTTGTTTTTTGCGCATGGATGATCATACTCGATGCTTATCATGCCCGGGTTCTACCCGTGTTTGCATGGAGATGACTTTAGCGAAAAAACTACCTAATAGAATTTGAATAGACAGGGCTAACAATAGGGGCTTTTGGCAGAAGATAGAATACCCAGATTTCAAATATTGTGATTATTGTTCTTTGCCAGGGCATCAGGAGGAAGTGTGCAGAAACAAAAGGGCAATGTGAGAACATCCAACTTGGTGAATGAAGAGAAGACTGAGAAACAAAAGGTGGAATCCAAAATTGTCAAGCAACAATATGTTCCAGTGGCCAACAAAAATAAAGTGACAAAACCAGAAGTTGGCACGAGTGGCGCAAAAAATAGTCAGGGGGAGGAAATCAAGGAGGGAGTAGGTGTTGAGAAGGTAGTGGCCAAAGAGCCGATGAATTTAAGGTTGTCAAACAAATATGAGACACTTATGGAGAACATTGTAAAATATGACAATAATCAAATAAAGGAGAAGGATCCTGTCAGTGACATGGTCGCTCAAGAAAAAACGGAAAAAGGTCTTCCCGAGGCGGGGTACACATCTCTTGAGATTGAAAAAGCTATTGTGCAGCAAGGAGAACCAATTAAACATGAAGTTTTAGGTTGCCTGGGAATGATGAGTCCTTGTTTTGATGACGTGAATAAATCTAATAACAACAACCACATTAAGATTCTACAAAGAGTGGTTTCACGAGTTGACGAAGGTGTGAAAAATGGTGACGATTTTCATGTTATCCCAGGGACGCAGTCTGGTGCCAATTCTCTGCGCCATCACTCAGAGGCAAGGCGTCACAATGACGAGCTTGACTGGAGTAAATCAGAGCTCATACGCTCTGTCTCACCCAAAATAGATTGTTTCGGCTAAGTTTGTAGGCGATGAACCTGCACTACTACAAATATAGGCTTGCATAGCGCTTAAAAATAGTCTTAGATAGCGCTCAAAAAGGCGCTATGCAAGGCGCGTACTTGAATAGCGCTTCGTTAGATAGCGCTATATTTAGCGCTATCTAAGCGTTGATTTTTTTTTTAATTAACTTCAATAGCGCCTTAGAAAGCGCTATGTAAGCGCTAATTTTTTTTTTAAATTAGCTTGAATAGCGCTTTTATGAGCGCTATTTAATTTTGTTGATTAGCTTCAATAGCGCTTTCTCTAAAGCGCTATTTAATTTCGGTGAATTTTTTTTTTATTAACTACCATATAATATTTTTTTATATAATATTTAATATAATAATGACAACGTTCAATCAATCAATAAAGACACAACATGATAACTAATTGTTTCTCATTCATTCAAAATATAATTTAAGCATTCATACAAAATTGTTAATATGCTATCATATATATTTGTTCGTAGCACAATACTAATAAATATCTTAAACTACAGGCATAATTAAAATGTTTTGCTTCAGCTTTCCATTTTCTCCTTGAGAAATCGGTTGTACAAGTATCCTGACCAATTGATTACGAAATTCTCCATTTTTTTCGGAGAATAAAATTTGACTGGCTGTTTATGAACAAACTGCAAATACAAAAGTTACAATCAATATATAGTTAGATGATATCAAATACTTCAAAAATCAACAAATAAAGTAATTCAATAAAACTATTTACTTACATAAACAAGAATACTTGTATCACCAGAATTCAAGAGATCCTCAATATAGCAACAAATATAATGACCGCAATGGATGCCATCCATCTCAATCTGCTTTGGACACTATGAGAAACTGTTGATTCTACACTTTTCATGATAGGCTTATTAGCATCGTTCCTCTTATCCATCTTCTTATTCTTAGGAGGTGGGCACTGCAAATCAAAAATTAACTTGTGAGGTAAGTATTAAATTTGAGCTATATGTTCTCCTACTTTCAAGAATAGCTTTCTAGCACTAAGCTATATGTTCTCCTTATCAATTTCAAGAATAGCTTTTTAGCAATCTAAATAAGCTATATGTTCCTTATCAATTCCTAGCAATCTAAATAATTTCATCAACATGAACAACAAACAACAAAGATATCCCAGACATGCTCCTAATTGCAAGAAAAAAGGAGAAAATACTTAATACATAAATAATTGTACCTCTATTCTCAAAGACACCAGCTTTTTTGGCCACGAAATGAAATGGCCAACAGCTTCTCCTACTGTCCTAACTTCGTCTGTACATTGCGGCACCGCTGAATGTTTCTCAGATTCTACCGCCACTTCAAATTGTATCCTCGCATAACCTGAAATTGCATCATGGCATTGTATAAGTATAACAACACACACACACACACTAAGTCGGTATATAAATCTTAAAGTAATATGTTCAACCTTCTGGTAGTGGAACACCATGAAGAATTTCATTCGGGCGATTATGCAAAATACCTTGCCCAACATGTCTACGAGGGTTCTCAACATACAAATAACATCTAATAGGACCCTAGAAACGAAAAATATGTTAGTCTTTTATCCAATAAACATATTTATTAGCCAAGTTTGAAAATTAAATATACCTCAGGAAGAACCTCATTCGGAACCTCATCCGGAAAATCAAGGTCATCATCAGAATTCATGTCATCATCATCCACATTAAATATACCTTTAAGTCCTCGATTAATGGAGCCAAATATACATCAATGTCGTTACCAGGTTGTCGAGGTCCTGATATCAAAATAGACAACATCATATACTTGCGTTTCATGCATAACCAAGGGGCCAGGTTATAGATCATCAAAACCACGGGCCATGTACTATGGGAAGTACTCTGAACACCATGAGGATTCATTCCATCTGCTGAAAGTACCAATCGCAAGTTCCTTGATTCCTTCCCAAATTCTGGATATTTATTATCAAATGTCTTCCACTGAGGTGAATCAGCTGGATGCCTCAACATTCCATCATTTGTTCTTTCATCATAATGCCATGTCAAGTGTTTAGCATCATCAAAGCTACTATACAACCTCCTGAATCTAGGAATTATAGGAAAGTACCACATAACTTTGGCCGGGGAGTTGTTTTTCTTATACCGCTTCTTACCACACTTGGGACATTCATTCAATTCTGCGTAATCTTTCCTATATAAAATACAATCATCCGGACAAGCATGGATCTTCTCATGTGTTAACCCGATAGATTTGAGCAATTGTTTAGCATCATATGCTCTTCGAGGGAGCACATTCCCATCTGGCAATAGTTCACCTACAGCTTCTAACATCTCTGTGAAGAAAACATCAGAAACTTGGTGACTAGCTTTTAAGTTGTACAAAGTCAACACAGCTGACAATTTTGTAGCCTTTGTACAACCCGGCCACAACGGTAACCCAACATCCTCTCTTAAGCCATCACACATATCAGGATGATCCCGCAACTCTTCATGGACAACACTTGGGGAATTCTTCACAGGACTAGATTTTTCATTACCATCTCCCATATCACTTGTGTTCATTTTATTTATAAACTCAAACTGGGAGCCCAATTGACTTGATAAACTATGTTTACGTTTGCCAATTGAGCTACGTTTATCTTTGCTCTCACCATGATATGTCCAAACCTTATATGTATTGTCAATACCATGACACATTAAATGCTCGTGCAACTTCATTTGACCACTAACCTCTTTTACATTTAAACATTTTCGACACGGACATTTAATGAACATTGGATTTTTAGCATTCTTAGTTGCATAAGCACAAAACTCTTCCACCCCTTTCTTGTACTCTTCAGATAATCGATCCGCATTTACCCATTCTCGATCCATTAAAAACAATACTACAAAAAAACATCAATACATCAATCTCCATTGCCATGAATCCACATTTTTTACTTGTTCTTTCCACTCTTGGGACTTAGCAAGATTCTTACTAGCACACAATTCTATGAACAATCACTTTAATTAGTGGAAGCTAAGCATGAAATATTTATATTTGTCCAATCTATCATACACAAAGAGAAGACAAAGATCGAATCCAAACAATTTCGTAACAATAAATCATAGAGAAATGACTTAGAAACCTGGTCGGAATCAAAATATGAAGAAACATATACGGAGTACTACATTTTCATTTTGAATAAGTTATATTAATACACTCTCACCATCCCTCACATTTCCAAGATATTAAAGACTAAATTGCAGAAAGTTACAGAACAGTTGCAAAGAAGATTCATCAGAAGTAATTGTTTCATAAGCAAAGAAGATAAGAAGACAATTTTAATGCCAACAAAGAACCCTACGTTGCATTTATATACTAATGAAAGTTCTAACTAATACTGAGTAAACTCAGTTCATGCATGGAGACTGAAAATGTTTCACTCAATCAAGGGGCATATGTTTATTTGAAAACCGAAATCATGTTGTGAAGGTGTAGACTGTAGGGTGTACCAATGAAGAGGGAAAACAGATGGAAAAAATAAACAGTTCTTTCTTCTTCTTCCCACACAAAAAATAGGCCAATAATCAGTGAATCACACACAAAACACACACAAAAAAAAAAAAAAAAAAAAAGCAAGAAGAATGAACACCAACAGTGACTGAGTGAGAGTCGAGCGAGAGAGACGAACCTGGTCCTGAGCTTCCGACACCTCGGTTCCTCGCCGCCTCGGTTCCTCGCCGCCTCGGTTCCTCGCCGCCTCGGTTCCTCGCCGCCTCGGTTCCTCGCCGCCTCGTCTCCTCTAGTTCCTCGCCTCCTTCCTCGGTTCCTCGCCTCCGCGCCTCCTCTGGTTCCTCGCCTCCTTCCTCGGTTCCTCGCCTCCTCGCCTCCTCTGGTTCCTTGCCTCCTCGCCTCCTCGCCTCTCTGTGTGTTTGAAAAACTAAGCCAATATCAAAACGAAAAAAATGAGATTTAGGTTTTAATATTAGGGCTTGTGATCTTAACCGTCCGATCTTATCAAGATCTGAAAAAAAAAAAAATTTTAGCAAACGAATCCGGACCGTATCCATGCCGTATCCTGACCAGGTCAAGTTGACCACGTGTCGGATACGTATCCGACGCGAATCGCACGAGTATCCGTATCTGACTCGCGTTTTCATGTATTCGGCAGGGTTTTTCCGCGAATCCGTGCTTCCTAGCTTTTTTGCCCTTTCGTTTGAGTAACAAATAAACAAGAAGTATCTAATTTGCCTCATCTACCAGAAAATGATGAGGCAACCACAAAAGAGAGACCAAACCAACCTGAAGCAGATTCTTTATCAGGTAAAGTGCAGCAGGTAACGGTGGCTGCAATGTTTGGCAGTCGTTGTGTGAGCTGAAGCCGAGTGCGAAGCAACCGGTAACGGTGGCTGGAGAAACCGCTGCTTGGCTGGAGAAGTCGATGGAGAACGGTGGGTTTGGAGGCAGCTTGAACGGTGGCTGTTTCGGTGGTTTAGGGGCGCCGTTTCTTTTTTTTTTGTTAGGTTTAGGAGAACAGGGGCGCTGCTTCGGTGGTTTAGGGGTTTAGGCGGGCTTTTTTTGTTAGGTTTAGGGGTTTAGGCGGGCTTTTTTTGTTAGGTTTAGGGGTTTAGGGGGGGTTTTGAGATTTAATTTGATATTTGATTTTTTTTTAATTATTAGACTAAGATAGCGCTATATAAGCGCTATAGTAGTGATAATTTTTTTTTTTTTTTTTTAATTGCTAGACTAAGATAGCGCTATATAAGCGCTTTAGTAGTGATATATAGGATAGCGCTTCCGAAGCGCTATCCTAAATGTAAGTAGCATAGCGCTTCGGAAGCGCTATGCAAGCACTTTAAAAGCGCTATGGTAGCTCTGGTAACTTTTTTCTCATAGCGTTTTTTTAAGCGCTATCTAAGACATAACTAAGATAGCGTTTAACTGAAAAAAAAATTAAAAGCGCTATTGTAGTGTTTTTTTTTTTTTTTTTTTGATTTTTTTTTTAAAGACAAATAAGCGCTATCCTAGTGCCCACTTGGATAGCTCTTTAAAAAAGCGCTATCTAAGTGGCGTTACCTAAGCTAATATTTTTAGTAGTGCTGGGATGTCAATCCCAAAGAAAAATGATAACAATGGCAAAGATTTTCTGCACGAAAATGATAATGATTCAGTCAGCAGTTCAAAATCGCAGAGAGAACATGCAGAGGCTAATAAATTAAAACCTTGGGACGTTGAATATCAGTCTGAACCGGTGGTTTCAGGTAATAAGGAGGATGTAAGATTGTTACTAGATAAAGCTATCAATTTGGTTAAAGAAGGCTGTGTTTTGCGAAAAAAAAAGAAAAAAAGAAACATTAATACCTTCAAAAGTGCCACAGAAGATAGGGATGAGACGGAGTCTGTTTCGGAGGTAGGGCCGAAATCTGTAGCTATCAAGGATTTAGCTTTGGGGGCGCAGTCGGATGAAGAAATTAAGAAGCAAAAAGTCAAATTGGCGGTGCCTCCGCGCACGCATCGTAATACAAAGAAGGGTGTGTCTTCTTCCCGTAGTTAGTATGATGGAAAACTTTATGTTTTGGAATGCTCGTGGGGTTGGTAATAGAGCCACGAGAAGACGATTAAAAAGCATGGTTGCCAAAAATAAAGTGAGACTTCTTATGATAGCAGAACCTATGAATTGCGCTAATAGATATTTGGAGATTGGCAATAAGATCAAGCTAGCGGGATTTGCTTCGAATGACAGGGTCGGAAAAAAGATATGGATCTTCTGGGATGCCGTTTTAGACCTCTCGATCGTGGATATGTCGGATCAGATTATTCATTGTAAGGTAACAGATTCTACTTCAAGAGTTTTTTTAATTTATTTTGTTTATGCTAAATGCTTCATTGAAGAGAGAAGGGATCTTTGGTCAAATATGATTAATTTTTCTTCCAATCATGATCTCTCATGGATGGTTGGCGGGGACTTTAATACTTATATACTGTCGCAAGAGAAAATTGGGGGAGTAGAGCCGTTTTTGGTTAGCATGTCTAATTTATCAGACTGCATTGAAAACTGTGGATTATTAAACTGTGGGTTCATGGGTCCTAGACTCACCTTGTGTAATACTAGGCGAGGCAGAGATCGTATTTGGGCCAGACTTGACAAAATTTTCGTTAATTCGGCTTGGTTGATAGTTTTGTCTAGTCCGAAAGTGGAACATCTCAGTAGGACCTTTTTAGATCATTTTCCGTTGTTGGCAACCATGCCAATTCAGTCAAGAACATGTTTTGTTCCTTTTCGCTTCCTTAACATGTGGATGACACATTCTGGGTTTCTTGATCTGGTTAAAGGAATTTGGTTATCTGACATGGGCAGTATGAGACCTATTGACAAAGTGGATGTTTAGCTTAAAATGGTGAGAATAGCTCTTATACAGTGGAATAAGGCGGTATTTGGCAATGTGTTTAGCAGACTGAGATCTTTAGAGGATGAGATGAAACAGTGGGAAACTATTCTTTTGGCTGGCTGGGAAGATATTGGCAATAATGGGCTAAACATTGATGCTATTTGGGATGTTACTACTTGTTGTAATCTGAGTCGTTGTCAGGCGGAATACAAATTAGCTCTCAAACAAGAGGAGCTTTACTGGATTTAGATATCAGGTGAAAAAGAGTACAAGGAGGGGGATGCTTGCACAAAATATTTTTTTGCTTCCACTAAGTCTAAACATAAAAGAAGGGTCATTTCCCAGATCACTTTATCATGTTGAAGGACTATTTCGGAACCAGGTGAGATTTTTGATAATGCAAATGAATATTTCCATAATCTTTTGTCTTCCCAAGGAAACTGTGTGGTGGATAAAGAATTGTTAGAGTGCATTCCGATGATTGGTGGTCAGGTTGCTTGCTTGCTAGAAAGATTTTGTGCGGGGCTGACAGGAGGCGTTGGGTATTTGCAAGTTGTTATGATGGAAATTTGCATTTTGAGATTGTTATTGCAAGTTGCATTTTGAACTTGCAAGTTGTTATTCTTGCAATTTGCAAGTTGTTATATTTGCAAGTTGCAAGTTTTTGTTATGCTTATAAGATGCAAGTTTTTATGTATCAAGTTGCAGGTTGGAGCAAATTTATCAAGGTGATCAAGTTGCAAGTTGCTAAATGGGTTTGAAGCAGAGGCTGCAAGGGCTAAGTTGCAGGGCAAATGGTTTTCTTTCAAGTTGATTAAGTTGCAAGCTTTGGGCAATTGGTTCTTGGCCAGATGGTTTGTCTAAGGTCTTTGGTTGTTCACCTATTTGTTTGTTTATGAGGCCTTAACTCTTGGTGAGTTTTGCCTATTTCTTGAATAAGGTCTCTTAAGTTCTAAACATCTATTTGGTTTAGGCCTTATTAGGTCTTACTCTTGGTGAAATAGGTCTAGTTTTAATTTTTGTTATGTAATGGTTTATTTGGTGGTAGGCCTTATTATTTAAGGTCTACTCTTTGGTGAACCGGGCCTTTACAAGGTATCATAGTGAGATAGGAATTTCTTTCATGGACGAAGTTTTTAGTTTTTTATGATGTATGTCCATTGGTTTTTTTTTTCTCGGGTAAAGTCGTCATGTACCCCCGTCAGATGTATAAGATTTTTTCAAGTTATAAAGGTCTGACATCCCATAGGTGCTCCTCCCCACTGGAGGTTTTTTTATTTTTATTTTACTTTTTTATAGTAGAAATCTAACAGATCCTAAACCAAGATCTCATGTCAATAATCAATGAAGAAAAACTTTAATCAATGTGTACATGAAGACGCCATTGATGAAAGAGTATCCTCATAGCAATCCTCACGAACTAGCAACACGCAGCGGTGAAATCTTCCACCTCTAGAACCTTTATCTTGTGTTTCTCAAACTAGACGGGAAAAGTAAGAGATACATAATTTGGTTTGGAGTGGGAACCTCAACCGTATATATAGAACCCTAATTCTATTATTAGCCCATCATCAATATAGAATTATAGTGAGACTTAAATTGGTATATACACATAACTAATCTCCATACTCAATTTAGTAATACATGTCAATATAAAACATATAATTAGAAATGTGTTTATGACTCTAGTCTTGTTTCTTAATGATCACAACTAATCTGGTCTAATTAAACACCACTCATCTATAGTTCGACAGTCTTCAACGTATAATAATATGAACTATGTAGATCCACCTTAAGGGTATTTTCTACAAACAGTTCAGGCATTTCATCAACTGCAGGAGCATTGAAACTACACACAAACTCGCCATATTAAGTTATATCATGCTTTAGTCGCAGTCCACCACTGCAGAAGACAAAGATGCTAGTTTGTGAGGCTTAACACGTGACCCTGTTGAACATTAATACAACTGTATAAGATGTCTAAAAGGGGTTACTTAAAAAACACGAAATTCTGTATGAACATCATAATGAAAATTAAAAATTCGAAAATATGTTAAAGTTCTGCAGTATGGATTCGTGATTGTCTTGACACTTTATTGTATTCCTGATTGTAACCTTTTAACATTCACCATGTTGAAAATTATACATATTGAGACCTTTAAGGCATACATCAGGAAAATTTGCTTAAGCATGGATCTAAAATGGACTCATTTATCAACTTGGGCATTCTTGTTACAAAACAATTGGGCAAATCAGTAATTGACTTTTGCATCTTAGTGTAACGAGATGTATTACGCAATCCCATGCAACATTTACTTTCAAAACTCATTCGATATAAAGACACACCAGCATAAGCCTAATACATACATCAGGGATCGCCCTTTCATGTAAATCCAACATGGATTTGGGACAGAGTATACAATCTGCTCTCTGTTCCAGTTTTTAGGTGCGCTCTCTGCTGGTTTTCTTGCCTCGTTTTGGCGATCTCTGCGTGACTGTGGTAGCAGAGATCAGGGCTGAAACTCTGCTGAAACAGTGAATTCAGGGCTGCACATTTTGGTGCATTGCACGATGTCTCTGGATTGTGGCAAGAGTGCTCTGTTTTTACAGAGTACTCTGCATAATTGCTGCCTGTTTTGCACATATTTTGCTTCCTGGTTTTTTGTAAGTTGCAAGTTTTACACTTTGCAATTTGCAATCTGTTAATGTTAGATGTTGCTCAAGCTGCTTCTGTTAATGTTAAATGTTGCAAGTTCAAGCTACTTCTGGAGATGTTGCTCAAGTTGTTCAAGTTGTTTCTGGTGTTGCTAGCTGAGTTCTCTTAAGATTTAATTGGTTTTAGGTCGCTTTGCTTGTTAGAATTTTCCTGGTTTTAGTATGTATGGCCTTTTGTTTCTTTTCTTTCGGGTAAAGTCGTAATGTACCCCCGACATGTGTACAAGATTTTTCATGTAATAAAGGTCTGGCATCCCATAGCTGCCCCTCCCCACTGGAGGTTCTAATTTAAAAAAAAAAAAAAAAAAAATGTAAATCCAACATGGGTTGATTCTTCAAAATGGAGTATCCTTGTCACATAACCATTAACAAAAAACAGAAAACAAAGTTCACAAAGATCTCCGCTTGTTACTAACAAAACTAGCACAATGTGCAATTCCCATGTGTTTATCCACTGTATCACCCATGTGAGTCTATGGCGTAGTTGAGTATTTGTAGACACCGATATGTATTCCACACCTCTACTCTCACTTTTGCTTGATATATGATTAGATTTGCCCTCTCTACAAGTTAGACTTTTTAGAGAGAATGAAAATTTATCAACTTTTGTTAAGCATAGCCTGTCCATAGGCTAACACCCAAGTGTGGACGCTTGGGTGTGAAGCTGCTTGCATAAAAGGGATGTAGCATGCAGCAAGAGAGACATCAATGTTTACAGAACTTGAGTATCTAGGTTCAACAAGACCAAGTCAGCAACTGATTCTCCAGAATAAACTTCTAAACTTATCATAATCAGAAGATAAGAATATAACAGTTAGTATATGTGAAATACAATTTGACCAGTTAATCAATTAGTTATAGGAAATATAGGATATGTAGAGAAACCATAGAAAATAAATAAATAATTACCACCAAAAAGTATTCAATAGATGAGATTTATAGTTAAAGGCAACTAAAAATTATTACCTTACTTAAATTAGGAAGAATTTTCAGGACCGAACTAATGCAATTTTTTTTTTTAGAACCTCCAGTGGGGAGGGGCAGCTATGGGATGCCAGACCTTTATTACTTGAAAAATCTTGTACACATGTCGGGGGTACATTACGAATTTACCCGAAAGAAAAGAAACAAAAGGCCATACATACTAAAACCAGGAAAATTCTAACAAGCAAAGCGACCTAAAACCAATTAAATCTTAAGAGAACTCAGCTAGCAACACCAGAAACAACTTGAGCAGCTTGAGCAACATCTCCAGAAGTAGCTTGAACTTGCAACATCTAACATTAACAGAAGCAGCTTGAGCAACATCTAACATTAACAGATTGCAAATTGCAAAGTGTAAAACTTACAACTTACAAAAAACCAGGCAGCAAAATATGTGCAAAACAGGCAGCAATTATGCAGAGTACTCTGTAAAAACAGAGCACTCTTGCCACAATCCAGAGACATCGTGCAATGCACTGAAATGTGCAGCCCTGAATTCACTGTTTCAGCAGAGTTTCAGCCCTGATCTCTGCTACCACAGTCTCGCCGAGATTGCCAAAACGAGGCAAGAAAACCAGTAGAGAGCGCACCTAAAAACTGGAACAGAGAGCAGATTGCATACTCTGTCCCAGTTCCAGCAACAGTCCAGTTCCAGCGGCAGCCCGTTCCAGCCATTGCAGAGCACGCCACCTGCAGTCCCCATTCCCTCGCAGTAAATCCATCCCCGAGCGATACAAGCCTAGATTTACAAGTTCATTTAGCATCCGTGCGTCTTAAATATGTCGTCTTCTTCTTATCAAGAATAATTAAGGATTTTATTCGTTTAGGCAACGAGTCCAAGAATAATCCCTTGTCATTTGTTCCACTTGCGCCTGTCTAGCCAAAGCATCCGCCACTGAATTAGTTTCCCTGTACACGTGTATACAATACCACGTCAATGCCTTACTCGTGTCTCTAATTTCCCTCCACCAGTTACTAAGAGACCAGGGAATACTAGCTTCATTTAATATCCACTGTTTGACCAATCTAGAATCCGTTTGGATCACACAACTTCGCAATCCTATATCAATACAAAGTCTCAAACCTTCAAGTAAGGCCCTCATCTCAGCGGAGTTATTTGAGCCTTCACCAAAAATACACTGTCTAGCAGCTACAAATTTGCCCTCGTCATTTCTAATGACCACACCTCCAGTAGTGTTATTTTCCATACATGAGCCATCAACATTTAGCGCATACCATCCTGTAGGAGGGAAAGCCCAATAAAGCACTCGAGGAGGAGATACTGTAACAATCTTTTCCTGTATACCCAACCTACTGAGCAAAGCCCCGTTATGATCCTTAATTTTAGGAATAAAGAATTTGGCCACACATTTAATCCAGAAATGAACTTTAATAATCACATAGCTTGATGAAAACTCCTTTCCTTCAAAAAGTTCTTTGTTTATCTGGATCCAGATTTCCCATAGGATGAAAAGTGGGGTGACGTGGATGAGGGTCCCTGATAACGAAGATTTCTTCGCTTTCCTAAACCACGCCTTAAGCATAGTATAAACTTCAACCGGTCTGTGAATGTGCATATCAAACACCAAATCAAAATGTCCCCACACCCTTCTAGCTAAATCGCTTTCCAAGAAAAGGTGTTTCATCATTTCCTCCCCAGGTTGTAAGCAACAACTATATTTTGACGCAAGTTGGAAGCCAATTCTTCTAATTTCACCATCAATAGGTAATGCCCTTCTAATTATTTTCCATATGAAAATAGAGATTTTAGAAGGCAATAAAGGATGCCAAATCCAATTCCAAAAATCATCTTGTGTCCCCCTACCACAAAGAATTTTACATACTGAGCTAATCGTGAACCCGCCATTATTACTCGGTATCCAAATTCTGGCATCTCGATCACCGACTTCGCCTTTCACAATTGTCTTGTAAAGTTCTTGAGCTTTGCTTTGCATATCCGGGCTTAGCCGCCTGAAATTCTCCATGTGCATTTTCCTGAGAGGAGGCCAAGAGTCATTCATCCCCACCTCCACATTTTTACTGAAAATTTCATTATTAGCCCATGGCTCTTCGAAGAAGCTAACGGTGCCTTTAGAGATCCGCCACGTGGAGTTTTCAATTATAACATCCTTATTCACCAACAATTCTTTTATAAACGGAGACGCCCCGACTTTAATTTCTTGCTTTCTGATTGGAACCCCAACTTGCATGTACTTACGCCTTAGAAAATTTGCCCATAAAGAATTGGAGGTTATTAGGTTCCAAAGCGACTTTATTCAAAAATCTCTAATGATCACATCTAAGCTTCGAATACCTAGATCACCCTCCTCCTTTGGAACAATGATTTTATTCCAAGCTATCCACTTCCGCTTGTGTCGCCCTTCATGATCTCCCCAAAAGAAATCTGCAATCAACTTCTAAATGGATTGCAGGACCTTAATAGGGACAACTGTAGATGCTATGGAATAAATAGGTATTGATAGTAAGACATGTCTTATCAATGTCAATCTACCTCCTGGCGACAAAAGTCTGGCTTTCCAACCCTGAATTCTCTGCTGGATTTTATTGATTAAGGTTTCAAAAAAAGAAATTCTGCATCTCCCTTGATAAATGGGGTCACCAAGGTAGGTAAACGGGGATTGCTTGTAGACAAAACCTGTCCACTGTTTTATCGAAATTATTCTGTCTGCACGAGCTTTCTCATCAATCATGAATGAACTTTTTGCAATATTAACTTTCTCGCCTGAAACCTGACAATGTCTATCTAAGAACTGCATACAGCCTTCAATGGATGTAATTCAATCTGTGACCCATAACCATTGTAGATCCTTGGAAGAAAACAATGAGCAAAAGAAGATGAGTGGTGGTGGAGGTAGTCCTCCTCTTTAAGGTATCCATCTCATCTCTCATTCAGTGCCAACCCCAAACTCCAACAAAAACTCTCACACTCAGAACCTTACAAAACCATTACTGGAAAGACTTGGAAACTAGGATAAACACAAAGACCCCTCTTAATATAGCTAACTAATAATGGGAAAGCAATATGGATATGTGCTCTCTTAAAGGAACCTGGAAAGAAGAAGGCTTAAAAGAGTGAGAAAATTGGGTTGTATGTGTGTATATACATCAACATCATCAACTTTGTATTCTCACCAAAATATGGAGAGTAGCTTCAAAGCCATTATAAAAACTTGACCTACCCATGTCTATGCACCCTTTATTACACCTTGAATATCCCCATCTGCCATCTCATTATAAGCTTTTAATGCATTTTCCTGACTGTTTTTTCATCTTCATCTGCCACACCTAATCTCATGTTTTTCATCTTTCCACACACAATGTCGTAGACATATAATACGGTTTGCGCAATGTCGACTGTAAAATAATATTCATTCATAAGCTTTATAATGACTGATTTCAAGTATAAACAATATTGTGTGTGTATCATTGAAAAAACAGGAATGAATGAAAAAATCTAACCTGTATTTCTGACAACAAACCGGAGGTATTGCAAACAAGAATGGCAGCAATGGCACCAAATGCGTGGAAGAATTTATCTACTTGACTTCCTTTGATTTTGTAATCCCGGCTACTATTTGTGTTGGACTTTCCTGCAAAAATCATGTCATCACTCCACTCACTCACTTATGCACATTCCAGTTCCAATATGAAGAGAGAATGTGGTGTTCAAAGACTAAAAACTAAGACGTAAAAATACTGCAAAAAAAAAGTAAACAATAGCAGATTTTGGGACTTACTGCAAGGGACGATCTGCTGATGATGCAAGGTACGCACTGCTGCTGCTGCTGCGAGGAAATCACTGCTGCTGCTGCGAGGGATGAACTGCTGCTCTGCGAGGGACGCACTGATGCGAGCTTGCTGCTGGTCGCAAACCAGAGTGCGCTCTGTTTCACTGCAGAGTTCCCATCGAGCCACTTGCGCTGATGCCATTTCAGCTGCCATTGTCCTTTGCCATACTTCAACAAATGTAATTTTTCTCTTCAAATGTTCTGCTTATTCAGTGGATCTGGTATTGTTCTTCAATGGCATTGAAATTGCAGTAGTTGCGCCTTTTCATCTTCTTACGGATTGTATAGGAAACCCAGGAAAGCATAATATAGCATGGTGATGGGCAGTGACACAATCATTCCAAATATCACTCTGCAAGTCAATATAGATACATAAAGAATTCACAATATAAACGGATGCTGATAAACAAAATAAACATGAATATATGAGACTTACGCGGTGCTTAATACGTCTGGGTGTAGGTTATACTCCCTTGCAAATACAAAAGGAACTATTCCTTGTGGTAGAGCAGCCTCAATAATCAGAAACAAGTTTAGTATTCAATACAAGAAACAAGTTTAACATCAAATGGAGTTGATGTTTGTCAAAGTAAAGACTCACTTGAACAATGGAGACTTTTAGTATTTGGCCTCTAAGTCCAACTCCAACAGAAGCATTGTGTTGATTAGACATTTCCTTGCTGATTAAAATAAAATAATTACCAGTAGCACACTGCTGATGCCTGACATACCCAACTCATAGAAAAATGAGACATAGGCAATGCACTTAAGTGTTTCACTGCATTGCAAAATGAAATTCTTTAGCCATACATATGCATAATCAACAAAAAAAAAGTTCACTACACTAATAAACAAGAAACAAAAAAGACTCGAGCATTATCAAAACAGTCTATTGATTTATTACTCCAAGAATAGATCAAGTTATCTATTAACAAATCTACAAATCATACCTCAGAATTTTATCTTACCTCATCACCATCTCACATGAGGAATCACAAATTGAAGCAATGTTTCTTTTTCAGAGTAGTAATAGAATGCGATCGAAATTACCAATAGCAGGGTCATCACAGTTTGTCAACTAAGATTTGAACTTAATATGGTTATCTTTCCTAAACTCCTAGTATTATCTCTAAAGGCCGTCCCATCTAGAGGAAATGTGTGGAGTTTGGAGTTTATTGCTTGAGGTCTCCTTTGTGGTCTTCTTAAGGAATGGGGGTAGGTGTCTTGTGAAATGCCTTACTGAATCTACGACTCAGCCATGCATTTAACCTACTCAAGATGCCAGGTTTGTTTATATAACTCAATAATATATAAATGCACATTTGCATAAAAATAAAAAATAAAAAGTATCGGTGCTACAAATAAAAAAAAAATCACTAAGACTCACTTAGAGTACCTAATCTTTAAATCGCAAACAACGGGAAAAAAAGGTGCTGAAGATGCAAAAAACAGTAAAACTTCAGTGAAGCAATCAACGTACCCTAGGAACACCATGGTCCAATCTCAGTGAGCCAACTGAGCATATTCAAAATACAGAAATCCAAAAACAAAAGAAAGCATATATGGCTATGTGGAGATTTACCAGGGAATGCCCAACATAGTGAAGCTTCTGACTAGTTTGATCATTCACATACTGGACAAGAGCTGGGAGATCGAACATCACTAATTGATCCCATGACCATTGCCAATAAGTCTGCAAAAATAAGAATCAATCAATCTGCCAGAAGTCTAATCACACAGTGAAGGATCCATGAAATTAATAGAAGAATACCCGGTCATCCGCACTTGCTCGTAGCAACAGGCCATCAGCCAGCAAACACCGCCTCGCCCTGTTCGCGACACCACAGATTGTCCCTGCAGTCGTTCCTCACAGCTGTTCCAGGGTCTGTCTCGACCCAGCAAATTCATCCAGAGCCGCACAGGAAAACAGGAGCCATGGTGCTCAAGGACAGATGCTAGATCAATACTTCAACCTGTAAAACCATAAGATTAAAACCTACATCACTGACTAAATCCACATAGGAAAGGCTAAAGGTTTTCCTTCTCAACCTGATTTGAAGATTCCTTTTTGTATCCCCCAAATGCAATTAGGAAGACCTTCTCATTTTCATTCACCAAACTGTGCCCTTCAGTTCAGTTGCTTGCACATGGAAATTCATTCACCATGAAGCTCTACATTAGATAAATAGACACTGCAACCAAACTGTGCCCCTCAGTTCAGTTGCTTGCACTCTAGTCCTTTGATCAAGCAGATACCATCCTCTGGTCAATCAATTCTAACTGATATATTTATAAATAAAGAGCTTCTTTCATACCTTCGAAAATGGATTGAACTTGGCCCCAAGCTTGCCTGCAGAAAACTGTATACAAAGAGTAACAAATGAGACACTTCAACAGATGCAGAGGTTGAAAAACTAGTCTTTCCATTACTTATTGTACATAACAGTGTTATGTTAGTTATCATAATATTACGGTCACAGTTTTCATGGGTTGTATGATCATGTTCGATCATAATATTCATTTCACTTAGGTATTGAAATTTTCCATTGTAGAAATAAAAATCAACTGAAAGAAAGTAGATTTTGGTGAATACTCGAAATAGCAATTGCTTTGGCAAACCATTGAGAATGGAAAACAAAGATGAGCTTCACATTCCTTAACAACAAATAGATATCGATAAACCATCTGCAAACCTTCTGACATTCTTTATACACTATATATACCAGAAATGCTAAAAACTAGACTATATTATTCAAAAGATGATCGTTCAAACAACTCTGAAAGTTGGTATTCAATAATCAAATTGGGACAATACATGCTTGGTTTAATCTATCTAGTCTAATGTGAGAGTCCAACCATGTTTGTCCTCTGCGAGGCCCATTTGGATGCTCGTAAGTGACGAATAAAGCTGCTGTGAAACAGCACCTACACCAGTTTCTCCAAAAGACACCCTGCAAAGAGTAGAAATCAAGCTGAATGTTAATTAACTTCTTAGACCAATTTCTATCATTATTTGAGGATGAGAGAAATCACTCAAAATTTTAAACTACAGAGCTAGAAAAGAATTTACTTTTTGCCAAGGTAAGTTACGCTGCCCACAGGCAATACAACAACTGCTGTACCCGTACAGAAAATTCATCAACTGCTAGCAATCCGTCTAAAAAAAATGGCTCACCGGAGCATAATTTCCCGCAGCCTTTACTCCTCCCGTTCCACCAGGAGTTGCACGATGATATTCATTCTCGACCACCAAATGTATAGGTGCTAGACCCTCCTGTAATCAATGAATAAAACATGCACTTTCAACTACTGAAAGGGATTAATTTGTTAAAGCATATCAACACTCAAACTAAGATTCTAACATGACAAAGTTGAGCTTGGGGTTGTGAGATATCTCTCAGTTCAATCCTAAAAACCCTTCATCCTCAACTCCTGATAAGGTATAGTTTGCCTCATGTAAGCATTAATTAACTCCAAATTAACAAAAAGTGGGGTTAAATTCACTAGGATGAAAGATACTCTCTTCCTAGATAAATCCAATTATCTTATCCATCCTATTACAGTGACAGATACTTCATTGATTGATTATAACATAATAGCCATGGCAAAGTGAGACAAAAATACTGGATGAGAAGACTTCACATGAATAGCAAGAGAATAATCTGATTGATGCTCTTCAAATTTACTTTTTACAGCTCAGACAAGAAACAGATAACTTTCAAGAGAAATAAAAAAAACAAATACATAAAGATGATTGCTCAAATCACTTCCAAGAGAGACGATTAAAAGGGCTTATTGCCATGTAAAAGAAGATGAATAGATAGAAATTTACAACAGACATGCTGAACTAGAATTAACAAAACTAAGTAGAATAAAATCAGACAATGTGAATCAATGGAAAGTATGCAGTGCAATGATCCAGTTCATACTAAAATTAAGAGGAAAATTAAAGTTTAAGAAAATGGCTAAAAAATAATAAACGTACTGAAAATCTCAGTTACCACAGGTAACTCTCTACTTCTCATGCCCATGCTTCATGTCATAAACATCATAGCTAACATATTCAGATGAAGATCTATCAAAGAACCAATTGAAAACTGAAAAGTCTAGATATTTATAATTCTTCCAAAGTAATGCGCAAGTAAACTTTCTGCTAGGCTGGATCTTAAGGGAATTTCACTAATCAGTATATCAAATTTTCAAAACTAATCTCTCCTTCCTGATGAGTTCTGTAATACAGTCTTGTCAGTTTTAATGAAATTACTCAAATGAGCTTTATCTTTTAAAAATATATATGGTACGTGAATCAACAAAATTAGACTGGGAAAGTCCCAATAATATCTAGCATGAAACATATAAAAATTATATCAGCAAAAAAAATCATTTTGTTTCAACATAATTGGCCTCACCTCTTCTTCACATAATTGGCCTCACCTCTTCTTCATGAAGTGCTCTGTAGGATCATAGTTTCATCATCAGAGACATGTAACAAAAGAGAAATGAACAACAAAGATAAAGAGTTTGAGATGATACCTAAAGAACAATACTTGAACTAGGTTAGATGGCCACCACATGTAAGGAGAATACCTCAACCACAGCTCAAAACCAGTGTTCTAACCGCACACGCTGAAACCCGCTGCGGCCAGAAACAACACGTACAACAATAAACATTAAAAGAAAGACATCATAATAAAAAAGTAAACATAAATAAACATTAAAAAGTAAATATAGTCAGAAAATTCACCATTAGATTCTTGGTTTTTGGGTGTTTTTGTGTAGAAAATAGAACTCCTGTATAAAGAAAGACATCATAATCAATATCAAAAGCAATAGACATAAATATGAGAACAAAGCAAACTGTAGTATATGCACCATAGCAATCAAAGATGAACTAAGGTCATACCAATTGTTGCGAATGAGAATTCAAATAGAAGAAACAATGTTTCAAATGGGATGAGGCAAGCAATAGTCATTTTGTGGTTAAGTCTATAGATACTTGCACTTAAGCTTCAGCTAGTTACCTTAAAATGAACAATCACGTGCCCGTAGTGTATTTTACTCAGCTCCTCTTTTGCTGCCACCATTACATTGCTTCCAACATAGTTGTAACTATCAATCATCAAGTTCCACATGAGTTCTACACCATACGAAGAAATCACCAACGTCCAAATCCCCCATCTTGTCTCTTTTTGGATCACTTTTGTAAAGTTTCACCCCAGTCCTGAATTTGAAGCATAAGGAAAGTCTGATCTCTGTTGCAGGGTTCAATGATCCATGACAAGCGCAAGAGAATTGATGGATAGGATCTACAACCTCTAATGCTATCGCAATGACATTCCTTTCCCAATCACAAACTTTGTATCTCCTTGACACTGAAGGAACAGGATTGGTTGGAGAAGGAAACCTCGCAACACCTTGAGAAGATGATGGTAATGGAGATGGTGGTAATGGAGATGGAGGTAATGGATTTTCTGGTTGCCTTGTCGATTGTGCACGGGATGACGGTGTATCTTCAGTTCTTTGAACAACTCCTTGTATCCCCTCACTTGTTGATGGTCTTACATAAGTTCCACTTTCAAGTCTCTCTCGTATCCATCTAACATTTTCTTCCAATCTATCATATTTTTCGCTACATTTTTTTACTTCCAATGTTTTTTCCAAAAGCAATGAATGAGCGGGAAGTGCAGCATCATACTTCCTTTTAGAGACAGTGGTTCCAACACAACGAGTACGTCCCCTCGCTTCTTGGCCAAACACTTGGCTTAGAGGATCATCATCAATAGTGAGGTCAGTGGTACCCTGAACTGAAGATTCTTGCAAGGCAGCTTTTTTTGCTTTAACTTGTTCCTTCAAAAGAATGAAAAAATAAAATAAATCAGGACACAAATAATATTCAAACAACTACAAAGTAAATTAAGAATTGGGTATAAAAGACATCATTGGGCACATACCATATATTGTTCAGAACCATGCGTAGGTTTTCCATCCTTTCCCGTGTGACAAGCAATCCATATGTCAGTGCGTGTGACTGGTTCCCCATCAGGGTTCTTCTCAACCTATATACTTGAAAGATTAGTCTCAGCCTATATAGTTAAATGGTATATAATATTGTACTAGTAGCTAGAAACTCAATTACCATTTCATACTCTACTTCTGCAGCACTCTTTTGGCCACCCCCCCATACATACTTTGAAGCCTTTTTGTTTTTTGCAATTTGGGCTCTAATTGCCTTCGCTTCAGGGGTGCTCTCATAGCGAACAAACTCCTTCCAATCCTCTTCTCTTACACCATTTGGAACATGCTTCTCTTGTTCCTCAATGGTAGGATACTTATCCAAATAATTCTTCCTAAGATCTGCCTTGAACCTTCTATAATATTCAGGCATTTTCAAATGCACACTCTTTTTCACATAATTTGGGATGTCGTATTCACGCTGCAAATAAGCCATTGAGATATAAGTTGAAAATAAAATAAGACATTATGAAAATCAATGATGTAAAATCTCACCTTGAGGCCATTCCACACATCCTCTTTGTAGTTGTCAGTAACATGGTGCCAACCCTTGAATTTGATGGGCACAAGGGTTTCAACAAGCTTTCCAATGTTTTTATTGAAATTTCTAGCACCAGGTCCAACTGCTAAACCGTGGAGGTTGAACTGTATGGTCTGTTTAACTTCAATGTCATCATTTGTAGATCTAGTGACATCAATGGTGGAGAGATTGCCGCGAGTACTATCCATTTCTATCAATGACATTATAGATATTAACCATTATCAAACAAAAAGAAATAAGAATCAACTATATACACCACATTTATAGATAATTTCCTTCCACAACATATCACCACAAATAGATTTTTATAAAGCATTGGAAAAGCCAATCTGAATACATACTAGTTGGTCCTTTGGCCTCTTATCTTTCTTACTAGCAACAAAATGAGCAATGGCATCCATGGAGACACCACTATCTTGTGTCACCAAACATTCATCCAAAGAACTTGTCGCAAATGTGAAACCATTTACTCAATATTTTGGATATCGGGTTGCCAAAAATTCTCTAACACAACCAAAGTTACTGACATTTAACACCCAAAAAAAAAAGTGAAAACAAACTGACTTCACATATCAGATTGTAGAGAAAAAAAAATTGCGATAGGACTGACCATATGTAAGGTCACTCCATTGTTTGGAGTTCTTGAAAACAATAAAACAGACCTAAAGCATTCTTCAGGTGAAATGGGAGGATGGATTAATCAGAGAAGAAACCCCCCAAAAATTCTAAATATATTAAGTTGTTGCTGGGGTCAAGTAAGAATCACCAAGCTATGTTAAGCTATGTTTGTCTCCTCTTTTCCATTTATAGCTTAACTAACAAGAAAAGCACAGACCCTACATGCATCCACATTTCTCCAACCCATACTTAAAGAAACCGCGAAATAGTATTCATGTTGTGATCCCCAAATATTTTTCGTAATAGCTTGTTCAAAACATTTCTAACTTCACTTACCAAAACATGCTATATGACCAATATATATAGCAATTAAAGTTTCATTTACACATGAATAAATTTGTTCTTATAGATGTTTGTGATCCTTGATGTAAACCAACGGATGCTACTAAACCTGTTAAGGAATTTTTTTTTCTTCGTGTTTATGGTAGTTGTCAATTAATCTTTTTGCTTTACGTGTTCATTTCCAACACTTTCGGACAAATTTTTTTTTTCTTCTGATAATTACCCATATTATTCCAAGTATTGCATGTTTAAAGAGCGAATGGGGTAATCAATTTATTCGTTATGTTTTCGTGATTATCCCATTCTTGTTTTCACTAACTTAATGAATCATATTCCTTGCTGTCTAGAAAACAAAAAAATAGATAAAATGAAAAGGAATAAGAGGATAATAAAGTCTTGACAAGGAGGGATGAAGAGGGCAATGTGGCCTATTGGTAATACTTAAAGTTGATGTCCATTTTCAAAACCCTTGTAAAGAAAATAGGTGTAGGGAGCATTTTGGGGTATAATCATGGAGAAAATAAGGTAGAATCCAACATAAATCTCCACTACATGAAAAGAGAAAGAAAGGGAAAAAAAAGTTGTCACATAGTATATAAAACAAAAAATCAAAAGCTGATCATACAAGTAATGTTTTCTGGTGCAATTTAATGTTCCATTTGTCTTTCAAACTGGGAAATAATTGTGACCTTCCTCCCTTCCCAAAAGAAAAATTAGGTAAATTATTTCATATAGTTCGCAGGTGTCTTGTCATACAACTAACAGACCCAATATATATTTTGGTAAACCAAATAGCAAAGTGGGAAAACATGAGGTGAAATAGAAGGTATGTGTTCTAGTTTATCCATGGTTCAACACTCTCAAAGAGTTTTAAGAGTGTGATGTATGAGAAGATATTGGAGAATCCTTTTTTTTTTTTTTACTGTCTGTGAGCACTTAGTAAACTGTGAACTCCAATTATGGACCCGACAACTTCAAAAGCATTTAGCTTTGAACGAACTTAACATGTTACCCATATTCTAAGCGCTATGAAAGGCGTATTAGAGCTACATTAGTTTCTAATAACTATTTAGAAAGGAAGAATCAGAGACTGGGTTTTTAATATTTAAAGTTTCAGAAATGCAATGATTCCAACCATAGTGCAGATCAAATGCATTGATTCAAATCCTCAGATTTCTTCTCTTGATGATTAAAATACCACAATGTGAAATAACTTCAAACTATACTGGTTTCATATATGATAGAACTAACATTCTAACAAAGTAATAATAATAATAATAATAATAATAATAATAATAATAATAATAATAATAATAATAATAATAATAATAATAATAATAATAATAATAATAATTGCTCTCATCCATGCACCAATTATAAGTCACAATCACACTACAAAAAAACAGGAACAAATTTTTTTTTCCTGAAGTTCAACCATGAAATTATGCTACAAACCAAAAAATGCAATAATTACCATTGACATTTTCATGGTGATAAATTTTGGAAATGGGAGGGAAAAGAATGTGTCCTGAAATGAGACTTTTGTCAACTAAGCAATCACACTGTCTTTGAGACTTCCAGACATAAATAAAAAAACAATCATCGAACCCTAATTTCATAAAAAATAAGAGAGAGAGAGAGAGAGTACCTGTTCGGTTGCAGTGGCTGATCGATTTTGAAGTTGAGGGAAGTCGAGGGAGGAGCAGGGAAGTCGAGGGAGCAGGGAAGGAGGGGAGGAGGGAAGTCGAGGGAGGAGCAGGGAAGTCGAGGGAGCAGGGAAGGAGGGAAGTCGAGGGAGGGAGCAGGGAAGGAGAAGGAGCAGGGAAGTCGAGTCGAGGGAGGGAGCAGGGAACGAGATGATGTCGAGTGGAGGGTTTGTGGAGGGGAGCTTCATTTTTGTCGATGGAAGTCGAGTGGAGGGAAGGTCGAGCGCCAAAATAGCCCGCCCAAAATTTTTTTTTCAGCTTTTCATGTAGCCACGGTTTTGAGCCATTGCTAGAGCTAGCCACAGTTTAGAACCGTTGCTAAATTTTTTTTTGCAACGGTTGTGAGCCGTTGCTATACCTAGCCACGGCTTAGAACCGTTGCTAAATTTTTTTGTTGCAACGGTTTTGAGCCGTTGCGAATATTACCCACGGTTTGGAGCCGTTGCTACTAATAGCCACGGTTTTTAGCCGTGCCAACCTATACCAATGGTTTTAAGCCGTGGTCAGGTTTTTTTTACCCACGATTTTAAGCCGTTGGTACTTATAGCTACGGTTTTTGGCCGTGGCAAATACACCAACGGTTTAGAACCATGGCCAGCTCGGCGTAGCTAAACTGCCCTTTTGGTGTAGTGGTTGTGCCAATTTGATACCCAGTTCTAGCCCCTGAAGCTCATGTAGAAGGACAGTTGTAACCTTAGTATGTGTTAGGCAGAATACAGGCTTGCTATTAAACAGGAGGAGCTATATTGGATGCAGAAATTAGGTGAAAAAGAGTTCAAATAAGGGGACACTTGTACAAAGTATTTTTTTGCTTCAGTTAAATCCAAATAGAAAAGACGAACCATCTCTTCGATTAGGCTGACTTTTGGTAGAGAGATCTCAAATTCAGAGGAAATTTACAAGAAGCGAATGGGTATTTTCACTAATTGTTGTCTTCCCAGAACTTACAGGGAATGGATCTGGAATTATTGGAGTGCATCCCTACAGTTATTTCCAGTGCTAACTGTGATGATTTAGTCAGAAGGCCAACCATAGAGGAAGTGAAACATGCTACCTTTGATATTTCGAAAAATAGTGCACCAGGTCCGAATGGATTTACTGTAGGCTTCTTTCAGAAGTGTTGGGAGTTGGTGGGTATTGACATATGAAAAGCGGCAACTCAATTTTTTGAAGGTGAGGCCCTTCCTTCGGCGTTCTCAGCTAATTTGATAGCTATGATTCCTAAAGTGGAATCACCAGGTTATTTTTCTGATTTCCGCCCTATTAGTCTTTGTGATGTGATTTATAAAATCTTTAGTAAATTACTATTCAATAGATTAGCCTTACTATTTCAAGAGATGGTGGACTAGGAGTAGGGGGCCTTTGTGAGTGGGAGGTCCATTGTGGAGAATATTGGACTTGCTTAGGAATTGGTAAGAGATATTAACAGAAAGGTTACAGGTGGAAATGTGGTATTAAAGATTGACATGGAAAAGGCCTATGATCGATTGGAATGGTCATTTCTCTTAGCGGTGCTCAGACGGTTTGGTTTCAACAATAGAGTGTTTCACATTATTGCCAACTGTATTACCAATTGTGGTTTTTCAGTGTTGTTACAAGGAGTCTATAATAGTTACTTCAAATCATCAAGAGGTGTGAGTTAGGGAGATCCATTTTCTCCCATGTTGTTTATTATTGCTACGGAGGTGTTAAATATGGGGCTGAAGGTGGCTTTTAAAAAGGGCGAAATTTGTTTTTACTATACTCCTAGAAACTGCAAGCCAATCACTCACCTTCTCTATGCAGATGAAACTCTTATATTCCTCAATGGTAGGAAATCCTGTATCACAGGTTGTATTAAATTTTTGGAGAGATATAGCAAAGCTTCAGGACAAAAGATTAATACAAGGAAAAACTCTTTTTTGGTGGAGGAAAAGGTCTCGGCAGAAAGTGTGGTTGCTCTTAAGATTTGTACAGGCTTTCGGTATAAAGGGTCTCCAATGAAATATCTGGGAGTTCCTATTTATCAGGGAAGATGCAAAATAATTTTCGTTGATTAATTAGTCAGCAAAATAAAAATAAATCAATGGATGGAAGGTGAAATTGTTATCGTCGGGAGGTAGATTGATTTTGATCAAGCACGTACTTAGTTAAAATCCAATGAAGTGAATGAACTTTAAACTTGATAAGTTAATATGATGATTGAACTTGATAAGTGGCCAATGGTGAATGAAGTTAAAGTTGGGTACTTTGAGTTGGTTAGTCCATATCTCCGGGACTTGGCGAAATTGTTATGTGACGATAAAATCCGGGGTGGGGAGCAGAGTGAGGATTCTTGTGTGTGGATTCCAGATACAGATGGCCTATTTAATACTCGATTCGCCTATGAAGTGATTAAAATTATTAGGGGAAAGGAAGAAGACTTATTTAAGAAGATTTGGCAAACGCTAATACCGTCGAGAATTTCTTTTTTTGTGTGGAAACTGCTGCGGAGATGTGTTCCCATGGATGGGGAATTGCATAGGTGTGGTATTAGTCCCGCCTCGAGATGTTTATGATGTGACAATAGAGATGTGGAATCGTTGAAGCATTTATTCACATGTGCGAAGACTAGCGGAGATTTCAACCATTTTGACAGTGTGGTTTCGGAAGGCGGACATGAGTACGCAAGTTGGTATGCTTTATTATTTGACACCTATGTTGATTATTTGGGAATTATGGAAACAACGATGTAAATGTGCTTATGTAAATGCCAAGCCGAATGGTTTGGCGATGATTTTGTTGGTAAGAAAGGGATTGCATTTGGCAAACGCTTGTGTCATTCCTAAATGAATAAGTGTATTCAAAGAAATGCTAAAGGGTATGGGGTTTCCTATTTGGCCGATAAATAATAGGGGGAATAGGATTGTTTATTGGAATTTCCCTCCGGAAGGCTTTGTGGTCGTTAATGTTGATGGCTCTTCTAAAAGTGATAAAGCTACTGGTGGAGTTATTGCTAGACATGATATAGGCATGTGCATTGTTGCACAACAAATTATTTTTGGTGCTGGTTTGGTTAACCCTATAGGGTCAGTCATGTAGCCTTCGAGCATGGATATAACCTGATAACATGAAAATATAACCTGATGTTGATTGTTTAGTATCAAGGCAACCTGCAAAGTCTGAATCCGAGTACCCAACCACTTCTAAGTGATCAGATTTCCTGTACGTGAGAATAATTTTTTTTGTTCTTTGCAAATACCACATTACTCTTTTAGTCACTTTCCAATGATCCATGCCTGTATCTTGCAAATATCTGCCAAACATTTCCACTGCGTACGAAATATTTGGACGCGTACAAATATGAGCATACATATGACTCCCCACAGCAGATGTATAAGGGATGTCTTTCTTTTGTGCCTTTTCTGAATCATTTTTTAGACATTAGAGCAACCTTAATTTATCACCTGTAACATGAGTACTTTGCCTAGTGCAAAGAACCTATCAAGTGCCAATTCAACAAATATTTGATGTGACAGACCAATAATACTACGTGATAAACTACATAATCATTCGAAATAGCAAGTCTCCTCTCCCTATTGGATCTCCTTATTGGAATTTGAAATTGAGAAGGTTGAGGTCCTTCGAGAAGGCAATCCAGCTATATTTTTGTGATTTGCATCTGCATCCTGTTCAAGAATAGGTATGAGACAAGTCGAATATCCATCATAGGAATGTCAACACATTTTTCTTCAAAACTAATATTTCTAGATTGTGTAATCCCATTATTTTCAACATCCTCAATAAACTTGGCATTTTTCGTCTAAATTAAGGTATTAGTAGAGGGGTAATAAAACTTGAATCCCTTTGATCTTTTTGAATATCCAATAAAGTAGCAACTAACAGTTTTGTAGTCAATTTTCCTTTATGAGGTCTGTAAAGCCTAGCCTCAGCTGGACACCCCAAATATATAAGTGCAAAATGGTTGGACGTCTACCAGTCCATAGTTCTATGGGGTTTTGTTGTCTGCTTTACTAGATACTCTATTAAGGATATAAACGGTAGTATTTTAGGGTTCTATTTTGTTTCTCAGATACACCATTTTGACGTGGTGTCCCTGGCATGGTGTACTGAGGAACGATGTCACATTTTTGTAAGTACCTCGCAAATGGACCTTAACATTATCCAAGAACACCGGTTGACACAAGCCTTTCGATCGTCAGTTGAAAGATATGACCTAAACGCTTATGCCATAAACATAGAAGAGTTCTCTTTAAAAAAAATTATTTAAATAAACCTCCAGAGAGGAGGGGCAGCTATGGGATGCCAATCCTTAATTACTTGATCAAAAAGATTTTACACCAATCGGGGGTACATGACGACTTTACCCAAAAAATTAAAAGCATAGTCTGAGGCCTAAACCAAATATCCAAATCTGAGGCCTAACTAAGAAACAAAACCAGAGACCTTCATAAGGTCTTTCACCAAAAACATTACAGTAGCAAAATAAGTAACCAAGAACAAGGCCTTATTCATCAAGAACTCGGCTTTACTCACCAGGGAGAAGCTAAACAATAGTTTGATCTTATTCACCAAAAGATAGGCCTAGTGTATTAGGCTTAATTCAGTGCAATAATATGCAAATAAGGTCACAAAGGAAAACTTACTGCCAGTAGCAATTAAGTCCTCCCTTGTTTGCTACCCAACTACCAAGCTCCTTGCTGCCAAGACCGTGGGCCCAAATGCACCAACTCATTTGTTTCCACAGCCTCGCACCACAACAACACCCCAGCAGCACAACGTCCAGCGTCCAACATCCAGCAGCGCAACGTCCATCAACAACAACAACGCCCTTGCGCAACAACCGAGTGGCGCACCACAACTGCAACAACATAATTCCTGTAATTGCATAACAGTCAGCGATGCAAGCACTGCTCTAGCCAAGACATTACAGCAGCCACTGCCATATCACCTTAACCACCAAACAACTCCCTCATTTAGCTAGGCATTAATGTACGACATTTGACATCCATCCAGCCGCACTAGATCTGTTATTCTTGCTGGGAGGTTTGCACATTCAAATTCCTATGAGATACCTTCTTTTTGTGCTTTGTTTGCTAATGCGCCGGCCACTGAATTAGCTTCCCTGAAAATGTGTTTAACACCAATCACCATATCCTTAGTTATTTAATCTCCCTTCAACCGTTCTCAAGTAACCAAGGGATTTTACAGACCTCATAGAACCAGCCACGAACAGGCTCTGAATCCGTTTGGATAATCACCTTCCGTAAACCCAACCTATTACATAATCGAATTCCTTCAAGAATCGCTAAAACGTTCGCTCTATTATTAGCGCCTGATCCAAACATAATTTGTTGAGTCAATATGCACTTACCTCTATACTTTATAACAATAATTCCTCCTGTAGCTATATTAGACTTAGAAGATCCATCAACATTAACAACCACAAGGCCTATCGGGGGAAAATTCCAAAACACAATCCTTTGTTCCTATTGATCAATGTGGCGATCGAAAACCCCAAAGAAATAAGAGGCCCCTTATTGTCACTTATACGATTGGGAGTGGCTAGGGAGTTAGCCATCCTCAAGCCCCTTCTCACAAGAAGAATAATAGTAGAAGCGCTCGGTTTGACATCCTCATAAACACATTTACAACATAATTTCCATAATTCCAAAAAGATAAGCATGATAGAGATTTTCGTTTTTAAATTAGCCCTTCGAAACCAAACCTTCAGAATGATAGAGATTTCCGTCGGTTTTCTCACGTGGATGCCAAAAATGGTGTCAAAATGTGTCCATACAGCAGAAGCCATTCTACCATCTATAAATAAATGCTTCCGAGATTCCGAGTTTGGAGAAATGCAAGAATGACATCTCGAGGCAAGACTAATCCCACACCTGTGCAATTCCATCCACTGGCACCCCTTTTTTGCAACAACTTCCATACAAAAACCAAAATTTTTGAAGGAATCAAGGGCTGCCAAATCTTCTTAAATAATTCAAATTCACTACCCCTGACCCGAGAAAGATCATAGGCAGAACGAGTACTAACATTACCATCCGCATCTGGTGTCCATACACAAGAGTCCTCCCTCTGCTCATTGCCTTGGATTCTATTATCATAAGACAGTTTCGCTAAGTCCCTAAACGATGGGGAGACCAATACAAATTCTCCCTCCTTAACTTCTTTGATTGTTGGACATTTTTCTAAAGATTCCAACTCCTCTGGTCTCTTAAAAGTCACCATATTGTTCCAGTTATCAACAAATAAACTCGTGTTTCCATGACCAATATGCCATACATCGTTTCCGATAAATATAGGCCTAGCTTTTATAACCTCTTTCATGAACGGCGATGCGCCCATTTTCTCCTTCTGCCCCATCAAAAGAACCTTTGCTTTCCAAAATTTGCATATCTTAAAATTAACCCACATTGACATTGAATTATAAAGATGCCACAAAGCTTTAAGACGAAAAGCTTTAGAGACTGACAATAGATTCTGAACGCCAAGACCTCATTCATCCAAAGGGAAACATATTTTATCCCATGCAATCCAATTTTTTTTTTTAATTTACCTTCACAATTTCCCCAAAAAAAAATTCAATAGTAACTTCTGGATCCTCGAAAGAACCTTCTGTGGTAGACACATAGCACTTCTCGTGTAAATTGTTATGGAACTTAGCACAGGTTTGATCAAAATCAGTCTGGTTCCAGGAGATAGGAGTTTCACCTTCCACCCGTTTATCCTTCTTTGAATTTTGCTGACTAAATATCAAAGAATATAATTTTGCACATTCCTTGATAAATGGGTACCCCTAAGTACTTCATTGGAGAGCATTTGTACTAAAATCCTGCATATGTTTTCACAGCCACCACCATTTCAGCAGAAGTTTTTTCTTCCACCATAAAGGAACTTTTGTTAGTATTTATTTTTTGGCTTGAAGCTTTACTATATCTCTCTAAAAAATTAATGCACCCTGTCACAAGAGATTTTATGCCATTGAGGAAAATGTGTGTATCATCCGCATAGAGTGAGTAATTGGCGCATTATTTCTAGGAGTATAATATAACAAATCTCCCCCTTCTCAAAAGCCGCCTTCAGACATCTGTTTAAAACCTCGAAAGCAATAATAAATAACATAGGGGATAGTGGATCTCCTCGTCTAAGTCCCCGTGAGGACTTGAAGTAGCCATTATATACTCCTTGTAGCAATACTGAGAATCCACAATTAGTAATACAGTTGCCAATAATGTGACATACTCTATTGCTAAAGGCAAACCGTTTAAGTACCACTAAAAGGAAAGGCCAATACATACGATCATATGCCTTTTCCATGTCAAATTTTAGAACCACATTTCCGGCAGTGACCTTTCTATTGATATCTAACCAATTCCTGAGCAAGTCCAATATTTTCCACAATAGATCTTCCCCTAACAAAAGCCCCTTGTTCTTGGGCCACCATATCAGGTAACAATCATGCCAGTCTATTGCAAAGTAATTTGCTAAATTTTTTATAAATCACATTGCATAAACTAATAGGGCAAAAGTCAGAGAAAGAACCTGGTGAGTCCACCTTAGGAATCATAGCAATCAAGTTGGTTGAAAACGCCGAAGGAAAATATTCACCTTCAGAGACCTGAATAGCCGCGTACCATATATATGTGCCAACCATCTCTTAGCATGTTTGAAAGAAACCCGCTGTAAATCCATCCGGACCCGGTGCACTATTTCTCGGTATGCTAAAAGTGGCCTGTTTCAACTCCTCCAATGATCGCCTTCTGAATAATTCATAACAACTCAAGCTAGAAATGACTGAAGGAATACAGTGAAGGAGTTCATTATCCACTATCTGCATATCTTGGGACGTGAGAAGATGTTGAAAATACTCATTTGCTTCGCGGAGAATTTTTCTTGAATCTGAAATATCCCTACCCCCCAAAAGCATTATCGAGTTAAAAACACGTCTTTTCTGTTTAGATTTTACTGAAGCGAAAAAATATTTTGCACATGCATCCCCATCTTTGAATTCATTCTCTCCTGATTTCTGAATCCAGAAAAGTTCCTCCTGTTTAAGAGCTAATTTATATTCCGCCTCAGATCTGCTCAAGTTGCAACACGCATTAGTGTCCCCGTTTGCCTCCGTGTTAAAATTGTTGCTCCCATTCTCTTCCCATCCAGATAGTAGAAGAGTTTTCCATTGGTTCATCTCATATTCCAGTGCTCTAATTCTGCTTAAGACATTGCCAAAATTTTCTTTATTCCACTTAATAAGAGCTTTACGAGTCGATTTTAACTTGACATCGACCACATCTAGCGCCCTCATGCTACCCACATCTACTCACCACGCAGAGTCTACCAAAGCCTCGAAAGTCATATGCGTAGTCCACATATTCAGAAACCTGAAAGGATGAAGATATGTTCTAGGTTGCAAAGGAAACAAGCCTAGTATAAGAGCATGGTCAGAGAATGTACGCTGTAAATGTTCCACTTTGGTGCTCGTTATCTGAGAAATCCAAGCCGAATTTGCCATGACTCTATCCAGTCTGGCCCAAAGTCGCTCGCTCCCTCGCCTATTGTTGAACCATGTAAATTTTAGGCCCGAAAATCCACTATCATGCAATCCACAATTCTCGAAACAGTCCGAAAAGTTGGCCATGCTATTCATAGAAGGGGAGTTACCCCCTAATTTCTCTTGCTCATTGAGGATCATATTAAAATCCCCGCCAACCATCCAAAGGGACATCACTATGTAATGTAAAATTTTTCATGTTCACCCATAAAACCCGTATCTCTTCAACCAAACATTTAGCATACACAAAGGAAATAAAAAAACTACGGGAATTTGAATCCATTACCTTACAATGAATAATCTGATCTGTCATTTTCAACACTGTAACCAGTACTAGATCCGCTTGTCATTTCCAACTCCAACTTGTCATCGCTATTGTCAACACTGTAACCACTCCAAGTTGATCTGCACCACATTTATCCAAACTAGAAACATAAATTAAATTCCACCTAAATGATGACACATAAATAGTTTCATCCAGATAAAAAATTTGACTATAGCTTTAATCTAAAGACTCATATTGCCTCCACAGAAGCTTTATTGCCAATCCCCATGTAAATGAACCTTTTGACATTATTTGGTTTTCGACTCCTTATGCAATCCTGCATGGAAACTTTGATGTCAATTGTTGAACTTATATCTATTCACCAGGAATGGCCTGGTATCTCAACTAGAATAAATTCAAAACTAACAAAATTAAAATTATCACATTTCTTTTCGAGTCACTTCTGATATTTAAGACAATCTTTTTTCACATGACCCGTTTTTTGCAAAAGAAACATGTGGCGACCTTATCATCTTTTTGTTGCACATTTTCTGTGAAGTCCCATCAGATGTAGTCCCTTAGCTTTAACAAAAATATTTCTTATCATTTTCTTGATGCCTAAATTGCCATTGGAAAATGTCGTCATGTGAGCACTTTTTGTGTTTTATCGTCTTGATAGTTCATCTTCTTTCACACACTGAGCAATGAACTTATTAAGAGTCCATTTCTTCTTTTGAATATTATAGTTGATCTTAAAGGGACCAAACTGTATAGGAAGAGAAATCAAAATGAGGGGCACAAAGAGATCATCAGAAAACTCCAACTTTAGTGTCCTATTTTTGGAAACAAGATTAGACATTTCCATTATGCACTCCCTTTTATTTCTTTGCTAGTATACCACATGGTAACAGGTTTGCTAACAAGCGTACTTGCCTCCACCTTTTCTGATGCAACAAATCAATCTGCAACCTAGCGTAGGAAATCATTAACATTTTCCTCCTTAGGCATGGCATCACGAAAAGTTTCAGAAATAGAGTGCTTCATTATCATAAAATTAATGCGATGAGAACGCCTCTACTTTTCATAAGAAGCCTTATCTTTAGCTGAAGTAGAATTAGTAGGCTTAGTGGGTTCATCAACACGAAGCGCATAATCCAAATCCATACACCAAAAAATGATCACTGTATGCTCTTGCCATTTTTTCAAAGAAAAAAAAATCATATTAATATATATATACATCCCATCAACTTTAATGCATTGATATAATATTAGAAAAATAACGCAGTCATCAACATCATGCAAATTTTTCCTAATTAAGGAGCAAACAAATAGCCAATGGCAAAAAACAGTACATATAAATTTACATATTTAAGAATGGGTCACTATGAGAAACCGAGCACACCATTGCAATTCAAGTCTTTGGACATGCATGGTAACTTGTAAGTAGTTCTCTAAAAAAACCTAAGGCTGATTAATTTAAACAAAATAAAATCGGGCTTTGTAAAACAATAACATTTTTTTAGGACGATCATTCAACGCATAAGTAAATCTCAAAAATATTTTACTTAAATTAATTACCTTATATTGCCGGCCGAAATAACAACCTTTCTTTGGGCTGATTATTATTCGCATGGGTTATGACACAACCATATGCAGTCCACTAAATAATAATTGAAATTCAAATTTAAATAAAATTTCATGAAATAGGTCACTTAGGCGACGTAGTACAAAATTTCACCTAAATTTAAATTATGGATTGCTAATTAAAATATTCTTGAAGTGCTCCAAAAAATTCCTTAAATGCAAGAATGAAGAAGATCATAAAATGCAATGGGATCCAGTCCAATAGACCAGGTAGCCCAAACAAGCCTTACTGACCCAAATAACCAAAACTGATCCACCAAGGCAAGAACGGCCCAACTGGTCCAAACCTGTCCACTAAGACCACACACCGGTCCATAAGTACAATACCAGTCCAGCCGGACCCGAACCGACTCAACAGTTTTGAACCTGCCAGTTGGATCCAAACTTGACCCGATTATATATATATATATATATTATTTTTTGTTTATTATAACCTCTAGGATGGAGGGGCAACTATGAGATTACAGACCTTAATTAACTTATCAAAAGATTTTACACAAATCGGAGGTACATTAAGACTTTACCTAAATTAAAAACAAAATACTTAGCATAAGGCGTAAAACACCAAAATAATAAAAAGAAATTCAAAGAAATCTTTCAAGCAACTTAGGAAAAAACTAAGACCGTAGGCCTAATTCACCACAGACATTAGGCCTAAATCACCAAAGGCCTTGGTCTCAAGAAACTACTCAGATAGACTACAACTAGACCTGACAACATTAGCCAATGGCCCATAAATCAAGCAGCCAACACAAATTGTTGTAATTAATAATAGTAGTAACATCACCATCCCAAATTCCTTCACGTCTTGACTGCATCAAGAAATGTACCCAGCAACCACGCTGGACTACGGCGAAATCAATACCATGCAAACACGTCCCTGCATAAGTAGAAAACCGTCCCTGCACACCATGTATTGCCATTACCTCCTTCAACCTATCTCTCCCCCAAACAATCTGATTTACAAATCCCAAGATTCTTATCAAAACCTATGAAACAAAAGAAACTCCTCAACTAAATTGCTTTGCGTCCTGTTTCTACCACCAACATGTGCATGACTAAGATCTCCTGATATATCCCGCATGTCTCTTATCAAGCAACAATAAGGATTTAGGCTTACTAGGGAAATAACCCTAGTCATAATTTATTGTAATCTTCCCTTCTTGTGCCAGCGTAGCCAGGGAATCTTCCACCGCATTATATTCTTGAAAAATATGCCTGCAATGGCATACTAAAATCGAATTAATTTCCCAGATCTCTTCCCACAAGTTTTTAAGGGACCAAGAAATCTTGATTTCTCTAAAGAACCATTGTTTAACTAACATCGAGTCTATTTGAATCAAACAATTCCGTAACCCAATCCGTTTACATATGTTCAAACCCTCCAACAAAGCTCTCATTTCCGCCACATTGTTAGAACCATGTCCAAAATAAATTTGACGTGCAGTCACAAATTCTCCCAAGTCATTCCTAATAACAACACCCCCCGTTGCCTCATTTTTCCCTGTCACCTCATTTTCCACCGAAGAACCATTTACATTAATTGCATACCAACCTTGAGGAGGAAGAATCCAATAGACCACCTGAGGTGCTTGTCTTCTCACCCCCTTAGTTTGCATACCCAACTTGCGCAGTAATATATAACTCCCTTCCATTTTTTTCAGGATGAATAACTTGGCCACACATATCAACCAATGGTATGTTTTCACAATGACATAATTTGCCGACACCTCCTTACCTTCATACAATTTCTTATTTCTTTGCAACCATCTCCCACAGTATAAAAAGTGGAGTGAAATGAAAAAGAACACCTGAAAGAGTCGTTTCCTTTGCCTGAGAGAACCAACTCCTTAGCATTGTGCCCACCTCCACCGGTCTATGCACATGTACATCAAAAACCACCTCGAAGTGTGCCCATACTTTTGAAGTCATGTCACCCTCCAAGAATCGATGTTTCATGGTTTCATCCCCATGTCTCGCGCAACAACTACACTTTGACTCCAATTTAAATCCAATTCTTCTTAATTCTCCATCAACTAGAATGGATCTCTTCAATATTTTCCAAATAAAAATTGATATTTTAGAAGGCAATAAAGGATTCTATAATTTTTTCCAAAACCAAAATATTTGTCTCATCTTCTCAATATATGACACACAAATCTAATTGAAAATCTCCCATCATTAGTTGGTGTCCATATCCAAACATCCGGGTCATCAGATTTCCCCCTCAACCTTTCCTCATACATAATCTACACACGACGTTGAAATATAGGGCTAAGAGATGAAAATTTTTCACACTGCATAACTCTCAAAGAAGGACACTTGTTTTCAACCTCTGCCAAACCCGTACGGTGAAATTGCTCACCCAGAGCCAAGTTTTCATTTAAAAAACTTATGTTGCCCCTACCAATCTTCAAGGTACAATGGTCTATCATAAAATTAATAAAACCAGACAATTCTTTCTTGAAGGGAGACTTATCAGATTTAATAAGATGCTTACTAACAAGTACTCCATCCTGCAAATACTTCCTTCTCATGAACATTGCCCACAAACAGTTTGTATTCACCAAATTCCACAAAGATTTGATTCTAAAAACAGTCACAACACCATCAAGTTCCTTCACCCCCAATCCACCTTCATCTGTGGGTACACTCAGACAGCTCCAAACAACCCAACGTTTCTTATGTCTGCCCTCGTAGCAACTCAGAAGAAATCTGCAATAGCCTTATGAATATTTTCCAACAATTTCTCTGGAACACTCGTCGTTGCAATCGTATACAATGGCAGTGAAAATAAAACATGTCTGATCAAAATCAATCTGCCGCCTGGGGAAAGGATGAGGGGTGCAACACGAGAACTTCCCAGGAGGTCATCCATTCTAGTACTACTCTCACCCTCGTAGTCACCCCAGTGAGTTGTCTTCTTCACCTATCTCGCTGAAGGTGAATGAAAAATAAAACCAACTGAAAACAAGGGAAGAAAGTCGATCAAAACTAGGAAGAGCGACCCCCAGAATCCCCCCACTCTCCGCCATGACTGGCTAAAGCTAGAGAGTCGATCGATAAATGGAGGGGCAATTTCTGGAGCTGAAAAAAGGAAGAGGTGCAACAATGCCTCCATGATGCGCTACCGACCGATGATCGTGTGGGGGTCGATCAACACCAGACCGATGAAGGGTTGTCGGTCATCAATCAAAACTGATGATTGAAGGGGCAAACAAAGGTCTATCATTGATTGAAGGTACCTCCCTTTTTTATGAACAATAAATATGGAAATAAAAATAATAAAAATTTCCATTGTCGCTAAAACTATGACTGACCACTCAAAAATCCATATGGGGTCGATAAACAAGTAAATCGCAATCTAGTCACCTGGAAAACCACAGATCCAGCAAAATAGATTCTAGGGTTTGGGTAAAACTCACGAGAGGATAAACCATATGTTTTCTTCTGACAATGAGGCTTTGATACCACTTGTAGACATCTAACTTTAGGACGATTTAGAAAGTGAGCCAAAATGATCTGCTAGGGTTTTGAGAAACTAGGAAAACACAGCCGCCGTCAACTTCGATCTTTGGCCGCCGTCATGTTAGGCCACCGACCTTCCAGCCACCGATACGTTAGGACGTCGACACGTTCCAGCCGTCATCACTAGCTGCTGTTCTGTCTGTCGATTGCCTTGCTGATTGGCTGTTGTTAGGCGCGTGCCTGTTTAGGCCAGAGTTTTGATTGGCATGTCGGCACTTCCAGCCGCCATTTCTCCTCCCTCAATGGGGAGTCATGGAAGTGGGGGAGCAGTGGAAGGGGATCCTAAGCCTTCTTTCGCCCAAATCCTTGGTAAATTTTTTGTAGATGAAGTTACGGATACACATGTAGAAGGAACTAAATTTCGATAAGATGGATAGCCGACAATTGGGCTTATGGCATCAGATGAAGTATGTGGGGAAGCGTTCATGGAAAAACATGTGATTATATTAAAGTTATCTAATTATAGACAAACTTTGGAAGATATTCGGGATTCAATTCAATGAACATGGGGTATTCTAGGAGATTTCTCAACGTCATGTTTTAGTTCGCCTTCAATCTGAGGCGGAAGCAAAAAAAGTTCTTTCGAGGGATTCTTTTTTGATTCGTGGAGTTCGTTTCCAAGCTTTCGGCTTGCATGATGGTTTCAGTCTGAAAGCAGATCCAATTTCGGTTCCATTATGGGTAGAGTTGCCTAACCTGCCTTTACATTTATTTCACCCCCCTCTTTTGAATGCAATTGTGAACTCTTTTGGTTGTTTTTTGCGCATGGATGATCATACTCGATGCTTATCATGCCCGGGTTCTACCCGTGTTTGCATGGAGATGACTTTAGCGAAAAAACTACCTAATAGAATTTGAATAGACAGGGCTAACAATAGGGGCTTTTGGCAGAAGATAGAATACCCAGATTTCAAATATTGTGATTATTGTTCTTTGCCAGGGCATCAGGAGGAAGTGTGCAGAAACAAAAGGGCAATGTGAGAACATCCAACTTGGTGAATGAAGAGAAGACTGAGAAACAAAAGGTGGAATCCAAAATTGTCAAGCAACAATATGTTCCAGTGGCCAACAAAAATAAAGTGACAAAACCAGAAGTTGGCACGAGTGGCGCAAAAAATAGTCAGGGGGAGGAAATCAAGGAGGGAGTAGGTGTTGAGAAGGTAGTGGCCAAAGAGCCGATGAATTTAAGGTTGTCAAACAAATATGAGACACTTATGGAGAACATTGTAAAATATGACAATAATCAAATAAAGGAGAAGGATCCTGTCAGTGACATGGTCGCTCAAGAAAAAACGGAAAAAGGTCTTCCCGAGGCGGGGTACACATCTCTTGAGATTGAAAAAGCTATTGTGCAGCAAGGAGAACCAATTAAACATGAAGTTTTAGGTTGCCTGGGAATGATGAGTCCTTGTTTTGATGACGTGAATAAATCTAATAACAACAACCACATTAAGATTCTACAAAGAGTGGTTTCACGAGTTGACGAAGGTGTGAAAAATGGTGACGATTTTCATGTTATCCCAGGGACGCAGTCTGGTGCCAATTCTCTGCGCCATCACTCAGAGGCAAGGCGTCACAATGACGAGCTTGACTGGAGTAAATCAGAGCTCATACGCTCTGTCTCACCCAAAATAGATTGTTTCGGCTAAGTTTGTAGGCGATGAACCTGCACTACTACAAATATAGGCTTGCATAGCGCTTAAAAATAGTCTTAGATAGCGCTCAAAAAGGCGCTATGCAAGGCGCGTACTTGAATAGCGCTTCGTTAGATAGCGCTATATTTAGCGCTATCTAAGCGTTGATTTTTTTTTTAATTAACTTCAATAGCGCCTTAGAAAGCGCTATGTAAGCGCTAATTTTTTTTTTAAATTAGCTTGAATAGCGCTTTTATGAGCGCTATTTAATTTTGTTGATTAGCTTCAATAGCGCTTTCTCTAAAGCGCTATTTAATTTCGGTGAATTTTTTTTTTATTAACTACCATATAATATTTTTTTATATAATATTTAATATAATAATGACAACGTTCAATCAATCAATAAAGACACAACATGATAACTAATTGTTTCTCATTCATTCAAAATATAATTTAAGCATTCATACAAAATTGTTAATATGCTATCATATATATTTGTTCGTAGCACAATACTAATAAATATCTTAAACTACAGGCATAATTAAAATGTTTTGCTTCAGCTTTCCATTTTCTCCTTGAGAAATCGGTTGTACAAGTATCCTGACCAATTGATTACGAAATTCTCCATTTTTTTCGGAGAATAAAATTTGACTGGCTGTTTATGAACAAACTGCAAATACAAAAGTTACAATCAATATATAGTTAGATGATATCAAATACTTCAAAAATCAACAAATAAAGTAATTCAATAAAACTATTTACTTACATAAACAAGAATACTTGTATCACCAGAATTCAAGAGATCCTCAATATAGCAACAAATATAATGACCGCAATGGATGCCATCCATCTCAATCTGCTTTGGACACTATGAGAAACTGTTGATTCTACACTTTTCATGATAGGCTTATTAGCATCGTTCCTCTTATCCATCTTCTTATTCTTAGGAGGTGGGCACTGCAAATCAAAAATTAACTTGTGAGGTAAGTATTAAATTTGAGCTATATGTTCTCCTACTTTCAAGAATAGCTTTCTAGCACTAAGCTATATGTTCTCCTTATCAATTTCAAGAATAGCTTTTTAGCAATCTAAATAAGCTATATGTTCCTTATCAATTCCTAGCAATCTAAATAATTTCATCAACATGAACAACAAACAACAAAGATATCCCAGACATGCTCCTAATTGCAAGAAAAAAGGAGAAAATACTTAATACATAAATAATTGTACCTCTATTCTCAAAGACACCAGCTTTTTTGGCCACGAAATGAAATGGCCAACAGCTTCTCCTACTGTCCTAACTTCGTCTGTACATTGCGGCACCGCTGAATGTTTCTCAGATTCTACCGCCACTTCAAATTGTATCCTCGCATAACCTGAAATTGCATCATGGCATTGTATAAGTATAACAACACACACACACACACTAAGTCGGTATATAAATCTTAAAGTAATATGTTCAACCTTCTGGTAGTGGAACACCATGAAGAATTTCATTCGGGCGATTATGCAAAATACCTTGCCCAACATGTCTACGAGGGTTCTCAACATACAAATAACATCTAATAGGACCCTAGAAACGAAAAATATGTTAGTCTTTTATCCAATAAACATATTTATTAGCCAAGTTTGAAAATTAAATATACCTCAGGAAGAACCTCATTCGGAACCTCATCCGGAAAATCAAGGTCATCATCAGAATTCATGTCATCATCATCCACATTAAATATACCTTTAAGTCCTCGATTAATGGAGCCAAATATACATCAATGTCGTTACCAGGTTGTCGAGGTCCTGATATCAAAATAGACAACATCATATACTTGCGTTTCATGCATAACCAAGGGGCCAGGTTATAGATCATCAAAACCACGGGCCATGTACTATGGGAAGTACTCTGAACACCATGAGGATTCATTCCATCTGCTGAAAGTACCAATCGCAAGTTCCTTGATTCCTTCCCAAATTCTGGATATTTATTATCAAATGTCTTCCACTGAGGTGAATCAGCTGGATGCCTCAACATTCCATCATTTGTTCTTTCATCATAATGCCATGTCAAGTGTTTAGCATCATCAAAGCTACTATACAACCTCCTGAATCTAGGAATTATAGGAAAGTACCACATAACTTTGGCCGGGGAGTTGTTTTTCTTATACCGCTTCTTACCACACTTGGGACATTCATTCAATTCTGCGTAATCTTTCCTATATAAAATACAATCATCCGGACAAGCATGGATCTTCTCATGTGTTAACCCGATAGATTTGAGCAATTGTTTAGCATCATATGCTCTTCGAGGGAGCACATTCCCATCTGGCAATAGTTCACCTACAGCTTCTAACATCTCTGTGAAGAAAACATCAGAAACTTGGTGACTAGCTTTTAAGTTGTACAAAGTCAACACAGCTGACAATTTTGTAGCCTTTGTACAACCCGGCCACAACGGTAACCCAACATCCTCTCTTAAGCCATCACACATATCAGGATGATCCCGCAACTCTTCATGGACAACACTTGGGGAATTCTTCACAGGACTAGATTTTTCATTACCATCTCCCATATCACTTGTGTTCATTTTATTTATAAACTCAAACTGGGAGCCCAATTGACTTGATAAACTATGTTTACGTTTGCCAATTGAGCTACGTTTATCTTTGCTCTCACCATGATATGTCCAAACCTTATATGTATTGTCAATACCATGACACATTAAATGCTCGTGCAACTTCATTTGACCACTAACCTCTTTTACATTTAAACATTTTCGACACGGACATTTAATGAACATTGGATTTTTAGCATTCTTAGTTGCATAAGCACAAAACTCTTCCACCCCTTTCTTGTACTCTTCAGATAATCGATCCGCATTTACCCATTCTCGATCCATTAAAAACAATACTACAAAAAAACATCAATACATCAATCTCCATTGCCATGAATCCACATTTTTTACTTGTTCTTTCCACTCTTGGGACTTAGCAAGATTCTTACTAGCACACAATTCTATGAACAATCACTTTAATTAGTGGAAGCTAAGCATGAAATATTTATATTTGTCCAATCTATCATACACAAAGAGAAGACAAAGATCGAATCCAAACAATTTCGTAACAATAAATCATAGAGAAATGACTTAGAAACCTGGTCGGAATCAAAATATGAAGAAACATATACGGAGTACTACATTTTCATTTTGAATAAGTTATATTAATACACTCTCACCATCCCTCACATTTCCAAGATATTAAAGACTAAATTGCAGAAAGTTACAGAACAGTTGCAAAGAAGATTCATCAGAAGTAATTGTTTCATAAGCAAAGAAGATAAGAAGACAATTTTAATGCCAACAAAGAACCCTACGTTGCATTTATATACTAATGAAAGTTCTAACTAATACTGAGTAAACTCAGTTCATGCATGGAGACTGAAAATGTTTCACTCAATCAAGGGGCATATGTTTATTTGAAAACCGAAATCATGTTGTGAAGGTGTAGACTGTAGGGTGTACCAATGAAGAGGGAAAACAGATGGAAAAAATAAACAGTTCTTTCTTCTTCTTCCCACACAAAAAATAGGCCAATAATCAGTGAATCACACACAAAACACACACAAAAAAAAAAAAAAAAAAAAGCAAGAAGAATGAACACCAACAGTGACTGAGTGAGAGTCGAGCGAGAGAGACGAACCTGGTCCTGAGCTTCCGACACCTCGGTTCCTCGCCGCCTCGGTTCCTCGCCGCCTCGGTTCCTCGCCGCCTCGTCTCCTCTAGTTCCTCGCCTCCTTCCTCGGTTCCTCGCCTCCGCGCCTCCTCTGGTTCCTCGCCTCCTTCCTCGGTTCCTCGCCTCCTCGCCTCCTCTGGTTCCTTGCCTCCTCGCCTCCTCGCCTCTCTGTGTGTTTGAAAAACTAAGCCAATATCAAAACGAAAAAAATGAGATTTAGGTTTTAATATTAGGGCTTGTGATCTTAACCGTCCGATCTTATCAAGATCTGAAAAAAAAAAAAATTTTAGCAAACGAATCCGGACCGTATCCATGCCGTATCCTGACCAGGTCAAGTTGACCACGTGTCGGATACGTATCCGACGCGAATCGCACGAGTATCCGTATCTGACTCGCGTTTTCATGTATTCGGCAGGGTTTTTCCGCGAATCCGTGCTTCCTAGCTTTTTTGCCCTTTCGTTTGAGTAACAAATAAACAAGAAGTATCTAATTTGCCTCATCTACCAGAAAATGATGAGGCAACCACAAAAGAGAGACCAAACCAACCTGAAGCAGATTCTTTATCAGGTAAAGTGCAGCAGGTAACGGTGGCTGCAATGTTTGGCAGTCGTTGTGTGAGCTGAAGCCGAGTGCGAAGCAACCGGTAACGGTGGCTGGAGAAACCGCTGCTTGGCTGGAGAAGTCGATGGAGAACGGTGGGTTTGGAGGCAGCTTGAACGGTGGCTGTTTCGGTGGTTTAGGGGCGCCGTTTCTTTTTTTTTTGTTAGGTTTAGGAGAACAGGGGCGCTGCTTCGGTGGTTTAGGGGTTTAGGCGGGCTTTTTTTGTTAGGTTTAGGGGTTTAGGCGGGCTTTTTTTGTTAGGTTTAGGGGTTTAGGGGGGGTTTTGAGATTTAATTTGATATTTGATTTTTTTTTAATTATTAGACTAAGATAGCGCTATATAAGCGCTATAGTAGTGATAATTTTTTTTTTTTTTTTTTAATTGCTAGACAAAGATAGCGCTATATAAGCGCTTTAGTAGTGATATATAGGATAGCGCTTCCGAAGCGCTATCCTAAATGTAAGTAGCATAGCGCTTCGGAAGCGCTATGCAAGCACTTTAAAAGCGCTATGGTAGCTCTGGTAACTTTTTTCTCATAGCGTTTTTTTAAGCGCTATCTAAGACATAACTAAGATAGCGTTTAACTGAAAAAAAAATTAAAAGCGCTATTGTAGTGTTTTTTTTTTTTTTTTTTTGATTTTTTTTTTAAAGACAAATAAGCGCTATCCTAGTGCCCACTTGGATAGCTCTTTAAAAAAGCGCTATCTAAGTGGCGTTACCTAAGCTAATATTTTTAGTAGTGCTGGGATGTCAATCCCAAAGAAAAATGATAACAATGGCAAAGATTTTCTGCACGAAAATGATAATGATTCAGTCAGCAGTTCAAAATCGCAGAGAGAACATGCAGAGGCTAATAAATTAAAACCTTGGGACGTTGAATATCAGTCTGAACCGGTGGTTTCAGGTAATAAGGAGGATGTAAGATTGTTACTAGATAAAGCTATCAATTTGGTTAAAGAAGGCTGTGTTTTGCGAAAAAAAAAGAAAAAAAGAAACATTAATACCTTCAAAAGTGCCACAGAAGATAGGGATGAGACGGAGTCTGTTTCGGAGGTAGGGCCGAAATCTGTAGCTATCAAGGATTTAGCTTTGGGGGCGCAGTCGGATGAAGAAATTAAGAAGCAAAAAGTCAAATTGGCGGTGCCTCCGCGCACGCATCGTAATACAAAGAAGGGTGTGTCTTCTTCCCGTAGTTAGTATGATGGAAAACTTTATGTTTTGGAATGCTCGTGGGGTTGGTAATAGAGCCACGAGAAGACGATTAAAAAGCATGGTTGCCAAAAATAAAGTGAGACTTCTTATGATAGCAGAACCTATGAATTGCGCTAATAGATATTTGGAGATTGGCAATAAGATCAAGCTAGCGGGATTTGCTTCGAATGACAGGGTCGGAAAAAAGATATGGATCTTCTGGGATGCCGTTTTAGACCTCTCGATCGTGGATATGTCGGATCAGATTATTCATTGTAAGGTAACAGATTCTACTTCAAGAGTTTTTTTAATTTATTTTGTTTATGCTAAATGCTTCATTGAAGAGAGAAGGGATCTTTGGTCAAATATGATTAATTTTTCTTCCAATCATGATCTCTCATGGATGGTTGGCGGGGACTTTAATACTTATATACTGTCGCAAGAGAAAATTGGGGGAGTAGAGCCGTTTTTGGTTAGCATGTCTAATTTATCAGACTGCATTGAAAACTGTGGATTATTAAACTGTGGGTTCATGGGTCCTAGACTCACCTTGTGTAATACTAGGCGAGGCAGAGATCGTATTTGGGCCAGACTTGACAAAATTTTCGTTAATTCGGCTTGGTTGATAGTTTTGTCTAGTCCGAAAGTGGAACATCTCAGTAGGACCTTTTTAGATCATTTTCCGTTGTTGGCAACCATGCCAATTCAGTCAAGAACATGTTTTGTTCCTTTTCGCTTCCTTAACATGTGGATGACACATTCTGGGTTTCTTGATCTGGTTAAAGGAATTTGGTTATCTGACATGGGCAGTATGAGACCTATTGACAAAGTGGATGTTTAGCTTAAAATGGTGAGAATAGCTCTTATACAGTGGAATAAGGCGGTATTTGGCAATGTGTTTAGCAGACTGAGATCTTTAGAGGATGAGATGAAACAGTGGGAAACTATTCTTTTGGCTGGCTGGGAAGATATTGGCAATAATGGGCTAAACATTGATGCTATTTGGGATGTTACTACTTGTTGTAATCTGAGTCGTTGTCAGGCGGAATACAAATTAGCTCTCAAACAAGAGGAGCTTTACTGGATTTAGATATCAGGTGAAAAAGAGTACAAGGAGGGGGATGCTTGCACAAAATATTTTTTTGCTTCCACTAAGTCTAAACATAAAAGAAGGGTCATTTCCCAGATCACTTTATCATGTGGAAGGACTATTTCGGAACCAGGTGAGATTTTTGATAATGCAAATGAATATTTCCATAATCTTTTGTCTTCCCAAGGAAACTGTGTGGTGGATAAAGAATTGTTAGAGTGCATTCCGATGATTGGTGGTCAGGTTGCTTGCTTGCTAGAAAGATTTTGTGCGGGGCTGACAGGAGGCGTTGGGTATTTGCAAGTTGTTATGATGGAAATTTGCATTTTGAGATTGTTATTGCAAGTTGCATTTTGAACTTGCAAGTTGTTATTCTTGCAATTTGCAAGTTGTTATATTTGCAAGTTGCAAGTTTTTGTTATGCTTATAAGATGCAAGTTTTTATGTATCAAGTTGCAGGTTGGAGCAAATTTATCAAGGTGATCAAGTTGCAAGTTGCTAAATGGGTTTGAAGCAGAGGCTGCAAGGGCTAAGTTGCAGGGCAAATGGTTTTCTTTCAAGTTGATTAAGTTGCAAGCTTTGGGCAATTGGTTCTTGGCCAGATGGTTTGTCTAAGGTCTTTGGTTGTTCACCTATTTGTTTGTTTATGAGGCCTTAACTCTTGGTGAGTTTTGCCTATTTCTTGAATAAGGTCTCTTAAGTTCTAAACATCTATTTGGTTTAGGCCTTATTAGGTCTTACTCTTGGTGAAATAGGTCTAGTTTTAATTTTTGTTATGTAATGGTTTATTTGGTGGTAGGCCTTATTATTTAAGGTCTACTCTTTGGTGAACCGGGCCTTTACAAGGTATCATAGTGAGATAGGAATTTCTTTCATGGACGAAGTTTTTAGTTTTTTATGATGTATGTCCATTGGTTTTTTTTTTCTCGGGTAAAGTCGTCATGTACCCCCGTCAGATGTATAAGATTTTTTCAAGTTATAAAGGTCTGACATCCCATAGGTGCTCCTCCCCACTGGAGGTTTTTTTATTTTTATTTTACTTTTTTATAGTAGAAATCTAACAGATCCTAAACCAAGATCTCATGTCAATAATCAATGAAGAAAAACTTTAATCAATGTGTACATGAAGACGCCATTGATGAAAGAGTATCCTCATAGCAATCCTCACGAACTAGCAACACGCAGCGGTGAAATCTTCCACCTCTAGAACCTTTATCTTGTGTTTCTCAAACTAGACGGGAAAAGTAAGAGATACATAATTTGGTTTGGAGTGGGAACCTCAACCGTATATATAGAACCCTAATTCTATTATTAGCCCATCATCAATATAGAATTATAGTGAGACTTAAATTGGTATATACACATAACTAATCTCCATACTCAATTTAGTAATACATGTCAATATAAAACATATAATTAGAAATGTGTTTATGACTCTAGTCTTGTTTCTTAATGATCACAACTAATCTGGTCTAATTAAACACCACTCATCTATAGTTCGACAGTCTTCAACGTATAATAATATGAACTATGTAGATCCACCTTAAGGGTATTTTCTACAAACAGTTCAGGCATTTCATCAACTGCAGGAGCATTGAAACTACACACAAACTCGCCATATTAAGTTATATCATGCTTTAGTCGCAGTCCACCACTGCAGAAGACAAAGATGCTAGTTTGTGAGGCTTAACACGTGACCCTGTTGAACATTAATACAACTGTATAAGATGTCTAAAAGGGGTTACTTAAAAAACACGAAATTCTGTATGAACATCATAATGAAAATTAAAAATTCGAAAATATGTTAAAGTTCTGCAGTATGGATTCGTGATTGTCTTGACACTTTATTGTATTCCTGATTGTAACCTTTTAACATTCACCATGTTGAAAATTATACATATTGAGACCTTTAAGGCATACATCAGGAAAATTTGCTTAAGCATGGATCTAAAATGGACTCATTTATCAACTTGGGCATTCTTGTTACAAAACAATTGGGCAAATCAGTAATTGACTTTTGCATCTTAGTGTAACGAGATGTATTACGCAATCCCATGCAACATTTACTTTCAAAACTCATTCGATATAAAGACACACCAGCATAAGCCTAATACATACATCAGGGATCGCCCTTTCATGTAAATCCAACATGGATTTGGGACAGAGTATACAATCTGCTCTCTGTTCCAGTTTTTAGGTGCGCTCTCTGCTGGTTTTCTTGCCTCGTTTTGGCGATCTCTGCGTGACTGTGGTAGCAGAGATCAGGGCTGAAACTCTGCTGAAACAGTGAATTCAGGGCTGCACATTTTGGTGCATTGCACGATGTCTCTGGATTGTGGCAAGAGTGCTCTGTTTTTACAGAGTACTCTGCATAATTGCTGCCTGTTTTGCACATATTTTGCTTCCTGGTTTTTTGTAAGTTGCAAGTTTTACACTTTGCAATTTGCAATCTGTTAATGTTAGATGTTGCTCAAGCTGCTTCTGTTAATGTTAAATGTTGCAAGTTCAAGCTACTTCTGGAGATGTTGCTCAAGTTGTTCAAGTTGTTTCTGGTGTTGCTAGCTGAGTTCTCTTAAGATTTAATTGGTTTTAGGTCGCTTTGCTTGTTAGAATTTTCCTGGTTTTAGTATGTATGGCCTTTTGTTTCTTTTCTTTCGGGTAAAGTCGTAATGTACCCCCGACATGTGTACAAGATTTTTCATGTAATAAAGGTCTGGCATCCCATAGCTGCCCCTCCCCACTGGAGGTTCTAATTTAAAAAAAAAAAAAAAAAAAATGTAAATCCAACATGGGTTGATTCTTCAAAATGGAGTATCCTTGTCACATAACCATTAACAAAAAACAGAAAACAAAGTTCACAAAGATCTCCGCTTGTTACTAACAAAACTAGCACAATGTGCAATTCCCATGTGTTTATCCACTGTATCACCCATGTGAGTCTATGGCGTAGTTGAGTATTTGTAGACACCGATATGTATTCCACACCTCTACTCTCACTTTTGCTTGATATATGATTAGATTTGCCCTCTCTACAAGTTAGACTTTTTAGAGAGAATGAAAATTTATCAACTTTTGTTAAGCATAGCCTGTCCATAGGCTAACACCCAAGTGTGGACGCTTGGGTGTGAAGCTGCTTGCATAAAAGGGATGTAGCATGCAGCAAGAGAGACATCAATGTTTACAGAACTTGAGTATCTAGGTTCAACAAGACCAAGTCAGCAACTGATTCTCCAGAATAAACTTCTAAACTTATCATAATCAGAAGATAAGAATATAACAGTTAGTATATGTGAAATACAATTTGACCAGTTAATCAATTAGTTATAGGAAATATAGGATATGTAGAGAAACCATAGAAAATAAATAAATAATTACCACCAAAAAGTATTCAATAGATGAGATTTATAGTTAAAGGCAACTAAAAATTATTACCTTACTTAAATTAGGAAGAATTTTCAGGACCGAACTAATGCAATTTTTTTTTTTAGAACCTCCAGTGGGGAGGGGCAGCTATGGGATGCCAGACCTTTATTACTTGAAAAATCTTGTACACATGTCGGGGGTACATTACGAATTTACCCGAAAGAAAAGAAACAAAAGGCCATACATACTAAAACCAGGAAAATTCTAACAAGCAAAGCGACCTAAAACCAATTAAATCTTAAGAGAACTCAGCTAGCAACACCAGAAACAACTTGAGCAGCTTGAGCAACATCTCCAGAAGTAGCTTGAACTTGCAACATCTAACATTAACAGAAGCAGCTTGAGCAACATCTAACATTAACAGATTGCAAATTGCAAAGTGTAAAACTTACAACTTACAAAAAACCAGGCAGCAAAATATGTGCAAAACAGGCAGCAATTATGCAGAGTACTCTGTAAAAACAGAGCACTCTTGCCACAATCCAGAGACATCGTGCAATGCACTGAAATGTGCAGCCCTGAATTCACTGTTTCAGCAGAGTTTCAGCCCTGATCTCTGCTACCACAGTCTCGCCGAGATTGCCAAAACGAGGCAAGAAAACCAGTAGAGAGCGCACCTAAAAACTGGAACAGAGAGCAGATTGCATACTCTGTCCCAGTTCCAGCAACAGTCCAGTTCCAGCGGCAGCCCGTTCCAGCCATTGCAGAGCACGCCACCTGCAGTCCCCATTCCCTCGCAGTAAATCCATCCCCGAGCGATACAAGCCTAGATTTACAAGTTCATTTAGCATCCGTGCGTCTTAAATATGTCGTCTTCTTCTTATCAAGAATAATTAAGGATTTTATTCGTTTAGGCAACGAGTCCAAGAATAATCCCTTGTCATTTGTTCCACTTGCGCCTGTCTAGCCAAAGCATCCGCCACTGAATTAGTTTCCCTGTACACGTGTATACAATACCACGTCAATGCCTTACTCGTGTCTCTAATTTCCCTCCACCAGTTACTAAGAGACCAGGGAATACTAGCTTCATTTAATATCCACTGTTTGACCAATCTAGAATCCGTTTGGATCACACAACTTCGCAATCCTATATCAATACAAAGTCTCAAACCTTCAAGTAAGGCCCTCATCTCAGCGGAGTTATTTGAGCCTTCACCAAAAATACACTGTCTAGCAGCTACAAATTTGCCCTCGTCATTTCTAATGACCACACCTCCAGTAGTGTTATTTTCCATACATGAGCCATCAACATTTAGCGCATACCATCCTGTAGGAGGGAAAGCCCAATAAAGCACTCGAGGAGGAGATACTGTAACAATCTTTTCCTGTATACCCAACCTACTGAGCAAAGCCCCGTTATGATCCTTAATTTTAGGAATAAAGAATTTGGCCACACATTTAATCCAGAAATGAACTTTAATAATCACATAGCTTGATGAAAACTCCTTTCCTTCAAAAAGTTCTTTGTTTATCTGGATCCAGATTTCCCATAGGATGAAAAGTGGGGTGACGTGGATGAGGGTCCCTGATAACGAAGATTTCTTCGCTTTCCTAAACCACGCCTTAAGCATAGTATAAACTTCAACCGGTCTGTGAATGTGCATATCAAACACCAAATCAAAATGTCCCCACACCCTTCTAGCTAAATCGCTTTCCAAGAAAAGGTGTTTCATCATTTCCTCCCCAGGTTGTAAGCAACAACTATATTTTGACGCAAGTTGGAAGCCAATTCTTCTAATTTCACCATCAATAGGTAATGCCCTTCTAATTATTTTCCATATGAAAATAGAGATTTTAGAAGGCAATAAAGGATGCCAAATCCAATTCCAAAAATCATCTTGTGTCCCCCTACCACAAAGAATTTTACATACTGAGCTAATCGTGAACCCGCCATTATTACTCGGTATCCAAATTCTGGCATCTCGATCACCGACTTCGCCTTTCACAATTGTCTTGTAAAGTTCTTGAGCTTTGCTTTGCATATCCGGGCTTAGCCGCCTGAAATTCTCCATGTGCATTTTCCTGAGAGGAGGCCAAGAGTCATTCATCCCCACCTCCACATTTTTACTGAAAATTTCATTATTAGCCCATGGCTCTTCGAAGAAGCTAACGGTGCCTTTAGAGATCCGCCACGTGGAGTTTTCAATTATAACATCCTTATTCACCAACAATTCTTTTATAAACGGAGACGCCCCGACTTTAATTTCTTGCTTTCTGATTGGAACCCCAACTTGCATGTACTTACGCCTTAGAAAATTTGCCCATAAAGAATTGGAGGTTATTAGGTTCCAAAGCGACTTTATTCAAAAATCTCTAATGATCACATCTAAGCTTCGAATACCTAGATCACCCTCCTCCTTTGGAACAATGATTTTATTCCAAGCTATCCACTTCCGCTTGTGTCGCCCTTCATGATCTCCCCAAAAGAAATCTGCAATCAACTTCTAAATGGATTGCAGGACCTTAATAGGGACAACTGTAGATGCTATGGAATAAATAGGTATTGATAGTAAGACATGTCTTATCAATGTCAATCTACCTCCTGGCGACAAAAGTCTGGCTTTCCAACCCTGAATTCTCTGCTGGATTTTATTGATTAAGGTTTCAAAAAAAGAAATTCTGCATCTCCCTTGATAAATGGGGTCACCAAGGTAGGTAAACGGGGATTGCTTGTAGACAAAACCTGTCCACTGTTTTATCGAAATTATTCTGTCTGCACGAGCTTTCTCATCAATCATGAATGAACTTTTTGCAATATTAACTTTCTCGCCTGAAACCTGACAATGTCTATCTAAGAACTGCATACAGCCTTCAATGGATGTAATTCAATCTGTGACCCATAACCACTGTAGATCCTTGGAAGAAAACAATGAGCAAAAGAAGATGAGTGGTGGTGGAGGTAGTCCTCCTCTTTAAGGTATCCATCTCATCTCTCATTCAGTGCCAACCCCAAACTCCAACAAAAACTCTCACACTCAGAACCTTACAAAACCATTACTGGAAAGACTTGGAAACTAGGATAAACACAAAGACCCCTCTTAATATAGCTAACTAATAATGGGAAAGCAATATGGATATGTGCTCTCTTAAAGGAACCTGGAAAGAAGAAGGCTTAAAAGAGTGAGAAAATTGGGTTGTATGTGTGTATATACATCAACATCATCAACTTTGTATTCTCACCAAAATATGGAGAGTAGCTTCAAAGCCATTATAAAAACTTGACCTACCCATGTCTATGCACCCTTTATTACACCTTGAATATCCCCATCTGCCATCTCATTATAAGCTTTTAATGCATTTTCCTGACTGTTTTTTCATCTTCATCTGCCACACCTAATCTCATGTTTTTCATCTTTCCACACACAATGTCGTAGACATATAATACGGTTTGCGCAATGTCGACTGTAAAATAATATTCATTCATAAGCTTTATAATGACTGATTTCAAGTATAAACAATATTGTGTGTGTATCATTGAAAAAACAGGAATGAATGAAAAAATCTAACCTGTATTTCTGACAACAAACCGGAGGTATTGCAAACAAGAATGGCAGCAATGGCACCAAATGCGTGGAAGAATTTATCTACTTGACTTCCTTTGATTTTGTAATCCCGGCTACTATTTGTGTTGGACTTTCCTGCAAAAATCATGTCATCACTCCACTCACTCACTTATGCACATTCCAGTTCCAATATGAAGAGAGAATGTGGTGTTCAAAGACTAAAAACTAAGACGTAAAAATACTGCAAAAAAAAAGTAAACAATAGCAGATTTTGGGACTTACTGCAAGGGACGATCTGCTGATGATGCAAGGTACGCACTGCTGCTGCTGCTGCGAGGAAATCACTGCTGCTGCTGCGAGGGATGAACTGCTGCTCTGCGAGGGACGCACTGATGCGAGCTTGCTGCTGGTCGCAAACCAGAGTGCGCTCTGTTTCACTGCAGAGTTCCCATCGAGCCACTTGCGCTGATGCCATTTCAGCTGCCATTGTCCTTTGCCATACTTCAACAAATGTAATTTTTCTCTTCAAATGTTCTGCTTATTCAGTGGATCTGGTATTGTTCTTCAATGGCATTGAAATTGCAGTAGTTGCGCCTTTTCATCTTCTTACGGATTGTATAGGAAACCCAGGAAAGCATAATATAGCATGGTGATGGGCAGTGACACAATCATTCCAAATATCACTCTGCAAGTCAATATAGATACATAAAGAATTCACAATATAAACGGATGCTGATAAACAAAATAAACATGAATATATGAGACTTACGCGGTGCTTAATACGTCTGGGTGTAGGTTATACTCCCTTGCAAATACAAAAGGAACTATTCCTTGTGGTAGAGCAGCCTCAATAATCAGAAACAAGTTTAGTATTCAATACAAGAAACAAGTTTAACATCAAATGGAGTTGATGTTTGTCAAAGTAAAGACTCACTTGAACAATGGAGACTTTTAGTATTTGGCCTCTAAGTCCAACTCCAACAGAAGCATTGTGTTGATTAGACATTTCCTTGCTGATTAAAATAAAATAATTACCAGTAGCACACTGCTGATGCCTGACATACCCAACTCATAGAAAAATGAGACATAGGCAATGCACTTAAGTGTTTCACTGCATTGCAAAATGAAATTCTTTAGCCATACATATGCATAATCAACAAAAAAAAAGTTCACTACACTAATAAACAAGAAACAAAAAAGACTCGAGCATTATCAAAACAGTCTATTGATTTATTACTCCAAGAATAGATCAAGTTATCTATTAACAAATCTACAAATCATACCTCAGAATTTTATCTTACCTCATCACCATCTCACATGAGGAATCACAAATTGAAGCAATGTTTCTTTTTCAGAGTAGTAATAGAATGCGATCGAAATTACCAATAGCAGGGTCATCACAGTTTGTCAACTAAGATTTGAACTTAATATGGTTATCTTTCCTAAACTCCTAGTATTATCTCTAAAGGCCGTCCCATCTAGAGGAAATGTGTGGAGTTTGGAGTTTATTGCTTGAGGTCTCCTTTGTGGTCTTCTTAAGGAATGGGGGTAGGTGTCTTGTGAAATGCCTTACTGAATCTACGACTCAGCCATGCATTTAACCTACTCAAGATGCCAGGTTTGTTTATATAACTCAATAATATATAAATGCACATTTGCATAAAAATAAAAAATAAAAAGTATCGGTGCTACAAATAAAAAAAAAATCACTAAGACTCACTTAGAGTACCTAATCTTTAAATCGCAAACAACGGGAAAAAAAGGTGCTGAAGATGCAAAAAACAGTAAAACTTCAGTGAAGCAATCAACGTACCCTAGGAACACCATGGTCCAATCTCAGTGAGCCAACTGAGCATATTCAAAATACAGAAATCCAAAAACAAAAGAAAGCATATATGGCTATGTGGAGATTTACCAGGGAATGCCCAACATAGTGAAGCTTCTGACTAGTTTGATCATTCACATACTGGACAAGAGCTGGGAGATCGAACATCACTAATTGATCCCATGACCATTGCCAATAAGTCTGCAAAAATAAGAATCAATCAATCTGCCAGAAGTCTAATCACACAGTGAAGGATCCATGAAATTAATAGAAGAATACCCGGTCATCCGCACTTGCTCGTAGCAACAGGCCATCAGCCAGCAAACACCGCCTCGCCCTGTTCGCGACACCACAGATTGTCCCTGCAGTCGTTCCTCACAGCTGTTCCAGGGTCTGTCTCGACCCAGCAAATTCATCCAGAGCCGCACAGGAAAACAGGAGCCATGGTGCTCAAGGACAGATGCTAGATCAATACTTCAACCTGTAAAACCATAAGATTAAAACCTACATCACTGACTAAATCCACATAGGAAAGGCTAAAGGTTTTCCTTCTCAACCTGATTTGAAGATTCCTTTTTGTATCCCCCAAATGCAATTAGGAAGACCTTCTCATTTTCATTCACCAAACTGTGCCCTTCAGTTCAGTTGCTTGCACATGGAAATTCATTCACCATGAAGCTCTACATTAGATAAATAGACACTGCAACCAAACTGTGCCCCTCAGTTCAGTTGCTTGCACTCTAGTCCTTTGATCAAGCAGATACCATCCTCTGGTCAATCAATTCTAACTGATATATTTATAAATAAAGAGCTTCTTTCATACCTTCGAAAATGGATTGAACTTGGCCCCAAGCTTGCCTGCAGAAAACTGTATACAAAGAGTAACAAATGAGACACTTCAACAGATGCAGAGGTTGAAAAACTAGTCTTTCCATTACTTATTGTACATAACAGTGTTATGTTAGTTATCATAATATTACGGTCACAGTTTTCATGGGTTGTATGATCATGTTCGATCATAATATTCATTTCACTTAGGTATTGAAATTTTCCATTGTAGAAATAAAAATCAACTGAAAGAAAGTAGATTTTGGTGAATACTCGAAATAGCAATTGCTTTGGCAAACCATTGAGAATGGAAAACAAAGATGAGCTTCACATTCCTTAACAACAAATAGATATCGATAAACCATCTGCAAACCTTCTGACATTCTTTATACACTATATATACCAGAAATGCTAAAAACTAGACTATATTATTCAAAAGATGATCGTTCAAACAACTCTGAAAGTTGGTATTCAATAATCAAATTGGGACAATACATGCTTGGTTTAATCTATCTAGTCTAATGTGAGAGTCCAACCATGTTTGTCCTCTGCGAGGCCCATTTGGATGCTCGTAAGTGACGAATAAAGCTGCTGTGAAACAGCACCTACACCAGTTTCTCCAAAAGACACCCTGCAAAGAGTAGAAATCAAGCTGAATGTTAATTAACTTCTTAGACCAATTTCTATCATTATTTGAGGATGAGAGAAATCACTCAAAATTTTAAACTACAGAGCTAGAAAAGAATTTACTTTTTGCCAAGGTAAGTTACGCTGCCCACAGGCAATACAACAACTGCTGTACCCGTACAGAAAATTCATCAACTGCTAGCAATCCGTCTAAAAAAAATGGCTCACCGGAGCATAATTTCCCGCAGCCTTTACTCCTCCCGTTCCACCAGGAGTTGCACGATGATATTCATTCTCGACCACCAAATGTATAGGTGCTAGACCCTCCTGTAATCAATGAATAAAACATGCACTTTCAACTACTGAAAGGGATTAATTTGTTAAAGCATATCAACACTCAAACTAAGATTCTAACATGACAAAGTTGAGCTTGGGGTTGTGAGATATCTCTCAGTTCAATCCTAAAAACCCTTCATCCTCAACTCCTGATAAGGTATAGTTTGCCTCATGTAAGCATTAATTAACTCCAAATTAACAAAAAGTGGGGTTAAATTCACTAGGATGAAAGATACTCTCTTCCTAGATAAATCCAATTATCTTATCCATCCTATTACAGTGACAGATACTTCATTGATTGATTATAACATAATAGCCATGGCAAAGTGAGACAAAAATACTGGATGAGAAGACTTCACATGAATAGCAAGAGAATAATCTGATTGATGCTCTTCAAATTTACTTTTTACAGCTCAGACAAGAAACAGATAACTTTCAAGAGAAATAAAAAAAACAAATACATAAAGATGATTGCTCAAATCACTTCCAAGAGAGACGATTAAAAGGGCTTATTGCCATGTAAAAGAAGATGAATAGATAGAAATTTACAACAGACATGCTGAACTAGAATTAACAAAACTAAGTAGAATAAAATCAGACAATGTGAATCAATGGAAAGTATGCAGTGCAATGATCCAGTTCATACTAAAATTAAGAGGAAAATTAAAGTTTAAGAAAATGGCTAAAAAATAATAAACGTACTGAAAATCTCAGTTACCACAGGTAACTCTCTACTTCTCATGCCCATGCTTCATGTCATAAACATCATAGCTAACATATTCAGATGAAGATCTATCAAAGAACCAATTGAAAACTGAAAAGTCTAGATATTTATAATTCTTCCAAAGTAATGCGCAAGTAAACTTTCTGCTAGGCTGGATCTTAAGGGAATTTCACTAATCAGTATATCAAATTTTCAAAACTAATCTCTCCTTCCTGATGAGTTCTGTAATACAGTCTTGTCAGTTTTAATGAAATTACTCAAATGAGCTTTATCTTTTAAAAATATATATGGTACGTGAATCAACAAAATTAGACTGGGAAAGTCCCAATAATATCTAGCATGAAACATATAAAAATTATATCAGCAAAAAAAATCATTTTGTTTCAACATAATTGGCCTCACCTCTTCTTCACATAATTGGCCTCACCTCTTCTTCATGAAGTGCTCTGTAGGATCATAGTTTCATCATCAGAGACATGTAACAAAAGAGAAATGAACAACAAAGATAAAGAGTTTGAGATGATACCTAAAGAACAATACTTGAACTAGGTTAGATGGCCACCACATGTAAGGAGAATACCTCAACCACAGCTCAAAACCAGTGTTCTAACCGCACACGCTGAAACCCGCTGCGGCCAGAAACAACACGTACAACAATAAACATTAAAAGAAAGACATCATAATAAAAAAGTAAACATAAATAAACATTAAAAAGTAAATATAGTCAGAAAATTCACCATTAGATTCTTGGTTTTTGGGTGTTTTTGTGTAGAAAATAGAACTCCTGTATAAAGAAAGACATCATAATCAATATCAAAAGCAATAGACATAAATATGAGAACAAAGCAAACTGTAGTATATGCACCATAGCAATCAAAGATGAACTAAGGTCATACCAATTGTTGCGAATGAGAATTCAAATAGAAGAAACAATGTTTCAAATGGGATGAGGCAAGCAATAGTCATTTTGTGGTTAAGTCTATAGATACTTGCACTTAAGCTTCAGCTAGTTACCTTAAAATGAACAATCACGTGCCCGTAGTGTATTTTACTCAGCTCCTCTTTTGCTGCCACCATTACATTGCTTCCAACATAGTTGTAACTATCAATCATCAAGTTCCACATGAGTTCTACACCATACGAAGAAATCACCAACGTCCAAATCCCCCATCTTGTCTCTTTTTGGATCACTTTTGTAAAGTTTCACCCCAGTCCTGAATTTGAAGCATAAGGAAAGTCTGATCTCTGTTGCAGGGTTCAATGATCCATGACAAGCGCAAGAGAATTGATGGATAGGATCTACAACCTCTAATGCTATCGCAATGACATTCCTTTCCCAATCACAAACTTTGTATCTCCTTGACACTGAAGGAACAGGATTGGTTGGAGAAGGAAACCTCGCAACACCTTGAGAAGATGATGGTAATGGAGATGGTGGTAATGGAGATGGAGGTAATGGATTTTCTGGTTGCCTTGTCGATTGTGCACGGGATGACGGTGTATCTTCAGTTCTTTGAACAACTCCTTGTATCCCCTCACTTGTTGATGGTCTTACATAAGTTCCACTTTCAAGTCTCTCTCGTATCCATCTAACATTTTCTTCCAATCTATCATATTTTTCGCTACATTTTTTTACTTCCAATGTTTTTTCCAAAAGCAATGAATGAGCGGGAAGTGCAGCATCATACTTCCTTTTAGAGACAGTGGTTCCAACACAACGAGTACGTCCCCTCGCTTCTTGGCCAAACACTTGGCTTAGAGGATCATCATCAATAGTGAGGTCAGTGGTACCCTGAACTGAAGATTCTTGCAAGGCAGCTTTTTTTGCTTTAACTTGTTCCTTCAAAAGAATGAAAAAATAAAATAAATCAGGACACAAATAATATTCAAACAACTACAAAGTAAATTAAGAATTGGGTATAAAAGACATCATTGGGCACATACCATATATTGTTCAGAACCATGCGTAGGTTTTCCATCCTTTCCCGTGTGACAAGCAATCCATATGTCAGTGCGTGTGACTGGTTCCCCATCAGGGTTCTTCTCAACCTATATACTTGAAAGATTAGTCTCAGCCTATATAGTTAAATGGTATATAATATTGTACTAGTAGCTAGAAACTCAATTACCATTTCATACTCTACTTCTGCAGCACTCTTTTGGCCACCCCCCCATACATACTTTGAAGCCTTTTTGTTTTTTGCAATTTGGGCTCTAATTGCCTTCGCTTCAGGGGTGCTCTCATAGCGAACAAACTCCTTCCAATCCTCTTCTCTTACACCATTTGGAACATGCTTCTCTTGTTCCTCAATGGTAGGATACTTATCCAAATAATTCTTCCTAAGATCTGCCTTGAACCTTCTATAATATTCAGGCATTTTCAAATGCACACTCTTTTTCACATAATTTGGGATGTCGTATTCACGCTGCAAATAAGCCATTGAGATATAAGTTGAAAATAAAATAAGACATTATGAAAATCAATGATGTAAAATCTCACCTTGAGGCCATTCCACACATCCTCTTTGTAGTTGTCAGTAACATGGTGCCAACCCTTGAATTTGATGGGCACAAGGGTTTCAACAAGCTTTCCAATGTTTTTATTGAAATTTCTAGCACCAGGTCCAACTGCTAAACCGTGGAGGTTGAACTGTATGGTCTGTTTAACTTCAATGTCATCATTTGTAGATCTAGTGACATCAATGGTGGAGAGATTGCCGCGAGTACTATCCATTTCTATCAATGACATTATAGATATTAACCATTATCAAACAAAAAGAAATAAGAATCAACTATATACACCACATTTATAGATAATTTCCTTCCACAACATATCACCACAAATAGATTTTTATAAAGCATTGGAAAAGCCAATCTGAATACATACTAGTTGGTCCTTTGGCCTCTTATCTTTCTTACTAGCAACAAAATGAGCAATGGCATCCATGGAGACACCACTATCTTGTGTCACCAAACATTCATCCAAAGAACTTGTCGCAAATGTGAAACCATTTACTCAATATTTTGGATATCGGGTTGCCAAAAATTCTCTAACACAACCAAAGTTACTGACATTTAACACCCAAAAAAAAAAGTGAAAACAAACTGACTTCACATATCAGATTGTAGAGAAAAAAAAATTGCGATAGGACTGACCATATGTAAGGTCACTCCATTGTTTGGAGTTCTTGAAAACAATAAAACAGACCTAAAGCATTCTTCAGGTGAAATGGGAGGATGGATTAATCAGAGAAGAAACCCCCCAAAAATTCTAAATATATTAAGTTGTTGCTGGGGTCAAGTAAGAATCACCAAGCTATGTTAAGCTATGTTTGTCTCCTCTTTTCCATTTATAGCTTAACTAACAAGAAAAGCACAGACCCTACATGCATCCACATTTCTCCAACCCATACTTAAAGAAACCGCGAAATAGTATTCATGTTGTGATCCCCAAATATTTTTCGTAATAGCTTGTTCAAAACATTTCTAACTTCACTTACCAAAACATGCTATATGACCAATATATATAGCAATTAAAGTTTCATTTACACATGAATAAATTTGTTCTTATAGATGTTTGTGATCCTTGATGTAAACCAACGGATGCTACTAAACCTGTTAAGGAATTTTTTTTTCTTCGTGTTTATGGTAGTTGTCAATTAATCTTTTTGCTTTACGTGTTCATTTCCAACACTTTCGGACAAATTTTTTTTTTCTTCTGATAATTACCCATATTATTCCAAGTATTGCATGTTTAAAGAGCGAATGGGGTAATCAATTTATTCGTTATGTTTTCGTGATTATCCCATTCTTGTTTTCACTAACTTAATGAATCATATTCCTTGCTGTCTAGAAAACAAAAAAATAGATAAAATGAAAAGGAATAAGAGGATAATAAAGTCTTGACAAGGAGGGATGAAGAGGGCAATGTGGCCTATTGGTAATACTTAAAGTTGATGTCCATTTTCAAAACCCTTGTAAAGAAAATAGGTGTAGGGAGCATTTTGGGGTATAATCATGGAGAAAATAAGGTAGAATCCAACATAAATCTCCACTACATGAAAAGAGAAAGAAAGGGAAAAAAAAGTTGTCACATAGTATATAAAACAAAAAATCAAAAGCTGATCATACAAGTAATGTTTTCTGGTGCAATTTAATGTTCCATTTGTCTTTCAAACTGGGAAATAATTGTGACCTTCCTCCCTTCCCAAAAGAAAAATTAGGTAAATTATTTCATATAGTTCGCAGGTGTCTTGTCATACAACTAACAGACCCAATATATATTTTGGTAAACCAAATAGCAAAGTGGGAAAACATGAGGTGAAATAGAAGGTATGTGTTCTAGTTTATCCATGGTTCAACACTCTCAAAGAGTTTTAAGAGTGTGATGTATGAGAAGATATTGGAGAATCCTTTTTTTTTTTTTTACTGTCTGTGAGCACTTAGTAAACTGTGAACTCCAATTATGGACCCGACAACTTCAAAAGCATTTAGCTTTGAACGAACTTAACATGTTACCCATATTCTAAGCGCTATGAAAGGCGTATTAGAGCTACATTAGTTTCTAATAACTATTTAGAAAGGAAGAATCAGAGACTGGGTTTTTAATATTTAAAGTTTCAGAAATGCAATGATTCCAACCATAGTGCAGATCAAATGCATTGATTCAAATCCTCAGATTTCTTCTCTTGATGATTAAAATACCACAATGTGAAATAACTTCAAACTATACTGGTTTCATATATGATAGAACTAACATTCTAACAAAGTAATAATAATAATAATAATAATAATAATAATAATAATAATAATAATAATAATAATAATAATAATAATAATAATAATAATAATAATAATAATTGCTCTCATCCATGCACCAATTATAAGTCACAATCACACTACAAAAAAACAGGAACAAATTTTTTTTTCCTGAAGTTCAACCATGAAATTATGCTACAAACCAAAAAATGCAATAATTACCATTGACATTTTCATGGTGATAAATTTTGGAAATGGGAGGGAAAAGAATGTGTCCTGAAATGAGACTTTTGTCAACTAAGCAATCACACTGTCTTTGAGACTTCCAGACATAAATAAAAAAACAATCATCGAACCCTAATTTCATAAAAAATAAGAGAGAGAGAGAGAGAGTACCTGTTCGGTTGCAGTGGCTGATCGATTTTGAAGTTGAGGGAAGTCGAGGGAGGAGCAGGGAAGTCGAGGGAGCAGGGAAGGAGGGGAGGAGGGAAGTCGAGGGAGGAGCAGGGAAGTCGAGGGAGCAGGGAAGGAGGGAAGTCGAGGGAGGGAGCAGGGAAGGAGAAGGAGCAGGGAAGTCGAGTCGAGGGAGGGAGCAGGGAACGAGATGATGTCGAGTGGAGGGTTTGTGGAGGGGAGCTTCATTTTTGTCGATGGAAGTCGAGTGGAGGGAAGGTCGAGCGCCAAAATAGCCCGCCCAAAATTTTTTTTTCAGCTTTTCATGTAGCCACGGTTTTGAGCCATTGCTAGAGCTAGCCACAGTTTAGAACCGTTGCTAAATTTTTTTTTGCAACGGTTGTGAGCCGTTGCTATACCTAGCCACGGCTTAGAACCGTTGCTAAATTTTTTTGTTGCAACGGTTTTGAGCCGTTGCGAATATTACCCACGGTTTGGAGCCGTTGCTACTAATAGCCACGGTTTTTAGCCGTGCCAACCTATACCAATGGTTTTAAGCCGTGGTCAGGTTTTTTTTACCCACGATTTTAAGCCGTTGGTACTTATAGCTACGGTTTTTGGCCGTGGCAAATACACCAACGGTTTAGAACCATGGCCAGCTCGGCGTAGCTAAACTGCCCTTTTGGTGTAGTGGTTGTGCCAATTTGATACCCAGTTCTAGCCCCTGAAGCTCATGTAGAAGGACAGTTGTAACCTTAGTATGTGTTAGGCAGAATACAGGCTTGCTATTAAACAGGAGGAGCTATATTGGATGCAGAAATTAGGTGAAAAAGAGTTCAAATAAGGGGACACTTGTACAAAGTATTTTTTTGCTTCAGTTAAATCCAAATAGAAAAGACGAACCATCTCTTCGATTAGGCTGACTTTTGGTAGAGAGATCTCAAATTCAGAGGAAATTTACAAGAAGCGAATGGGTATTTTCACTAATTGTTGTCTTCCCAGAACTTACAGGGAATGGATCTGGAATTATTGGAGTGCATCCCTACAGTTATTTCCAGTGCTAACTGTGATGATTTAGTCAGAAGGCCAACCATAGAGGAAGTGAAACATGCTACCTTTGATATTTCGAAAAATAGTGCACCAGGTCCGAATGGATTTACTGTAGGCTTCTTTCAGAAGTGTTGGGAGTTGGTGGGTATTGACATATGAAAAGCGGCAACTCAATTTTTTGAAGGTGAGGCCCTTCCTTCGGCGTTCTCAGCTAATTTGATAGCTATGATTCCTAAAGTGGAATCACCAGGTTATTTTTCTGATTTCCGCCCTATTAGTCTTTGTGATGTGATTTATAAAATCTTTAGTAAATTACTATTCAATAGATTAGCCTTACTATTTCAAGAGATGGTGGACTAGGAGTAGGGGGCCTTTGTGAGTGGGAGGTCCATTGTGGAGAATATTGGACTTGCTTAGGAATTGGTAAGAGATATTAACAGAAAGGTTACAGGTGGAAATGTGGTATTAAAGATTGACATGGAAAAGGCCTATGATCGATTGGAATGGTCATTTCTCTTAGCGGTGCTCAGACGGTTTGGTTTCAACAATAGAGTGTTTCACATTATTGCCAACTGTATTACCAATTGTGGTTTTTCAGTGTTGTTACAAGGAGTCTATAATAGTTACTTCAAATCATCAAGAGGTGTGAGTTAGGGAGATCCATTTTCTCCCATGTTGTTTATTATTGCTACGGAGGTGTTAAATATGGGGCTGAAGGTGGCTTTTAAAAAGGGCGAAATTTGTTTTTACTATACTCCTAGAAACTGCAAGCCAATCACTCACCTTCTCTATGCAGATGAAACTCTTATATTCCTCAATGGTAGGAAATCCTGTATCACAGGTTGTATTAAATTTTTGGAGAGATATAGCAAAGCTTCAGGACAAAAGATTAATACAAGGAAAAACTCTTTTTTGGTGGAGGAAAAGGTCTCGGCAGAAAGTGTGGTTGCTCTTAAGATTTGTACAGGCTTTCGGTATAAAGGGTCTCCAATGAAATATCTGGGAGTTCCTATTTATCAGGGAAGATGCAAAATAATTTTCGTTGATTAATTAGTCAGCAAAATAAAAATAAATCAATGGATGGAAGGTGAAATTGTTATCGTCGGGAGGTAGATTGATTTTGATCAAGCACGTACTTAGTTAAAATCCAATGAAGTGAATGAACTTTAAACTTGATAAGTTAATATGATGATTGAACTTGATAAGTGGCCAATGGTGAATGAAGTTAAAGTTGGGTACTTTGAGTTGGTTAGTCCATATCTCCGGGACTTGGCGAAATTGTTATGTGACGATAAAATCCGGGGTGGGGAGCAGAGTGAGGATTCTTGTGTGTGGATTCCAGATACAGATGGCCTATTTAATACTCGATTCGCCTATGAAGTGATTAAAATTATTAGGGGAAAGGAAGAAGACTTATTTAAGAAGATTTGGCAAACGCTAATACCGTCGAGAATTTCTTTTTTTGTGTGGAAACTGCTGCGGAGATGTGTTCCCATGGATGGGGAATTGCATAGGTGTGGTATTAGTCCCGCCTCGAGATGTTTATGATGTGACAATAGAGATGTGGAATCGTTGAAGCATTTATTCACATGTGCGAAGACTAGCGGAGATTTCAACCATTTTGACAGTGTGGTTTCGGAAGGCGGACATGAGTACGCAAGTTGGTATGCTTTATTATTTGACACCTATGTTGATTATTTGGGAATTATGGAAACAACGATGTAAATGTGCTTATGTAAATGCCAAGCCGAATGGTTTGGCGATGATTTTGTTGGTAAGAAAGGGATTGCATTTGGCAAACGCTTGTGTCATTCCTAAATGAATAAGTGTATTCAAAGAAATGCTAAAGGGTATGGGGTTTCCTATTTGGCCGATAAATAATAGGGGGAATAGGATTGTTTATTGGAATTTCCCTCCGGAAGGCTTTGTGGTCGTTAATGTTGATGGCTCTTCTAAAAGTGATAAAGCTACTGGTGGAGTTATTGCTAGACATGATATAGGCATGTGCATTGTTGCACAACAAATTATTTTTGGTGCTGGTTTGGTTAACCCTATAGGGTCAGTCATGTAGCCTTCGAGCATGGATATAACCTGATAACATGAAAATATAACCTGATGTTGATTGTTTAGTATCAAGGCAACCTGCAAAGTCTGAATCCGAGTACCCAACCACTTCTAAGTGATCAGATTTCCTGTACGTGAGAATAATTTTTTTTGTTCTTTGCAAATACCACATTACTCTTTTAGTCACTTTCCAATGATCCATGCCTGTATCTTGCAAATATCTGCCAAACATTTCCACTGCGTACGAAATATTTGGACGCGTACAAATATGAGCATACATATGACTCCCCACAGCAGATGTATAAGGGATGTCTTTCTTTTGTGCCTTTTCTGAATCATTTTTTAGACATTAGAGCAACCTTAATTTATCACCTGTAACATGAGTACTTTGCCTAGTGCAAAGAACCTATCAAGTGCCAATTCAACAAATATTTGATGTGACAGACCAATAATACTACGTGATAAACTACATAATCATTCGAAATAGCAAGTCTCCTCTCCCTATTGGATCTCCTTATTGGAATTTGAAATTGAGAAGGTTGAGGTCCTTCGAGAAGGCAATCCAGCTATATTTTTGTGATTTGCATCTGCATCCTGTTCAAGAATAGGTATGAGACAAGTCGAATATCCATCATAGGAATGTCAACACATTTTTCTTCAAAACTAATATTTCTAGATTGTGTAATCCCATTATTTTCAACATCCTCAATAAACTTGGCATTTTTCGTCTAAATTAAGGTATTAGTAGAGGGGTAATAAAACTTGAATCCCTTTGATCTTTTTGAATATCCAATAAAGTAGCAACTAACAGTTTTGTAGTCAATTTTCCTTTATGAGGTCTGTAAAGCCTAGCCTCAGCTGGACACCCCAAATATATAAGTGCAAAATGGTTGGACGTCTACCAGTCCATAGTTCTATGGGGTTTTGTTGTCTGCTTTACTAGATACTCTATTAAGGATATAAACGGTAGTATTTTAGGGTTCTATTTTGTTTCTCAGATACACCATTTTGACGTGGTGTCCCTGGCATGGTGTACTGAGGAACGATGTCACATTTTTGTAAGTACCTCGCAAATGGACCTTAACATTATCCAAGAACACCGGTTGACACAAGCCTTTCGATCGTCAGTTGAAAGATATGACCTAAACGCTTATGCCATAAACATAGAAGAGTTCTCTTTAAAAAAAATTATTTAAATAAACCTCCAGAGAGGAGGGGCAGCTATGGGATGCCAATCCTTAATTACTTGATCAAAAAGATTTTACACCAATCGGGGGTACATGACGACTTTACCCAAAAAATTAAAAGCATAGTCTGAGGCCTAAACCAAATATCCAAATCTGAGGCCTAACTAAGAAACAAAACCAGAGACCTTCATAAGGTCTTTCACCAAAAACATTACAGTAGCAAAATAAGTAACCAAGAACAAGGCCTTATTCATCAAGAACTCGGCTTTACTCACCAGGGAGAAGCTAAACAATAGTTTGATCTTATTCACCAAAAGATAGGCCTAGTGTATTAGGCTTAATTCAGTGCAATAATATGCAAATAAGGTCACAAAGGAAAACTTACTGCCAGTAGCAATTAAGTCCTCCCTTGTTTGCTACCCAACTACCAAGCTCCTTGCTGCCAAGACCGTGGGCCCAAATGCACCAACTCATTTGTTTCCACAGCCTCGCACCACAACAACACCCCAGCAGCACAACGTCCAGCGTCCAACATCCAGCAGCGCAACGTCCATCAACAACAACAACGCCCTTGCGCAACAACCGAGTGGCGCACCACAACTGCAACAACATAATTCCTGTAATTGCATAACAGTCAGCGATGCAAGCACTGCTCTAGCCAAGACATTACAGCAGCCACTGCCATATCACCTTAACCACCAAACAACTCCCTCATTTAGCTAGGCATTAATGTACGACATTTGACATCCATCCAGCCGCACTAGATCTGTTATTCTTGCTGGGAGGTTTGCACATTCAAATTCCTATGAGATACCTTCTTTTTGTGCTTTGTTTGCTAATGCGCCGGCCACTGAATTAGCTTCCCTGAAAATGTGTTTAACACCAATCACCATATCCTTAGTTATTTAATCTCCCTTCAACCGTTCTCAAGTAACCAAGGGATTTTACAGACCTCATAGAACCAGCCACGAACAGGCTCTGAATCCGTTTGGATAATCACCTTCCGTAAACCCAACCTATTACATAATCGAATTCCTTCAAGAATCGCTAAAACGTTCGCTCTATTATTAGCGCCTGATCCAAACATAATTTGTTGAGTCAATATGCACTTACCTCTATACTTTATAACAATAATTCCTCCTGTAGCTATATTAGACTTAGAAGATCCATCAACATTAACAACCACAAGGCCTATCGGGGGAAAATTCCAAAACACAATCCTTTGTTCCTATTGATCAATGTGGCGATCGAAAACCCCAAAGAAATAAGAGGCCCCTTATTGTCACTTATACGATTGGGAGTGGCTAGGGAGTTAGCCATCCTCAAGCCCCTTCTCACAAGAAGAATAATAGTAGAAGCGCTCGGTTTGACATCCTCATAAACACATTTACAACATAATTTCCATAATTCCAAAAAGATAAGCATGATAGAGATTTTCGTTTTTAAATTAGCCCTTCGAAACCAAACCTTCAGAATGATAGAGATTTCCGTCGGTTTTCTCACGTGGATGCCAAAAATGGTGTCAAAATGTGTCCATACAGCAGAAGCCATTCTACCATCTATAAATAAATGCTTCCGAGATTCCGAGTTTGGAGAAATGCAAGAATGACATCTCGAGGCAAGACTAATCCCACACCTGTGCAATTCCATCCACTGGCACCCCTTTTTTGCAACAACTTCCATACAAAAACCAAAATTTTTGAAGGAATCAAGGGCTGCCAAATCTTCTTAAATAATTCAAATTCACTACCCCTGACCCGAGAAAGATCATAGGCAGAACGAGTACTAACATTACCATCCGCATCTGGTGTCCATACACAAGAGTCCTCCCTCTGCTCATTGCCTTGGATTCTATTATCATAAGACAGTTTCGCTAAGTCCCTAAACGATGGGGAGACCAATACAAATTCTCCCTCCTTAACTTCTTTGATTGTTGGACATTTTTCTAAAGATTCCAACTCCTCTGGTCTCTTAAAAGTCACCATATTGTTCCAGTTATCAACAAATAAACTCGTGTTTCCATGACCAATATGCCATACATCGTTTCCGATAAATATAGGCCTAGCTTTTATAACCTCTTTCATGAACGGCGATGCGCCCATTTTCTCCTTCTGCCCCATCAAAAGAACCTTTGCTTTCCAAAATTTGCATATCTTAAAATTAACCCACATTGACATTGAATTATAAAGATGCCACAAAGCTTTAAGACGAAAAGCTTTAGAGACTGACAATAGATTCTGAACGCCAAGACCTCATTCATCCAAAGGGAAACATATTTTATCCCATGCAATCCAATTTTTTTTTTTAATTTACCTTCACAATTTCCCCAAAAAAAAATTCAATAGTAACTTCTGGATCCTCGAAAGAACCTTCTGTGGTAGACACATAGCACTTCTCGTGTAAATTGTTATGGAACTTAGCACAGGTTTGATCAAAATCAGTCTGGTTCCAGGAGATAGGAGTTTCACCTTCCACCCGTTTATCCTTCTTTGAATTTTGCTGACTAAATATCAAAGAATATAATTTTGCACATTCCTTGATAAATGGGTACCCCTAAGTACTTCATTGGAGAGCATTTGTACTAAAATCCTGCATATGTTTTCACAGCCACCACCATTTCAGCAGAAGTTTTTTCTTCCACCATAAAGGAACTTTTGTTAGTATTTATTTTTTGGCTTGAAGCTTTACTATATCTCTCTAAAAAATTAATGCACCCTGTCACAAGAGATTTTATGCCATTGAGGAAAATGTGTGTATCATCCGCATAGAGTGAGTAATTGGCGCATTATTTCTAGGAGTATAATATAACAAATCTCCCCCTTCTCAAAAGCCGCCTTCAGACATCTGTTTAAAACCTCGAAAGCAATAATAAATAACATAGGGGATAGTGGATCTCCTCGTCTAAGTCCCCGTGAGGACTTGAAGTAGCCATTATATACTCCTTGTAGCAATACTGAGAATCCACAATTAGTAATACAGTTGCCAATAATGTGACATACTCTATTGCTAAAGGCAAACCGTTTAAGTACCACTAAAAGGAAAGGCCAATACATACGATCATATGCCTTTTCCATGTCAAATTTTAGAACCACATTTCCGGCAGTGACCTTTCTATTGATATCTAACCAATTCCTGAGCAAGTCCAATATTTTCCACAATAGATCTTCCCCTAACAAAAGCCCCTTGTTCTTGGGCCACCATATCAGGTAACAATCATGCCAGTCTATTGCAAAGTAATTTGCTAAATTTTTTATAAATCACATTGCATAAACTAATAGGGCAAAAGTCAGAGAAAGAACCTGGTGAGTCCACCTTAGGAATCATAGCAATCAAGTTGGTTGAAAACGCCGAAGGAAAATATTCACCTTCAGAGACCTGAATAGCCGCGTACCATATATATGTGCCAACCATCTCTTAGCATGTTTGAAAGAAACCCGCTGTAAATCCATCCGGACCCGGTGCACTATTTCTCGGTATGCTAAAAGTGGCCTGTTTCAACTCCTCCAATGATCGCCTTCTGAATAATTCATAACAACTCAAGCTAGAAATGACTGAAGGAATACAGTGAAGGAGTTCATTATCCACTATCTGCATATCTTGGGACGTGAGAAGATGTTGAAAATACTCATTTGCTTCGCGGAGAATTTTTCTTGAATCTGAAATATCCCTACCCCCCGAAAGCATTATCGAGTTAAAAACACGTCTTTTCTGTTTAGATTTTACTGAAGCGAAAAAATATTTTGCACATGCATCCCCATCTTTGAATTCATTCTCTCCTGATTTCTGAATCCAGAAAAGTTCCTCCTGTTTAAGAGCTAATTTATATTCCGCCTCAGATCTGCTCAAGTTGCAACACGCATTAGTGTCCCCGTTTGCCTCCGTGTTAAAATTGTTGCTCCCATTCTCTTCCCATCCAGATAGTAGAAGAGTTTTCCATTGGTTCATCTCATATTCCAGTGCTCTAATTCTGCTTAAGACATTGCCAAAATTTTCTTTATTCCACTTAATAAGAGCTTTACGAGTCGATTTTAACTTGACATCGACCACATCTAGCGCCCTCATGCTACCCACATCTACTCACCACGCAGAGTCTACCAAAGCCTCGAAAGTCATATGCGTAGTCCACATATTCAGAAACCTGAAAGGATGAAGATATGTTCTAGGTTGCAAAGGAAACAAGCCTAGTATAAGAGCATGGTCAGAGAATGTACGCTGTAAATGTTCCACTTTGGTGCTCGTTATCTGAGAAATCCAAGCCGAATTTGCCATGACTCTATCCAGTCTGGCCCAAAGTCGCTCGCTCCCTCGCCTATTGTTGAACCATGTAAATTTTAGGCCCGAAAATCCACTATCATGCAATCCACAATTCTCGAAACAGTCCGAAAATTTGGCCATGCTATTCATAGAAGGGGAGTTACCCCCTAATTTCTCTTGCTCATTGAGGATCATATTAAAATCCCCGCCAACCATCCAAAGGGACATCACTATGTAATGTAAAATTTTTCATGTTCACCCATAAAACCCGTATCTCTTCAACCAAACATTTAGCATACACAAAGGAAATAAAAAAACTACGGGAATTTGAATCCATTACCTTACAATGAATAATCTGATCTGTCATTTTCAACACTGTAACCAGTACTAGATCCGCTTGTCATTTCCAACTCCAACTTGTCATCGCTATTGTCAACACGGTAACCACTCCAAGTTGATCTGCACCACATTTATCCAAACTAGAAACATAAATTAAATTCCACCTAAATGATGACACATAAATAGTTTCATCCAGATAAAAAATTTGACTATAGCTTTAATCTAAAGACTCATATTGCCTCCACAGAAGCTTTATTGCCAATCCCCATGTAAATGAACCTTTTGACATTATTTGGTTTTCGACTCCTTATGCAATCCTGCATGGAAACTTTGATGTCAATTGTTGAACTTATATCTATTCACCAGGAATGGCCTGGTATCTCAACTAGAATAAATTCAAAACTAACAAAATTAAAATTATCACATTTCTTTTCGAGTCACTTCTGATATTTAAGACAATCTTTTTTCACATGACCCGTTTTTTGCAAAAGAAACATGTGGCGACCTTATCATCTTTTTGTTGCACATTTTCTGTGAAGTCCCATCAGATGTAGTCCCTTAGCTTTAACAAAAATATTTCTTATCATTTTCTTGATGCCTAAATTGCCATTGGAAAATGTCGTCATGTGAGCACTTTTTGTGTTTTATCGTCTTGATAGTTCATCTTCTTTCACACACTGAGCAATGAACTTATTAAGAGTCCATTTCTTCTTTTGAATATTATAGTTGATCTTAAAGGGACCAAACTGTATAGGAAGAGAAATCAAAATGAGGGGCACAAAGAGATCATCAGAAAACTCCAACTTTAGTGTCATATTTTTGGAAACAAGATTAGACATTTCCATTATGCACTCCCTTTTATTTCTTTGCTAGTATACCACATGGTAACAGGTTTGCTAACAAGCGTACTTGCCTCCACCTTTTCTGATGCAACAAATCAATCTGCAACCTGGCGTAGGAAATCATTAACATTTTCCTCCTTAGGCATGGCATCACGAAAAGTTTCAGAAATAGAGTGCTTCATTATCATAAAATTAATGCGATGAGAACGCCTCTACTTTTCATAAGAAGCCTTATCTTTAGCTGAAGTAGAATTAGTAGGCTTAGTGGGTTCATCAACACGAAGCGCATAATCCAAATCCATACACCAAAAAATGATCACTGTATGCTCTTGCCATTTTTTCAAAGAGAAAAAAATCATATTAATATATATATACATCCCATCAACTTTAATGCATTGATATAATATTAGAAAAATAACGCAGTCATCAACATCATGCAAATTTTTCCTAATTAAGGAGCAAACAAATAGCCAATGGCAAAAAACAGTACATATAAATTTACATATTTAAGAATGGGTCACTATGAGAAACCGAGCACACCATTGCAATTCAAGTCTTTGGACATGCATGGTAACTTGTAAGTAGTTCTCTAAAAAAACCTAAGGCTGATTAATTTAAACAAAATAAAATCGGGCTTTGTAAAACAATAACATTTTTTTAGGACGATCATTCAACGCATAAGTAAATCTCAAAAATATTTTACTTAAATTAATTACCTTATATTGCCGGCCGAAATAACAACCTTTCTTTGGGCTGATTATTATTCGCATGGGTTATGACACAACCATATGCAATCCACTAAATAATAATTGAAATTCAAATTTAAATAAAATTTCATGAAATAGGTCACTTAGGCGACGTAGTACAAAATTTCACCTAAATTTAAATTATGGATTGCTAATTAAAATATTCTTGAAGTGCTCCAAAAAATTCCTTAAATGCAAGAATGAAGAAGATCATAAAATGCAATGGGATCCAGTCCAATAGACCAGGTAGCCCAAACAAGCCTTACTGACCCAAATAACCAAAACTGATCCACCAAGGCAAGAACGGCCCAACTGGTCCAAACCTGTCCACTAAGACCACACACCGGTCCATAAGTACAATACCAGTCCAGCCGGACCCGAACCGACTCAACAGTTTTGAACCTGCCAGTTGGATCCAAACTTGACCCGATTATATATATATATATATATTATTTTTTGTTTATTATAACCTCTAGGATGGAGGGGCAACTATGAGATTACAGACCTTAATTAACTTATCAAAAGATTTTACACAAATCGGAGGTACATTAAGACTTTACCTAAATTAAAAACAAAATACTTAGCATAAGGCGTAAAACACCAAAATAATAAAAAGAAATTCAAAGAAATCTTTCAAGCAACTTAGGAAAAAACTAAGACCGTAGGCCTAATTCACCACAGACATTAGGCCTAAATCACCAAAGGCCTTGGTCTCAAGAAACTACTCAGATAGACTACAACTAGACCTGACAACATTAGCCAATGGCCCATAAATCAAGCAGCCAACACAAATTGTTGTAATTAATAATAGTAGTAACATCACCATCCCAAATTCCTTCACGTCTTGACTGCATCAAGAAATGTACCCAGCAACCACGCTGGACTACGGCGAAATCAATACCATGCAAACACGTCCCTGCATAAGTAGAAAACCGTCCCTGCACACCATGTATTGCCATTACCTCCTTCAACCTATCTCTCCCCCAAACAATCTGATTTACAAATCCCAAGATTCTTATCAAAACCTATGAAACAAAAGAAACTCCTCAACTAAATTGCTTTGCGTCCTGTTTCTACCACCAACATGTGCATGACTAAGATCTCCTGATATATCCCGCATGTCTCTTATCAAGCAACAATAAGGATTTAGGCTTACTAGGGAAATAACCCTAGTCATAATTTATTGTACTCTTCCCTTCTTGTGCCAGCGTAGCCAGGGAATCTTCCACCGCATTATATTCTTGAAAAATATGCCTGCAATGGCATACTAAAATCGAATTAATTTCCCAGATCTCTTCCCACAAGTTTTTAAGGGACCAAGAAATCTTGATTTCTCTAAAGAACCATTGTTTAACTAACATCGAGTCTATTTGAATCAAACAATTCCGTAACCCAATCCGTTTACATATGTTCAAACCCTCCAACAAAGCTCTCATTTCCGCCACATTGTTAGAACCATGTCCAAAATAAATTTGACGTGCAGTCACAAATTCTCCCAAGTCATTCCTAATAACAACACCCCCCGTTGCCTCATTTTTCCCTGTCACCTCATTTTCCACCGAAGAACCATTTACATTAATTGCATACCAACCTTGAGGAGGAAGAATCCAATAGACCACCTGAGGTGCTTGTCTTCTCACCCCCTTAGTTTGCATACCCAACTTGCGCAGTAATATATAACTCCCTTCCATTTTTTTCGGGATGAATAACTTGGCCACACATATCAACCAATGGTATGTTTTCACAATGACATAATTTGCCGACACCTCCTTACCTTCATACAATTTCTTATTTCTTTGCAACCATCTCCCACAGTATAAAAAGTGGAGTGAAATGAAAAAGAACACCTGAAAGAGTCGTTTCCTTTGCCTGAGAGAACCAACTCCTTAGCATTGTGCCCACCTCCACCGGTCTATGCACATGTACATCAAAAACCACCTCGAAGTGTGCCCATACTTTTGAAGTCATGTCACCCTCCAAGAATCGATGTTTCATGGTTTCATCCCCATGTCTCGCGCAACAACTACACTTTGACTCCAATTTAAATCCAATTCTTCTTAATTCTCCATCAACTAGAATGGATCTCTTCAATATTTTCCAAATAAAAATTGATATTTTAGAAGGCAATAAAGGATTCTATAATTTTTTCCAAAACCAAAATATTTGTCTCATCTTCTCAATATATGACACACAAATCTAATTGTAAATCTCCCATCATTAGTTGGTGTCCATATCCAAACATCCGGGTCATCAGATTTCCCCCTCAACCTTTCCTCATACATAATCTACACACGACGTTGAAATATAGGGCTAAGAGATGAAAATTTTTCACACTGCATAACTCTCAAAGAAGGACACTTGTTTTCAACCTCTGCCAAACCCGTACGGTGAAATTGCTCACCCAGAGCCAAGTTTTCATTTAAAAAACTTATGTTGCCCCTACCAATCTTCAAGGTACAATGGTCTATCATAAAATTAATAAAACCAGACAATTCTTTCTTGAAGGGAGACTTATCAGATTTAATAAGATGCTTACTAACAAGTACTCCATCCTGCAAATACTTCCTTCTCATGAACATTGCCCACAAACAGTTTGTATTCACCAAATTCCACAAAGATTTGATTCTAAAAACAGTCACAACACCATCAAGTTCCTTCACCCCCAATCCACCTTCATCTGTGGGTACACTCAGACAGCTCCAAACAACCCAACGTTTCTTATGTCTGCCCTCGTAGCAACTCAGAAGAAATCTGCAATAGCCTTATGAATATTTTCCAACAATTTCTCTGGAACACTCGTCGTTGCAATCGTATACAATGGCAGTGAAAATAAAACATGTCTGATCAAAATCAATCTGCCGCCTGGGGAAAGGATGAGGGGTGCAACACGAGAACTTCCCAGGAGGTCATCCATTCTAGTACTACTCTCACCCTCGTAGTCACCCCAGTGAGTTGTCTTCTTCACCTATCTCGCTGAAGGTGAATGAAAAATAAAACCAACTGAAAACAAGGGAAGAAAGTCGATCAAAACTAGGAAGAGCGACCCCCAGAATCCCCCCACTCTCCGCCATGACTGGCTAAAGCTAGAGAGTCGATCGATAAATGGAGGGGCAATTTCTGGAGCTGAAAAAAGGAAGAGGTGCAACAATGCCTCCATGATGCGCTACCGACCGATGATCGTGTGGGGGTCGATCAACACCAGACCGATGAAGGGTTGTCGGTCATCAATCAAAACTGATGATTGAAGGGGCAAACAAAGGTCTATCATTGATTGAAGGTACCTCCCTTTTTTATGAACAATAAATATGGAAATAAAAATAATAAAAATTTCCATTGTCGCTAAAACTATGACTGACCACTCAAAAATCCATATGGGGTCGATAAACAAGTAAATCGCAATCTAGTCACCTGGAAAACCACAGATCCAGCAAAATAGATTCTAGGGTTTGGGTAAAACTCACGAGAGGATAAACCATATGTTTTCTTCTGACAATGAGGCTTTGATACCACTTGTAGACATCTAACTTTAGGACGATTTAGAAAGTGAGCCAAAATGATCTGCTAGGGTTTTGAGAAACTAGGAAAACACAGCCGCCGTCAACTTCGATCTTTGGCCGCCGTCATGTTAGGCCACCGACCTTCCAGCCACCGATACGTTAGGACGTCGACACGTTCCAGCCGTCATCACTAGCTGCTGTTCTGTCTGTCGATTGCCTTGCTGATTGGCTGTTGTTAGGCGCGTGCCTGTTTAGGCCAGAGTTTTGATTGGCATGTCGGCACTTCCAGCCGCCATTTCTCCTCCCTCAATGGGGAGTCATGGAAGTGGGGGAGCAGTGGAAGGGGATCCTAAGCCTTCTTTCGCCCAAATCCTTGGTAAATTTTTTGTAGATGAAGTTACGGATACACATGTAGAAGGAACTAAATTTCGATAAGATGGATAGCCGACAATTGGGCTTATGGCATCAGATGAAGTATGTGGGGAAGCGTTCATGGAAAAACATGTGATTATATTAAAGTTATCTAATTATAGACAAACTTTGGAAGATATTCGGGATTCAATTCAATGAACATGGGGTATTCTAGGAGATTTCTCAACGTCATGTTTTAGTTCGCCTTCAATCTGAGGCGGAAGCAAAAAAAGTTCTTTCGAGGGATTCTTTTTTGATTCGTGGAGTTCGTTTCCAAGCTTTCGGCTTGCATGATGGTTTCAGTCTGAAAGCAGATCCAATTTCGGTTCCATTATGGGTAGAGTTGCCTAACCTGCCTTTACATTTATTTCACCCCCCTCTTTTGAATGCAATTGTGAACTCTTTTGGTTGTTTTTTGCGCATGGATGATCATACTCGATGCTTATCATGCCCGGGTTCTACCCGTGTTTGCATGGAGATGACTTTAGCGAAAAAACTACCTAATAGAATTTGAATAGACAGGGCTAACAATAGGGGCTTTTGGCAGAAGATAGAATACCCAGATTTCAAATATTGTGATTATTGTTCTTTGCCAGGGCATCAGGAGGAAGTGTGCAGAAACAAAAGGGCAATGTGAGAACATCCAACTTGGTGAATGAAGAGAAGACTGAGAAACAAAAGGTGGAATCCAAAATTGTCAAGCAACAATATGTTCCAGTGGCCAACAAAAATAAAGTGACAAAACCAGAAGTTGGCACGAGTGGCGCAAAAAATAGTCAGGGGGAGGAAATCAAGGAGGGAGTAGGTGTTGAGAAGGTAGTGGCCAAAGAGCCGATGAATTTAAGGTTGTCAAACAAATATGAGACACTTATGGAGAACATTGTAAAATATGACAATAATCAAATAAAGGAGAAGGATCCTGTCAGTGACATGGTCGCTCAAGAAAAAACGGAAAAAGGTCTTCCCGAGGCGGGGTACACATCTCTTGAGATTGAAAAAGCTATTGTGCAGCAAGGAGAACCAATTAAACATGAAGTTTTAGGTTGCCTGGGAATGATGAGTCCTTGTTTTGATGACGTGAATAAATCTAATAACAACAACCACATTAAGATTCTACAAAGAGTGGTTTCACGAGTTGACGAAGGTGTGAAAAATGGTGACGATTTTCATGTTATCCCAGGGACGCAGTCTGGTGCCAATTCTCTGCGCCATCACTCAGAGGCAAGGCGTCACAATGACGAGCTTGACTGGAGTAAATCAGAGCTCATACGCTCTGTCTCACCCAAAATAGATTGTTTCGGCTAAGTTTGTAGGCGATGAACCTGCACTACTACAAATATAGGCTTGCATAGCGCTTAAAAATAGTCTTAGATAGCGCTCAAAAAGGCGCTATGCAAGGCGCGTACTTGAATAGCGCTTCGTTAGATAGCGCTATATTTAGCGCTATCTAAGCGTTGATTTTTTTTTTAATTAACTTCAATAGCGCCTTAGAAAGCGCTATGTAAGCGCTAATTTTTTTTTTAAATTAGCTTGAATAGCGCTTTTATGAGCGCTATTTAATTTTGTTGATTAGCTTCAATAGCGCTTTCTCTAAAGCGCTATTTAATTTCGGTGAATTTTTTTTTTATTAACTACCATATAATATTTTTTTATATAATATTTAATATAATAATGACAACGTTCAATCAATCAATAAAGACACAACATGATAACTAATTGTTTCTCATTCATTCAAAATATAATTTAAGCATTCATACAAAATTGTTAATATGCTATCATATATATTTGTTCGTAGCACAATACTAATAAATATCTTAAACTACAGGCATAATTAAAATGTTTTGCTTCAGCTTTCCATTTTCTCCTTGAGAAATCGGTTGTACAAGTATCCTGACCAATTGATTACGAAATTCTCCATTTTTTTCGGAGAATAAAATTTGACTGGCTGTTTATGAACAAACTGCAAATACAAAAGTTACAATCAATATATAGTTAGATGATATCAAATACTTCAAAAATCAACAAATAAAGTAATTCAATAAAACTATTTACTTACATAAACAAGAATACTTGTATCACCAGAATTCAAGAGATCCTCAATATAGCAACAAATATAATGACCGCAATGGATGCCATCCATCTCAATCTGCTTTGGACACTATGAGAAACTGTTGATTCTACACTTTTCATGATAGGCTTATTAGCATCGTTCCTCTTATCCATCTTCTTATTCTTAGGAGGTGGGCACTGCAAATCAAAAATTAACTTGTGAGGTAAGTATTAAATTTGAGCTATATGTTCTCCTACTTTCAAGAATAGCTTTCTAGCACTAAGCTATATGTTCTCCTTATCAATTTCAAGAATAGCTTTTTAGCAATCTAAATAAGCTATATGTTCCTTATCAATTCCTAGCAATCTAAATAATTTCATCAACATGAACAACAAACAACAAAGATATCCCAGACATGCTCCTAATTGCAAGAAAAAAGGAGAAAATACTTAATACATAAATAATTGTACCTCTATTCTCAAAGACACCAGCTTTTTTGGCCACGAAATGAAATGGCCAACAGCTTCTCCTACTGTCCTAACTTCGTCTGTACATTGCGGCACCGCTGAATGTTTCTCAGATTCTACCGCCACTTCAAATTGTATCCTCGCATAACCTGAAATTGCATCATGGCATTGTATAAGTATAACAACACACACACACACACTAAGTCGGTATATAAATCTTAAAGTAATATGTTCAACCTTCTGGTAGTGGAACACCATGAAGAATTTCATTCGGGCGATTATGCAAAATACCTTGCCCAACATGTCTACGAGGGTTCTCAACATACAAATAACATCTAATAGGACCCTAGAAACGAAAAATATGTTAGTCTTTTATCCAATAAACATATTTATTAGCCAAGTTTGAAAATTAAATATACCTCAGGAAGAACCTCATTCGGAACCTCATCCGGAAAATCAAGGTCATCATCAGAATTCATGTCATCATCATCCACATTAAATATACCTTTAAGTCCTCGATTAATGGAGCCAAATATACATCAATGTCGTTACCAGGTTGTCGAGGTCCTGATATCAAAATAGACAACATCATATACTTGCGTTTCATGCATAACCAAGGGGCCAGGTTATAGATCATCAAAACCACGGGCCATGTACTATGGGAAGTACTCTGAACACCATGAGGATTCATTCCATCTGCTGAAAGTACCAATCGCAAGTTCCTTGATTCCTTCCCAAATTCTGGATATTTATTATCAAATGTCTTCCACTGAGGTGAATCAGCTGGATGCCTCAACATTCCATCATTTGTTCTTTCATCATAATGCCATGTCAAGTGTTTAGCATCATCAAAGCTACTATACAACCTCCTGAATCTAGGAATTATAGGAAAGTACCACATAACTTTGGCCGGGGAGTTGTTTTTCTTATACCGCTTCTTACCACACTTGGGACATTCATTCAATTCTGCGTAATCTTTCCTATATAAAATACAATCATCCGGACAAGCATGGATCTTCTCATGTGTTAACCCGATAGATTTGAGCAATTGTTTAGCATCATATGCTCTTCGAGGGAGCACATTCCCATCTGGCAATAGTTCACCTACAGCTTCTAACATCTCTGTGAAGAAAACATCAGAAACTTGGTGACTAGCTTTTAAGTTGTACAAAGTCAACACAGCTGACAATTTTGTAGCCTTTGTACAACCCGGCCACAACGGTAACCCAACATCCTCTCTTAAGCCATCACACATATCAGGATGATCCCGCAACTCTTCATGGACAACACTTGGGGAATTCTTCACAGGACTAGATTTTTCATTACCATCTCCCATATCACTTGTGTTCATTTTATTTATAAACTCAAACTGGGAGCCCAATTGACTTGATAAACTATGTTTACGTTTGCCAATTGAGCTACGTTTATCTTTGCTCTCACCATGATATGTCCAAACCTTATATGTATTGTCAATACCATGACACATTAAATGCTCGTGCAACTTCATTTGACCACTAACCTCTTTTACATTTAAACATTTTCGACACGGACATTTAATGAACATTGGATTTTTAGCATTCTTAGTTGCATAAGCACAAAACTCTTCCACCCCTTTCTTGTACTCTTCAGATAATCGATCCGCATTTACCCATTCTCGATCCATTAAAAACAATACTACAAAAAAACATCAATACATCAATCTCCATTGCCATGAATCCACATTTTTTACTTGTTCTTTCCACTCTTGGGACTTAGCAAGATTCTTACTAGCACACAATTCTATGAACAATCACTTTAATTAGTGGAAGCTAAGCATGAAATATTTATATTTGTCCAATCTATCATACACAAAGAGAAGACAAAGATCGAATCCAAACAATTTCGTAACAATAAATCATAGAGAAATGACTTAGAAACCTGGTCGGAATCAAAATATGAAGAAACATATACGGAGTACTACATTTTCATTTTGAATAAGTTATATTAATACACTCTCACCATCCCTCACATTTCCAAGATATTAAAGACTAAATTGCAGAAAGTTACAGAACAGTTGCAAAGAAGATTCATCAGAAGTAATTGTTTCATAAGCAAAGAAGATAAGAAGACAATTTTAATGCCAACAAAGAACCCTACGTTGCATTTATATACTAATGAAAGTTCTAACTAATACTGAGTAAACTCAGTTCATGCATGGAGACTGAAAATGTTTCACTCAATCAAGGGGCATATGTTTATTTGAAAACCGAAATCATGTTGTGAAGGTGTAGACTGTAGGGTGTACCAATGAAGAGGGAAAACAGATGGAAAAAATAAACAGTTCTTTCTTCTTCTTCCCACACAAAAAATAGGCTAATAATCAGTGAATCACACACAAAACACACACAAAAAAAAAAAAAAAAAAAAAAGCAAGAAGAATGAACACCAACAGTGACTGAGTGAGAGTCGAGCGAGAGAGACGAACCTGGTCCTGAGCTTCCGACTCCTCGGTTCCTCGCCGCCTCGTCTCCTCTAGTTCCTCGCCTCCTTCCTCGGTTCCTCGCCTCCGCGCCTCCTCTGGTTCCTCGCCTCCTTCCTCGGTTCCTCGCCTCCTCGCCTCCTCTGGTTCCTCGCCTCCTTCCTCGGTTCCTCGCCTCCTCGCCTCCTCTGGTTCCTTGCCTCCTCGCCTCCTCGCCTCTCTGTGTGTTTGAAAAACTAAGCCAATATCAAAACGAAAAAAATGAGATTTAGGTTTTAATATTAGGGCTTGTGATCTTAACCGTCCGATCTTATCAAGATCTGAAAAAAAAAAAAAATTTTAGCAAACGAATCCGGACCGTATCCATGCCGTATCCTGACCAGGTCAAGTTGACCACGTGTCGGATACGTATCCGACGCGAATCGCACGAGTATCCGTATCTGACTCGCGTTTTCATGTATTCGGCAGGGTTTTTCCGCGAATCCGTGCTTCCTAGCTTTTTTGCCCTTTCGTTTGAGTAACAAATAAACAAGAAGTATCTAATTTGCCTCATCTACCAGAAAATGATGAGGCAACCACAAAAGAGAGACCAAACCAACCTGAAGCAGATTCTTTATCAGGTAAAGTGCAGCAGGTAACGGTGGCTGCAATGTTTGGCAGTCGTTGTGTGAGCTGAAGCCGAGTGCGAAGCAACCGGTAACGGTGGCTGGAGAAACCGCTGCTTGGCTGGAGAAGTCGATGGAGAACGGTGGGTTTGGAGGCAGCTTGAACGGTGGCTGTTTCGGTGGTTTAGGGGCGCCGTTTCTTTTTTTTTTGTTAGGTTTAGGAGAACAGGGGCGCTGCTTCGGTGGTTTAGGGGTTTAGGCGGGCTTTTTTTGTTAGGTTTAGGGGTTTAGGCGGGCTTTTTTTGTTAGGTTTAGGGGTTTAGGGGGGGTTTTGAGATTTAATTTGATATTTGATTTTTTTTTTAATTATTAGACTAAGATAGCGCTATATAAGAGCTATAGTAGTGATAATTTTTTTTTTTTTTTTTTAATTGCTAGACTAAGATAGCGCTATATAAGCGCTTTAGTAGTGATATATAGGATAGCGCTTCCGAAGCGCTATCCTAAATGTAAGTAGCATAGCGCTTCGGAAGCGCTATGCAAGCACTTTAAAAGCGCTATGGTAGCTCTGGTAACTTTTTTCTCATAGCGTTTTTTTAAGCGCTATCTAAGACATAACTAAGATAGCGTTTAACTGAAAAAAAAATTAAAAGCGCTATTGTAGTGTTTTTTTTTTTTTTTTTTTTGATTTTTTTTTTTAAAGACAAATAAGCGCTATCCTAGTGCCCACTTGGATAGCTCTTTAAAAAAGCGCTATCTAAGTGGCGTTACCTAAGCTAATATTTTTAGTAGTGCTGGGATGTCAATCCCAAAGAAAAATGATAACAATGGCAAAGATTTTCTGCACGAAAATGATAATGATTCAGTCAGCAGTTCAAAATCGCAGAGAGAACATGCAGAGGCTAATAAATTAAAACCTTGGGACGTTGAATATCAGTCTGAACCGGTGGTTTCAGGTAATAAGGAGGATGTAAGATTGTTACTAGATAAAGCTATCAATTTGGTTAAAGAAGGCTGTGTTTTGCGAAAAAAAAAGAAAAAAAGAAACATTAATACCTTCAAAAGTGCCACAGAAGATAGGGATGAGACGGAGTCTGTTTCGGAGGTAGGGCCGAAATCTGTAGCTATCAAGGATTTAGCTTTGGGGGCGCAGTCGGATGAAGAAATTAAGAAGCAAAAAGTCAAATTGGCGGTGCCTCCGCGCACGCATCGTAATACAAAGAAGGGTGTGTCTTCTTCCCGTAGTTAGTATGATGGAAAACTTTATGTTTTGGAATGCTCGTGGGGTTGGTAATAGAGCCACGAGAAGACGATTAAAAAGCATGGTTGCCAAAAATAAAGTGAGACTTCTTATGATAGCAGAACCTATGAATTGCGCTAATAGATATTTGGAGATTGGCAATAAGATCAAGCTAGCGGGATTTGCTTCGAATGACAGGGTCGGAAAAAAGATATGGATCTTCTGGGATGCCGTTTTAGACCTCTCGATCGTGGATATGTCGGATCAGATTATTCATTGTAAGGTAACAGATTCTACTTCAAGAGTTTTTTTAATTTATTTTGTTTATGCTAAATGCTTCATTGAAGAGAGAAGGGATCTTTGGTCAAATATGATTAATTTTTCTTCCAATCATGATCTCTCATGGATGGTTGGCGGGGACTTTAATACTTATATACTGTCGCAAGAGAAAATTGGGGGAGTAGAGCCGTTTTTGGTTAGCATGTCTAATTTATCAGACTGCATTGAAAACTGTGGATTATTAAACTGTGGGTTCATGGGTCCTAGACTCACCTTGTGTAATACTAGGCGAGGCAGAGATCGTATTTGGGCCAGACTTGACAAAATTTTCGTTAATTCGGCTTGGTTGATAGTTTTGTCTAGTCCGAAAGTGAACATCTCAGTAGGACCTTTTTAGATCATTTTCCGTTGTTGGCAACCATGCCAATTCAGTCAAGAACATGTTTTGTTCCTTTTCGCTTCCTTAACATGTGGATGACACATTCTGGGTTTCTTGATCTGGTTAAAGGAATTTGGTTATCTGACATGGGCAGTATGAGACCTATTGACAAAGTGGATGTTTAGCTTAAAATGGTGAGAAGAGCTCTTATACAGTGGAATAAGGCGGTATTTGGCAATGTGTTTAGCAGACTGAGATCTTTAGAGGATGAGATGAAACAGTGGGAAACTATTCTTTTGGCTGGCTGGGAAGATATTGGCAATAATGGGCTAAACATTGATGCTATTTGGGATGTTACTACTTGTTGTAATCTGAGTCGTTGTCAGGCGGAATACAAATTAGCTCTCAAACAAGAGGAGCTTTACTGGATTTAGATATCAGGTGAAAAAGAGTACAAGGAGGGGGATGCTTGCACAAAATATTTTTTTGCTTCCACTAAGTCTAAACATAAAAGAAGGGTCATTTCCCAGATCACTTTATCATGTGGAAGGACTATTTCGGAACCAGGTGAGATTTTTGATAATGCAAATGAATATTTCCATAATCTTTTGTCTTCCCAAGGAAACTGTGTGGTGGATAAAGAATTGTTAGAGTGCATTCCGATGATTGGTGGTCAGGTTGCTTGCTTGCTAGAAAGATTTTGTGCGGGGCTGACAGGAGGCGTTGGGTATTTGCAAGTTGTTATGATGGAAATTTGCATTTTGAGATTGTTATTGCAAGTTGCATTTTGAACTTGCAAGTTGTTATTCTTGCAATTTGCAAGTTGTTATATTTGCAAGTTGCAAGTTTTTGTTATGCTTATAAGATGCAAGTTGTTATGTATCAAGTTGCAGGTTGGAGCAAATTTATCAAGGTGATCAAGTTGCAAGTTGCTAAATGGGTTTGAAGCAGAGGCTGCAAGGGCTAAGTTGCAGGGCAAATGGTTTTCTTTCAAGTTGATTAAGTTGCAAGCTTTGGGCAATTGGTTCTTGGCCAGATGGTTTGTCTAAGGTCTTTGGTTGTTCACCTATTTGTTTGTTTATGAGGCCTTAACTCTTGGTGAGTTTTGCCTATTTCTTGAATAAGGTCTCTTAAGTTCTAAACATCTATTTGGTTTAGGCCTTATTAGGTCTTACTCTTGGTGAAATAGGTCTAGTTTTAATTTTTGTTATGTAATGGTTTATTTGGTGGTAGGCCTTATTATTTAAGGTCTACTCTTTGGTGAACCGGGCCTTTACAAGGTATCATAGTGAGATAGGAATTTCTTTCATGGACGAAGTTTTTAGTTTTTTATGATGTATGTCCATTGGTTTTTTTTTTCTCGGGTAAAGTCGTCATGTACCCCCGTCAGATGTATAAGATTTTTTCAAGTTATAAAGGTCTGACATCCCATAGGTGCTCCTCCCCACTGGAGGTTTTTTTATTTTTATTTTACTTTTTTATAGTAGAAATCTAACAGATCCTAAACCAAGATCTCATGTCAATAATCAATGAAGAAAAACTTTAATCAATGTGTACATGAAGACGCCATTGATGAAAGAGTATCCTCATAGCAATCCTCACGAACTAGCAACACGCAGCGGTGAAATCTTCCACCTCTAGACCCTTTATCTTGTGTTTCTCAAACTAGACGGGAAAAGTAAGAGATACATAATTTGGTTTGGAGTGGGAACCTCAACCGTATATATAGAACCCTAATTCTATTATTAGCCCATCATCAATATAGAATTATAGTGAGACTTAAATTGGTATATACACATAACTAATCTCCATACTCAATTTAGTAATACATGTCAATATAAAACATATAATTAGAAATGTGTTTATGACTCTAGTCTTGTTTCTTAATGATCACAACTAATCTGGTCTAATTAAACACCACTCATCTATAGTTCGACAGTCTTCAACGTATAATAATATGAACTATGTAGATCCACCTTAAGGGTATTTTCTACAAACAGTTCAGGCATTTCATCAACTGCAGGAGCATTGAAACTACACACAAACTCGCCATATTAAGTTATATCATGCTTTAGTCGCAGTCCACCACTGCAGAAGACAAAGATGCTAGTTTGTGAGGCTTAACACGTGACCCTGTTGAACATTAATACAACTGTATAAGATGTCTAAAAGGGGTTACTTAAAAAACACGAAATTCTGTATGAACATCATAATGAAAATTAAAAATTCGAAAATATGTTAAAGTTCTGCAGTATGGATTCGTGATTGTCTTGACACTTTATTGTATTCCTGATTGTAACCTTTTAACATTCACCATGTTGAAAATTATACATATTGAGACCTTTAAGGCATACATCAGGAAAATTTGCTTAAGCATGGATCTAAAATGGACTCATTTATCAACTTGGGCATTCTTGTTACAAAACAATTGGGCAAATCAGTAATTGACTTTTGCATCTTAGTGTAACGAGATGTATTACGCAATCCCATGCAACATTTACTTTCAAAACTCATTCGATATAAAGACACACCAGCATAAGCCTAATACATACATCAGGGATCGCCCTTTCATGTAAATCCAACATGGATTTGGGACAGAGTATACAATCTGCTCTCTGTTCCAGTTTTTAGGTGCGCTCTCTGCTGGTTTTCTTGCCTCGTTTTGGCGATCTCTGCGTGACTGTGGTAGCAGAGATCAGGGCTGAAACTCTGCTGAAACAGTGAATTCAGGGCTGCACATTTTGGTGCATTGCACGATGTCTCTGGATTGTGGCAAGAGTGCTCTGTTTTTACAGAGTACTCTGCATAATTGCTGCCTGTTCTGCACATATTTTGCTTCCTGGTTTTTTGTAAGTTGCAAGTTTTACACTTTGCAATTTGCAATCTGTTAATGTTAGATGTTGCTCAAGCTGCTTCTGTTAATGTTAAATGTTGCAAGTTCAAGCTACTTCTGGAGATGTTGCTCAAGTTGTTCAAGTTGTTTCTGGTGTTGCTAGCTGAGTTCTCTTAAGATTTAATTGGTTTTAGGTCGCTTTGCTTGTTAGAATTTTCCTGGTTTTAGTATGTATGGCCTTTTGTTTCTTTTCTTTCGGGTAAAGTCGTAATGTACCCCCGACATGTGTACAAGATTTTTCATGTAATAAAGGTCTGGCATCCCATAGCTGCCCCTCCCCACTGGAGGTTCTAATTTTAAAAAAAAAAAAAAAAAAATGTAAATCCAACATGGGTTGATTCTTCAAAATGGAGTATCCTTGTCACATAACCATTAACAAAAAACAGAAAACAAAGTTCACAAAGATCTCCGCTTGTTACTAACATAACTAGCACAATGTGCAATTCCCATGTGTTTATCCACTGTATCACCCATGTGAGTCTATGGCGTAGTTGAGTATTTGTAGACACCGATATGTATTCCACACCTCTACTCTCACTTTTGCTTGATATATGATTAGATTTGCCCTCTCTACAAGTTAGACTTTTTAGAGAGAATGAAAATTTATCAACTTTTGTTAAGCATAGCCTGTCCATAGGCTAACACCCAAGTGTGGACGCTTGGGTGTGAAGCTGCTTGCATAAAAGGGATGTAGCATGCAGCAAGAGAGACATCAATGTTTACAGAACTTGAGTATCTAGGTTCAACAAGACCAAGTCAGCAACTGATTCTCCAGAATAAACTTCTAAACTTATCATAATCAGAAGATAAGAATATAACAGTTAGTATACGTGAAATACAATTTGACCAGTTAATCAATTAGTTATAGGAAATATAGGATATGTAGAGAAACCATAGAAAATAAATAAATAATTACCACCAAAAAGTATTCAATAGATGAGATTTATAGTTAAAGGCAACTAAAAATTATTACCTTACTTAAATTAGGAAGAATTTTCAGGACCGAACTAATGCAAATTTTTTTTTTAGAACCTCCAGTGGGGAGGGGCAGCTATGGGATGCCAGACCTTTATTACTTGAAAAATCTTGTACACATGTCGGGGGTACATTACGAATTTACCCGAAAGAAAAGAAACAAAAGGCCATACATACTAAAACCAGGAAAATTCTAACAAGACCTAAAACCAATTAAATCTTAAGAGAACTCAGCTAGCAACACCAGAAACAACTTGAGCAGCTTGAGCAACATCTCCAGAAGTAGCTTGAACTTGCAACATCTAACATTAACAGAAGCAGCTTGAGCAACATCTAACATTAACAGATTGCAAATTGCAAAGTGTAAAACTTACAACTTACAAAAAACCAGGCAGCAAAATATGTGCAAAACAGGCAGCAATTATGCAGAGTACTCTGTAAAAACAGAGCACTCTTGCCACAATCCAGAGACATCGTGCAATGCACTGAAATGTGCAGCCCTGAATTCACTGTTTCAGCAGAGTTTCAGCCCTGATCTCTGCTACCACAGTCTCGCCGAGATTGCCAAAACGAGGCAAGAAAACCAGTAGAGAGCGCACCTAAAAACTGGAACAGAGAGCAGATTGCATACTCTGTCCCAGTTCCAGCAACAGTCCAGTTCCAGCGGCAGCCCGTTCCAGCCATTGCAGAGCACGCCACCTGCAGTCCCCATTCCCTCGCAGTAAATCCATCCCCAAGCGATACAAGCCTAGATTTACAAGTTCATTTAGCATCCGTGCGTCTTAAATATGTCGTCTTCTTCTTATCAAGAATAATTAAGGATTTTATTCGTTTAGGCAACGAGTCCAAGAATAATCCCTTGTCATTTGTTCCACTTGCGCCTGTCTAGCCAAAGCATCCGCCACTGAATTAGTTTCCCTGTACACGTGTATACAATACCACGTCAATGCCTTACTCGTGTCTCTAATTTCCCTCCACCAGTTACTAAGAGACCAGGGAATACTAGCTTCATTTAATATCCACTGTTTGACCAATCTAGAATCCGTTTGGATCACACAACTTCGCAATCCTATATCAATACAAAGTCTCAAACCTTCAAGTAAGGCCCTCATCTCAGCGGAGTTATTTGAGCCTTCACCAAAAATACACTGTCTAGCAGCTACAAATTTGCCCTCGTCATTTCTAATGACCACACCTCCAGTAGTGTTATTTTCCATACATGAGCCATCAACATTTAGCGCATACCATCCTGTAGGAGGGAAAGCCCAATAAAGCACTCGAGGAGGAGATACTGTAACAATCTTTTCCTGTATACCCAACCTACTGAGCAAAGCCCCGTTATGATCCTTAATTTTAGGAATAAAGAATTTGGCCACACATTTAATCCAGAAATGAACTTTAATAATCACATAGCTTGATGAAAACTCCTTTCCTTCAAAAAGTTCTTTGTTTCTCTGGATCCAGATTTCCCATAGGATGAAAAGTGGGGTGACGTGGATGAGGGTCCCTGATAACGAAGATTTCTTCGCTTTCCTAAACCACGCCTTAAGCATAGTATAAACTTCAACCGGTCTGTGAATGTGCATATCAAACACCAAATCAAAATGTCCCCACACCCTTCTAGCTAAATCGCTTTCCGAGAAAAGGTGTTTCATCGTTTCCTCCCCAGGTTGTAAGCAACAACTACATTTTGACGCAAGTTGGAAGCCAATTCTTCTAATTTCACCATCAATAGGTAATGCCCTTCTAATTATTTTCCATATGAAAATAGAGATTTTAGAAGGCAATAAAGGATGCCAAATCCAATTCCAAAAATCATCTTGTGTCCCCCTACCACAAAGAATTTTACATACTGAGCTAATCGTGAACCCGCCATTATTACTCGGTATCCAAATTCTGGCATCTCGATCACCGACTTCGCCTTTCACAATTGTCTTGTAAAGTTCTTGAGCTTTGCTTTGCATATCCGGGCTTAGCCGCCTGAAATTCTCCATGTGCATTTTCCTGAGAGGAGGCCAAGAGTCATTCATCCCCACCTCCACATTTTTACTGAAAATTTCATTATTAGCCCATGGCTCTTCGAAGAAGCTAACGGTGCCTTTAGAGATCCGCCACGTGGAGTTTTCAATTATAACATCCTTATTCACCAACAATTCTTTTATAAACGGAGACGCCCCGACTTTAATTTCTTGCTTTCTGATTGGAACCCCAACTTGCATGTACTTACGCCTTAGAAAATTTGCCCATAAAGAATTGGAGGTTATTAGGTTCCAAAGCGACTTTATTCAAAAATCTCTAATGATCACATCTAAGCTTCGAATACCTAGATCACCCTCCTCCTTTGGAACAATGATTTTATTCCAAGCTATCCACTTCCGCTTGTGTCGCCCTTCATGATCTCCCCAAAAGAAATCTGCAATCAACTTCTAAATGGATTGCAGGACCTTAATAGGGACAACTGTAGCTGCTATGGAATAAATAGGTATTGATAGTAAGACATGTCTTATCAATGTCAATCTACCTCCTGGCGACAAAAGTCTGGCTTTCCAACCCTGAATTCTCTGCTGGATTTTATTGATTAAGGTTTCAAAAAAAGAAATTCTGCATCTCCCTTGATAAATGGGGTCACCAAGGTAGGTAAACGGGGATTGCTTGTAGACAAAACCTGTCCACTGTTTTATCGAAATTATTCTGTCTGCACGAGCTTTCTCATCAATCATGAATGAACTTTTTGCAATATTAACTTTCTCGCCTGAAACCTGACAATGTCTATCTAAGAACTGCATACAGCCTTCAATGGACTTTTTCCTACCATTCAAGAAGATCAATGAATCATCAGCATACAAAAGGTGGGTGATCGGTGTGGCCATCCTGGGAGTATGATAAAAGCCAATTTCTCCTCTACGAAAGGCCCGAGAGAGCCCTCTGCTTAGTACTTCTGCCGCAATGACAAAGAGAAGAGGGGAGAGAGGGTCCCCTTGACGAAGACCCCTTGTTGATTTAAAATAGCCGTCATACCTGCCTTGCATCAACACCGAGAACCCGCAATGTGTAAATGCAATTAGAAATCAGATGACATATTCTGTGATTAAATCCGAATTGGCGCAAAACTTGCAAGAGGTATCCCCATTCAATTCTGTCCTACGCCTTTTCCATATCCAATTTAAATATTGTATTATTTCCATTAACCTTTTTCCCAATCTCTCTCATTAGTTCTTGTGCCAACCCTATGTTTTCTAAAATGAGCCTTCCCTGAACAAAGGCCCCTTGCTCTAGAGAGATAATATGAGGGAGAAGCTTGGCCAATCTCAGACTAAGAATTTTGCTGAAAATTGTATATATATCACGTTGCAAAGACTAATAGGCCTAAAATCATAATAAGAGACAGGTTCTTCAATTTTAGGAATAAGTGCCAAAAAATTGGAAGAAAAGGTATCTGGCATCGCGTGGCAAGCAAAAAATACCTTCGCAACTACCCATATGTCCATCCCAATAATATTCCAACAGTTCTGAAAGAATCCATCTGTGAAGCCGTCTGGGCCCGGGGCACTATCATGGGGAATACTGAAGACTGCTTTCCTGACTTCTTCTAACTAAGGCATCTGCATGAGTAATTCACAACCATCCTCTTGTATCAGCCTCGGAATGCAATCCATGAGTTCTGGATCATCTCTGTGCTCTCCCGATGACAGCAAGGATCCGAAAAAATTATTTGCTTCCAAAATAATAGATTTCGGATCCGTAATTAAGTTCCCCGATATATCATGAATTTTGGTAATCGCTCTTTTTTCTGTTTGGCCTTGACTGAGGCAAAAAAGAATTTAGTACAAGCATCTCCTTCCTTAAATTCCTTTTCACCTGATTTTTGTTTCCAGTAAATTTCTTCTCTCACCAGTGCCAGTTTGAGTTCAGCCTGACATCTGTTCAAATTAGTCATATCACTTGGATCCCAGCCCTGCATTAGACTAAATTCCAGTCTTTCGATTTCATCTTCCAACCTTCTAATAGTGCTGAAAATATTACCAAAAATTTATTTATTCCATATCTTTAAGTCTCCGCGAAGGCGCTTTAGTTTGGAAGCCACACTATACATAGCCCCATTGGATTCTCCAGCCGCGTTCCAAATTCTGTCCACAAACCCTAAGAACCCTTCATGAGTTAACCACATACTTTGAAATCTGAAAGGAGACATATCTGCCCTTTGTGACATTGGCAAAGAAAGTAACATAGGTGCATGATCCGAACAAGCTCTAAGTAAATGATCAACCCGAGCGTGCTGCATTACCGAAATCCAGTCAGCATTCCCCAAAAAACGATCCAACCTAGCCCATGTTTTGTCCTCCCCTATTTGATTGTTACACCATGTGTATTTAGGTCCTTCAAACCCACAATCAGAAAGCCCACAACTTGAGATACAGCTGGAAAATTCTGCCATCGCCAAAGGATTTGGGGGGCGTCCCCCTAGTTTTTCTCCACCATCAACAATCACATTAAAATCGCCACCAATAATCCATGATTCATTTAAACCCATTGCAATGTGTTCCATGTCTTCCCACAAACTTCGTCGCTCCTGAATTGAACACTTTGCATATACAAAAGAAATGAAGAAAACGGTATTGGAAAAGAGAATATGAATCTTACAGTGCATTAATTGATTCGTGCATAGCAGGACCTCCACTTTTAAGTTATTATCCCAGAAGAGCCAAATTTTGCCGCCATACTCTAAATTCGTTGCAAAACAAGGCAAGCTCACCTTACTTGCAACCTCCATGTATCTAGAAGAAGGAATCATTGGTTCCGCAATAGCAAGTAGCTTGACATTGCGTTCTTTAACCAGCTTTTTTAGTCTACATCGGGTCGTCCGGTTACCAACTCCTCGGTGCATTCCTAAACATGACGTTATCTATCATTACTAACACCTGGGTTAGGCATATTTCTCGTCATCCTCCGAGACCCCACCACCGGTCCGGGTTTAGAGCTTTTCTTTTTGCCTTTCTTCTTGACACCACCAGACAGGTACCCTGGATCAATTATATTGTTCGAAGACATGTTAGCGTCGGAATCATTGTCCGACACTGCGTCATGGTCTGACCTATGGCCCTCTTCCTGTTCCTGAATCTTTGACGCAGTTGCATCTTTCGCCTGATCATGCAGCAGCCCAGTTTCTGGATCACCCACCAGCTGATCAATTTGTTCTATCGCGCTAAGTTTCGTCATCGGAATTGTGCAATTTTCCGGCTTTTGTGCCTTTGAAACTAGCGTACCCTGTGCTAACTTAATCCCGGATTCGGAGGAGGTCAAATCAGCCCCCGTTCGCTGGATGTTTCCTGTTGTCTGTAGCACCCTGGGAGCAGCAAGAGCTGTCCTATGTCTCGGCTGACGCTGCTCTGTTTCAGCAAGCGTTTGCACCTGCTACTCCTCTGTTTCAGCTGGAATAAAACTGTTAATTACACATTCTGATTTACTGCCTTCTTGAGTGTTGTTTGAGCAGCTATCCCCCACAAAAGGAATGATCCACAGCGGGGCTGCAGTCGCAGATCCTTGAGCAAATTTAACTGCATCACAATTTTGGTTACCGTCAATATCATCACAATTTTGCTTCAACATAGTCATTTTGATTTCGCTCATTGTGTAGCCGGCATCTCTTAAAACATCTTGTGTGTTTTCAATTGCAGAGTTATTTACTTTGGTATGATGGCCCTCAATCTGGCACTCATGTTTGGAGTTTATTACTTCAACATCATCACCCTCCCCAATGTCGTCCGAAGCTTCTTCCGCAAGGACCCCGTATTGGTTTGATGAAATCACATTGTCAAATACGGTTTCCTTTGTTCTCTCCTTGGTTTCTTTGGCAATAGCACTAGTAATCTCGACTCCTTGAGAATTTTTAGCTCCGCTAGTTCATATAATTCCATTAGTTTTCATCGCTTTTTTGGCCACAGGAACATACATTTGCGTTGGCACATGTTGGTGTTGCTTCTCTTCCCCCGGAGTTTGTCTTAGCTTGGCCTTGTCGAGGGATTTAAAATCTTTATAGGGTTCTCCAGCAGATGTAGGTTGATCCTGCTTCTTTCCAACCAATTTTCTACAGTAATCCTTCTTATGCCCAATCAGGGAGCAATGGTCACAATATTTGAAACCTGGATATTCAAGTTTTTGCCAATACCCTCCATATTTGGGGCTCTCAAGCCAAATCTTGTGTGGGAAAGGTTTAGAGACTTCCATCTCAACACACATTCGTGCGACCTTTGGTCGGGCAAAGTATCTTGTGCCATCATCTATCCGAAGAAAGTTACCGAAGGAATCTCCAATCGCCTTCATGATTGCCGGGAGAAAGGCGAAAGGAAGATTAGGGAGTTCTACCCATAATGGTGCCAACTCCGGATCCGCCCGTAGGCTAAAACTTGGATGCCAACGAAACATTTTATATCTAACTCCCCAAATCGTAAAGGAGTCTTTTGATAACACTTTCTTGACTTCATCTTCAGATTGTAAATAAACCATCACATGTCTAGGATCAATGAGACCCATTATGAACTCTCCTGATATCCCCCAAGATCGATGAATAGAATCTCTTATTGAATCTAGCGATGGCCTGAAGCTTGAGAATTTCATAACAACAATATGATTAGAGACATGGGACTCACCTCTTGCGACATCTGAATCGGATAGCCTGAAAGCCGGATTTTCGTCTTTTCTAAAGGTCGTGGAATCCGTCGGCTTATCGTCAAGTGCATCTTTCATCGCTTTCCCAAGATCTTGTGCAAAGGTGCGCCGAGAAGAACCATCATCCTCCTTGCCAGCCGCAGGGACAACCCCCTTGGCTGGCAGTGTCGCCTCAATGGAAACACCTACCAGCGCCTACAAGACTCCCTGGATGACAGCAGAGTAAGCCAAAATGACCAACCAGCCCCTTTGCTTGCCAACTAGGTCCAGGAACCAAACTCGACCAGGAGCCAGCAACTCGACCAGGAACCAGCAACCAGCAACCAGCAGCTCGACCAGGAACCAGACTACGTCCAGGAACAACAAGACTAGTCGACCTAGGGTGGCGGCTGGTCGACCTAGGGAAGAGGGATTACGGCGGCGGCTGGAGGTTTGTGTTATCAAACGGCTGAGATATTCTCCCCAGATCCTGGAACGGTCCTGATTGGAGGGATTCAATTTTGGAAAAAAGGTTCCAATTTTACCCTTGAAATCGCCCCTAAGCAGAGCGATTTGTATTCTCCTCGTAAACTAATGCAACTAGCCTTATTTTATTTTCTAGAACTAATGCAACTAGCAAATAAAATAAGGAAACGAATAAAGGAAAGGAAAATATGATGTAAATGGGTTATTAATTATTATTAATGTAACTGGGCCAAATATAATAAAACCCATATTAGTTAGAGATTATCATAGTAGGTTTAGGGTTAGATTAGATTGTTAGCCAAAGAAGTTAGTTAGCTTATAAATAAGGCATAATGCTGAACCTTTTAGGTGGTGTATTGATTGAATGGAGTTGATGTTTTTTTGTTTATCTCTTATTTATGAGTTATAGTAGATCTAGTTTAGCTTTAGTTTTAGTGTTATGATATTAGTTTAGAAATATTAGTATTAAAAATAATTGGGCCTAATTAAGTACGAACCCAAATTGGTAGTTAGGCATTACTAGCCAATTAGGGTTAGCTCAATTTGTTTGTCAAGTAAGTTTTTTTTTTTTTTTTTTTTTAATTAGAACCTCAAGTGGGGAGGGGTAGCTATGGGATGCCAGACCTTTATTACTTGAAAACATTTTGTACACATGTTGGGGGTACATTACGACTTTACCCGAAAGAAAAAGAAACAAATGGCCATACATACTAAAAACCAGAAAAATTCCTAGCAAGCAAAGCGACCTAAAACCAATTAAACCTTAAGAGAATTCAGCAAGCAACACTAGAAACAACTTGAGCAGCTTGAGCAACATCACCAGAAGCAGCTTGGAGAAAAAACCTTTAACACTCTGCATCTTACACTCAAAGATTGCAAATTGCAAATTGCAAAGTGCAAAACTTGCAACTTACAAAAAACCAGGCAGCAATAAGGCAGAGTACTTTGTAAAAATAGAGCACTCTTGTCACAATCCAGAGACATCGCGCAATGCACCGAAATGTGCAGCCCTGATTTCAGTGTTTCAGCAGAGTTTCAGCCCGGATCTCTGCTACAACAATCCCGCAGAGATCGCCAAAACGAGTCAAAAATCCAACAGAGATCGCACCTAAACACTGGAACAGAGTGCAGATCGCATACTCTGTCCCAACTATAACACCTCCACTATCAACAGTCCAGTTCCAGTCATTGCAGAGCACGCCACCTGCAATCCCCATTCCTTCGCAGCAAATCCATCCCCGAGCGATAAAAGCCTTGATTAACATGTTCATTTAGCATCCGAGCGTCTTAAATATGCCGTCTTCTTCTTATCAAGAATAATTAAGGATTTTATTCGTTTAGGCAACGAGTCCCAAGAATAATCCCTTGTCATTTGTTCTACTTGCGCCCGTCTAGCCAAAGCATCCGCCACTGAATTAGTTTCCCTGTACACGTGTATACAATACCATGTCAATGCCTTACTCGTGTCTCTAATTTCCCTCCACCAATTACTAAGATACCAGGGAATACTAGCTTCATTTAAAATCCACTGTTTGACCAATCTAGAATCCGTTTGGATCACACAACTTCACAATCCTAGATCAATACAAAGTCTCAAACCTTCAAGTAAGGCCCTCATCTCTACGGAGTTATTTGAGCCTTCACCAAAAGTACACGTCTAGCAGCTACAAATTTACCCTCATCATTTCTAATGACCACACCTCCAGTAGTGTTATTTTCCATACACGAGCCATCAACATTTAGCGCATAGCATCCTGTAGGAGGGAAAGCCCAATAAAGCACCCGAGGAGGAGATATTGTAACAATCTATTACTGTATGCCCAACCTGCTAAGCAAAGCCCCATTAGGATCCTTAATTTTAGGAATACAGAATTTGGCCACACACTTAATCCAGAAATGAACTTTAATAATCACATAGCATGACGAAAACTCCTTTCCTTCAAAAATTTTTTTGTTTCTCTGGATCCAGATTTCCCATAGGATGAAAAGTGGGGTGACGTGGATGAGGGTCCCTGATAACGAAGATTTCTTCGCTTTCCTAAACCATGCCTTAAGCATAGTATAAACTTCAACCGGTCTGTGAATGTGCATATCAAACACCAAAACAAAATGCCCCCACACCCTTCTTGCTAAATCGCTTTCCAAGAAAAGGTGTTTCATCGTTTCCTCCCCAGGTTGTAAGCAACAACTACATTTAGACGCAAGTTGGAAGCCAATTCTTCTAATTTCACCATCAATAGGTAATGCCCTTCTAATTATTTTCCATGTGAAAATACAGATTTTAGAAGGCAATAAAGGATGCCAAATCCAATTCCAAAAATCATCTTGTGTCCCCCTACCACATAGAATTTTGCATACTGAACCAATCGTGAACCCACCATCATTACTCGGTATCCAAATTCTAGCATCTCGATCACCGACTTCACCTTTCACAATTGTCTTGTAAAGCTCTTGAGCTTTTCTTTGCATATCCGGGCTTAGCCTCCTGAAATTCTCCCTGTGCATTTTCCTGAGGGAAGGCCAAGTGTCATTCATCCCCACCTACTCATTTTTACTGAAAATTTCATTCTTAGCCCATGGTTCTTCGAAGAAGCTAACGATGCCTTTAGAGATCCGCCACGTGGAGTTTTCAACTAAAACATCTTTATTCACCAACAATTCTTTTATAAACGGATACGCCCCAACTTGAATTTCTTGCTTTCTGATTGGAACCCCATCTTGCATGTACTTACGCCTTAGAAAATTTGCCCATAAAGAATTGGAGGTTATTAGGTTCCAAAGCGACTTTATTCGAAAAGCTCTAATGATAACATCCAAACTTCGAATACCCAGACCACCCTCCTCCTTTGGAACAATGATTTTATTCCAAGCTATCCACTTTCGCTTATGTCGCCCTTCATGATCTCTCCAAAAGAAATTTGCAATCAACTTCTAAATGGATTGCAGGACCTTATTAGGGATAACTGTAGCTGCTATGGAATAAATAGGTATTGACAGTAAGACATGTCTTATCAATGTCAATCTACCTCCTGGCAACAAAAGTCTGGCTTTCCAACCCTGAATTCTCTGCTGGATTTTATTGATTAAGGTTTCAAAAAAAGAAATTATGCATCTACCTTGATAAATGGGGACGCCAAGGTATGTAAACGGGGATTGCTTGTAGACAACGCTTGTCCACTGTTTGATCGAAATTATTTTGTCTGCACGAGCTTTCTCCTCAATCATGAATGAACTTTTTGCATTATTAACTTTCTCGCCTGAAACCTGACAATATCTATCTAAGAACTGCATACAGCCTTCAATGGACTTTTTCCTGCCATTCAAGAAGATCAATGAATCATCAGCATACAAAAGGTGGGTGATCGGTGTGGCCATCCTGGGAGTATGATAAAAGCCAATTTCTCCTCTACGAAAGGCCCGAGAGAGCCCTCTGCTTAGTACTTCTGCCGCAATGACAAAGAGAAGAGGGGAGAGAGGGTCCCCTTGACGAAGACCCCTTGTTGATTTAAAATAGCCGTCATACCTGCCTTGCATCAACACCGAGAACCCGCAATGTGTAATGCAATTAGAAATCAAATGACATATTCTATGATTAAATCCGAATCTGCGCAAAACTTGCAAGAGGTATCCCCATTCAATTCTGTCATACTCCTTTTCCATATCTAATTTAAATATTATATTATTTCCATTAACCTTTTGCCCAATCTCTCTCATCAGTTCTTGTGCCAGCCCTATGTTTTCTGAAATGAGCCTTCCCTGAACAAAGGCCCCTCGCTCTAGAGAGATAATATTTGGGAGAAGCTTGGCCAATCTCAGACTAAGAATTTTGCGGAAAATTTTATATACCACGTTGCAAAGACTAATAGGCCTAAAATCAGAATAAGAGACAAATTCTTCAATTTTAGGAATAAGAGCCAAAAAATTGGAAGAAAAGGTACCTGGCATCGCGTGGCAAGCAAAAACTTCCTTCGCAGCTGCCCATATGTCCATCCCAATAATATCCCAACAATTCTGAAAGAATCCAGCTGTGAAGCTGTCTGGGCCCTCGCGCACTATCAAGGGGAATACTGAAGACTGCTTTCTTGACTTCCTCTGACTCAGGCATCTGCATGAGTAATTCACAATCATCCTCTTGTATCAGCCTCGGAATGCAATCCATGAGTTCTGGATCATCTCAGTGCTTTCCCGATGACAGCAAGGATCCGAAAAAATTATTCGCTTCCAAAATAATAGATTTCAGATCCGTGATTAAGTTCCCCGATACATCCTGAATTTTGATAATCAATCTTTTTTTCTGTTTGGCTTTGATTGAGGCAAAAAAGAATTTAGTACAAGCATCTCCTTTCTTAAATTCCTTTTCACCTGATTTTTGTTTCCAGTAAATTTCTTCTCTCACCAGCGCCAGTTTGAGTTCAGCCTGACATCTGTTCAAATTAGTCATATCACTTGGATCCCAACCCTACATTAGACTGAATTCTAGTCTTTCGATTTCATCTTCCAACCTTCTAATAGTGCTGAAAATATTACCAAAAATTTGTTTATTCCATATCTTTAAGTCTCCACGAAGGCGCTTCAGTTTGGAAGCCACACTATACATAGCCCCATTGGATTCTCCATCCGCGTTCCAAATTCTGTCCACAAACCCTAAGAACCCTTCATGAGTGATCCACATACTTTGAAATCTGAAAGGAGACATACCTGCCATTTGTGACAGTGGCAAAGAAAGTAACATAGGTGCATGATCTGAACAAGCTCTAAGTAAATGATCAACCTGAGTGTGCTGCATTACCGAAATCCAGTCTGCATTCCCCAGAAAATGATCCAACCTAGCCCATGTTCTGTCCTCCCCTCTTTTATTGTTACACCATGTGTATTTAGGTCCTTAAAACCTACAATCAGAAAGCCCACAACTTGAGATACAGCTGGAAAATTCTTCCATCGCCAAAAGATTTGGGGGGCATCCCCCTAGTTTTTCTCCACCATCAAAAATCACATTAAAATCGCCACCAATGATCCATGATTCATTTAAACCCATTGCAATGTGTTCCATGTCTTCCCACAAACTTCGTCTCTCCTGAATTGAACACTTTGCATATACAAAATAAATGAAGAAAACGATATTGGAAAAGAGAATATGAATCTTACAGTGCATTAATTGATTCGTGCATAGCAGGACATCCACTTTTATGTTATTATCCCAGAAGAGCCAAATTTTGCCGCCATACTCTTCATTCGTTGCAAAACAAGGCAAGCTCACCTTACTTGCAACCTCCATGTGTCTAGAAGAAAGAATCATAGGTTCCGCAATAGCAAGTAGCTTGACATTGTGTTCTTTAACCAGCTTTTTTAGTCTACATCGGGTCGCCCGGTTACCAACTCCACGTGCATTCCAAAACATGATGTTATCTATCATTACTAACACCTGGGGTTGGCATATTTCTCGTCATCCTCCGAGACCCCACCACTGGTCCGATTTTAGAGCTTTTCTTTTTGCCTTTCTTCTTGACTCCACCCGACAGGTACCCTGGATTAATTATATTATTCGAAGACATGTTAGCGTCGGAATCATTGTCCGACACCACGTCACGGTCTGACCTGTGGCCCTCTCCCTGTTCCTGAATCTTTGGCTCAGTTGCATCTTCCGCCTGAGCATGCAGCAGCCAAGATTCTGGATCACCCACCAGCTGCTTAGACTGTTCTAGCGCGCTCTGTTTCGTCATCTGAATTGTGCAATTTTCCAGCTTTTGTGCCTTTGAAACTAGCGTACCCTGTGCTAACTTATTCCCTGACTCGGAGGAGGTCAATTCAGCCCCCGTTCGCTGGATGTTTCCTGGTGTCTTTAGCACCCTGGGAGCGGCAAGAGCTGTCCCCTGTCTAGCCTGATGTTGCTCTGTTTCAGCAAGCTTTTGCTCCTGCTGCTCCTCTGTTTCAGCTGGAATAAAACTATTTATTGCACATTCTGACTTACTGCCTTCTTGAGTGTTGTTTGAGCAGCTATCCCCCACAAAAGGAACGATCCACAAAGGAGCTGCAGTCGCAGATCCTTGTTCCAATTTAACTGCATCACAATTTTTGTTACCTTCAACATCATCACAATTTTGCTTCAACATAGTCATTTTGATTTCACTCATTGTGTAGCCGGCATCTCTCAACACATCTTGTGTGTTTTCAATTGCAGTGTTACTTACTTTGGTATTGTGACCCTTAGTCTGGCACCCATGTTTGGATTTTATTACTTCAACATCATCACCCTCCCCAATGTCGTCTGAAGTTTCTTCCGCAAGGACCCCATATTGGTTTGATGAAATCACATTGTCAAATTCGTTTCCCTTTGTTCTCTCCTTGGTTTCTTTGGCAATAGCACTATTAACCTCGACTCCTTGAGAATTTTTAGCTCCGCTAGTTCCTATATTTCCATTAGTTTCCGTCGCTTTTTTGGCCACAGGGACATACATTTGCTTTGGCACATGTTTGTTTTGCTTCTCTTCACCCGGAGTTTGTCTTAGCTTGGCCTTGTCTAGTGATTAAAATTCTTTATAGGGTTCTCCAGCAGATGTAGGTTGATCCCGCTTCTTTCCAACCAATTTTCTACAGTAATCCTTCTCATGCCCAATCAGGGAGCAATGGTCACAATATTTGAAACCTGGATATTCAAGTTTTTGCCAATAACCTCCATATTTGGGGCTCTCAAGCCATATCTTGTGTGGGAGAGGTTTAGAGACTTCCATCTCAACACACATTCGTGTGACCTTTGGGCAGGCAAAGTATCTTGTGCAATCATCTATCCGAAGAAAGTTATCGAAGGAATCTCCAATCGCCTTCATGATTTCCGGGAGAAAGAAGGCGAAAGGAAGATTAGGGAAGTTCTACCCATAATGGTGCCAACTCCGGATCCGCCCGTAGGCTAAAACCTGGATGCCAACGAAACATTTTATATCTAACTCCCCGAATCGTAAAGGAGTCCTTTGATAACACTTTCTTAACTTCTTCTCCAGATTGTAAATAAACCATCACATGTCTAGGATCAATGAGACCCATTATGAACTCACCGGATATCCCCCAAGATCGATGAATGGAATCTCTTATCGAATCTAACGACGGCCTGAAACTTGAGAATTTCAAAACAACAATATGATTAGAGACATGGGACTCTCCTCTTGAGACATCCGAATCGGATAGCCTGAAAGCCAGATTTTCGTCTTTCCTAAAGGTCGTGGAATCCGTCGGCTTATCTTCAAGGTCATCTTTCTCGCTTTCCCAAGAACTTGTGCAAAGGAGCGCCGAGAAGAACCATCATCCTCCTTGCCAGCCGCAGGGACAACCCCCTTGGCTGGCAGTGTCGCCTCCATGGAACACCTACCCGCGCCTACAAACTATATCGACTCCCTGGATGACAGCAGAGTTGAAGAAGCCAAACCGACAGATCCTGCCAGCCCCTTTGCTTGCCAACTACGTCCAGGAACCAGCAACTCGACCAGGATCCAAAAAACTACGTCCAGGAACCAGCAACTCTACTAAGGGCGTCGGCCAGAACTGCGTCGGCCAAGCAAGAGGCTACTGGTCGACCTAGGTCGGCGGTAGGTCGACCTAAGGATTAGGGATAGCGGCGGCGGCTGAAGGTGTTGTTTTATTAAACGGCTGAGATATTCTCCCAACATCCTGGAACGGTCCTAATTGGAGGGATTCAATTCTGGAAAAAGGTTCCAGTTTTGCCCCTTAAATCGCCCCTAAGCAGAGAGATTTCTCTAATTCCGTTTTTTATAATTTGCCAAGTAAGTTAGAATTATTATAAATAAGGTAAAAGTTGTTTATTGTTATTCAGTTGATAATTGAAAGAATATTTGATATCTTAGTTATTTTTCATTAGTTTTTTTATCATAGTTATTTGGATTCTTGTTCGTTTATTTCGAGTATTGCTTCGTTATTTCAATTTACTATTTCATTTATTCGTTACTTATATCATTTATTCGTTACTATTTCAATTTACTATTTGCCAAGTAATGACAATCACCTTGTTGTCCAATATCCGTCGTCGAGGCCCCACCTTTGTTGCTGCTCCAACACCACTAGTGTAGTGAACCCACCCCAAAGTTCCCCATCTCGATAGGATTAGGCTGTTTAACTGATCAGATCAGGTCAATTTCAGCTAGTCGCCTTTGCGCAACACCACTACCGAATCCACCCTTACATCACCACCATTGTCACATCAATCATACAAACCAACTTTTGCTCACACTAGCAACCGTTGGAATCCCCAGCCGCAGCCACAGTCACCATTGCATGCCGCAAGCCCCGAGTACTCACTTTCATTTCAACAACCCCAAACAACCCACTATTTTTTTCAATCGTGTGGAAAAGAACTTTTCCACATTTTTCAAACAGTTCCATCCATCCTATTTTTACATAGGTCGTTGGCTAAAATTATTAAGTTGTCCCTGGTCCCAACTGGTTATTTACACAAAAACTCAGTGAGAGCACCCATCTAGTAAAAATAAATAAAATAAAAAACTCATATTTTTCAAATATCCAAACCGTTGGAGCAACATTGGTGAAGATGAACATGCCCAGATGTGCAAAGAGCCAGATAAGCCATACTGTTTGTTAGAGTCCCTCCAACTATGTGACCATTTGCTTGTATCTGGTAGACTTCTTCAACTTGGAACTCGAGAATGAGCTTCTTTAACCCGAGGAGGCTAATGTAAGCGAGTAATTAATTAGTATTATATGTAATTGGGTCAAATATAATAAAGTCCATATTAGTTAGGGCATTAGCAAAAGTAGGGTTAGGGTTAGATTAGATTGCTTGGGATTTTTTTATTTAATTAGACCTCCAGTGGGGAGGGGCAACTATGGGATGCCAGACCTTTATTACTTGAGAAAAATCTTTTACACTTATCGGGGGTACATGACGATTTTACCTGAGAAAGGAAAACAATTGAAAATACATCAAGAAAACCAATAAAAAGAGACTCCTAACTCCTAGACCTTGAACAGTCATATAAATAAGATAGATTGTGGAACATTGTAGGTGGGTGAATTGATTGAGTGAAACTTATTTATCTCTTATTTAGGGTTTATCATTGATCTAGTTTAGCTTTAGTTTTAATGTTAGTGTAGAATTTATCAAAATATGACTTGCCCAACGATCACAGGACCTGATCATGAGAAATACAGTGATCCATTTAGCAACTGTTATTAATGAGAAATGGATAGTTACCTATGGTTGAAAGTATATTTCTGCCAATGGGTCAACAACCCCTTGTGCAAATGATTCCCCTTATCTTAGAATCAACCATGTACACAAAATCATTATTATCTGAAATTGAAATAGATACGACAAAGAAGTATAAAAATTATAATGCAGCAATAACTGGTATATTGCGTGACCCTTGAGACTATGCATTTGCAAGAACCAAACCAAAATTTGGATCAAAGTGTCTGCTAAATTAATATGGAGGACACCTATTGCACTAGAGCTGCAATACTCGTCCTCCTAAAATCCAACCCCTTAAAATTTTAAAACAGCTGGCCCCTGATTTTCAATCTCTTAACTTGCTGCAAATGAGAACCTTGAAACTATATATTTTGTTAATTATCTCCACATTAGCTTTTGGTATAATTAAAGGTATATCGTCCATATCGCTCGTCTTGGTATAAGACATACCGCGATACGTTTTAAGCTGTATATTTTCTTGTGCAGTTGTAATCATCACCACATAAGCTTGGGTATAGTTAAAGGCATATTGTTCGTATCGCCTATATTGGTATGAGACATATCGTGATATGTCTCATACCAATCAACTTTAGGTACCTTTATTGGATCTGCACATATCACCCGATGCTGCTAGATGTCTCACGTGTATCGGCCAATTCTCCAACTATGTCATACCGTCAGGGCCACATCTTAAAAAGTCAAAAAAAATTTCTATTTTACCTCAGTCTTTAATATTTACAAACAAACCTTCTTTTAGGTCAATCAAATCGAAATTGAGAGGGTTTCTTAAAGTACAACAAAAAATTGCCCACAAAGGCCTCCACATCCAAAATTAACATAACGATCTTCAAACCAAACTACCTAGACATGAGTTTCGTCAATTACAATGGTGTCACAAGGTTTGAGGGATTTTTCGAAAAGTGACGTTATGTTGTAGGACCGTGTTGAAACTAGCCTACCTTGATGAAGTCAGAGATCAATTAAAGAATTACACATAATAAACAATAACATAAAGGTTGGTTATTTTTTTTTTTTTTTTTTATTTATTTATTATTTTAATTAACCTATATGAGGGAGGGGCAATTATTGATGCCATGCCTTTATTAATTGATCAAAAGATTTTACACAAGTTGGGGGTACATTACGACTTTACCCGAATGCTAAACAAAAACGTAGAATCAAGGCCTAAATCACCAAGAAACTAACAAAGAAATTCAAAGAAATCCTTCAAGAAACTTAGGAAAAGCCAAGATTGTTAGGCCTAATTCACCAAAGACCTTAGGCCTCAAGAAACTACTTAGATAGACTATATGCTACTCAACAGGAAGCTAGGCCTTATTCAACAAATGAATGGAAATAATTTTATTTTATTTTACTTTATTTATTTATTTTTTTTTTAAATTAACCCCCAGGGGAGGGGCAACTGTGGAATGCCAGACCCTTATTATACCAAAAGAACATTACTTTCGGGGGTACATTATGACTTTACCCGAATAAAAATAAACCTATGGGGCTAGCCCTTAAAAACCAAAAAAACAAAGAAAACCATGCCTCATCCATTTCAAGTTGTAGGCCTTAAAGACCTTATTCAAGGACTGGGCCAAATTCACCAAGAGACTATGCATCATAAACAAACAAATAAGTAGGCAAGCAAAGGCCTTAACCAATAAGGCCTTGAAACAAGGAAAAAGGAAACACCATACCAAGCATCAACCCAAAAACCATTTGCATTCTCTGCCCAAGAACCATTTGCACAACTTGCAACTTGCACAATTGCGCTAACCTGCAACTTGCAATAATAACAACTTACAACTTGCTAGCATAATAACTTACAAGCACAATTTGCAACTTGCAAGCACAAATTGCAACCTGCAAGCACCGCTCAAAACCAATCCCCATCCACGTTCCAGCAAGCGCAAATCTGCTTCCGAACTGCGCCAACCTGTCCACCAAGCCGCACAGCTTCTGCACCTGCAATAACAACATCATAACAACAACCTCAACATGCAAAAGCAACAAGAAAACAACAACCTCCGTAGCCAAGCAGCTTCCGCAACATAGCACGCATCATCCAAAACACCTCACCTAGCACCAGCCGCCAGTCCCAGCCACTTCGCCAACGTGCTACACCCAACCATCCCACATCCAACCCCTATCTGGCCAAAATTGTACACCACTACTTCACTCGAGCCTAGAGTGATCAAGAACTAAACCTGAACTCTGTATGCTAATGCATAACCCTGAATCTTTACAAGATCATGAAAAGAAAACCCCTTACAATGCCAAATCATTTAGGACAATGAATACACTGCGTTCAAATATTGTCTAAATTAACCAGTCCAGCGATCCTGTTCGGAAGATCCGAGGATTTAAATTCATGAGTTACTCTTTCCTTCTGAGCTCTATCTGCCAATGCATCCGCCACCGCATTAGCTTCCCTGAGAATGTGCACACAAACAACCTCCATTTGAGCTACTAGTCTCTTAATATCTCACTAATCATTTTCCATAAACCAAGGAATTTTAAATTCCTAATAAAACCAACTGCGCACAATTTTGGAATCCGTTTGCAGTAAAACCTTTGAAAATTCCAGCCTACTACACAAAACAAAACCCTCCATAACTGCTCGAACCTCCGCATGATTGTTTGATCCTTCTCCAATAAAAACTTGCTTTGCCACTAAACAGTTGCCCGAACTGTTTCTTATAATAATGCCAGCTGTCGCCTCTTTCTTCCTTGATGATCCGTCAACATTCAGTGCCACAAATTCCTATGAGAAAAAGTCCAGAAGATTACTCTATTTCCTTTCATAATAAACGGAGTAATAGGGAAACCAAGGGTGAAGAGTGGTTTCTTATTCTCACTCACTCGCTTAGGAGAAAAAAAAAGGAATTAGCCAAGCAAAGACTCCTCCTGACTAGCAAAATAATAGTCATAACACTTGGCTTACCATTATAAAAAACACCTCGACACCGCTGTTCCAAATCTCCCAAATTATGAGCATAGGCATTAAGAAGTAGATTAGGTAACCCCACTTGTGAATACTTATTGGCTCTCCTAAACCATACTATCAAAACGGTGGTGATTTCCGCCGGCGGCCTTCTAACATGAACATAAAAAATAGCATCAAAATGTCTCCAAACCCCTTTAGCCAAGCTACCATCCAGGAAAAATGATTTAATGATTCAACACTTGGTGAATCACAACAATAACATCTCGAAGCTAAACTGAGCCCACACCTATAGAGTTCCCCATCAACTGGAACGCCTCTTAATAAAAGTTTCCAAACAAAGGCAAAAATTTTAGGCGGCAAAAAAGGCAACCAAATCTTGTCAAACAACACGGATTTACCATTTTTATCACGTAGAATCTCATACGATAGACGCCATCGATGGTGATGGCCATCTCTCCAAAAGAGGTGAAAAGTGTTGGTCCCAGGTTACCAACGCTCGATAGAATCACAAATTATCACCCTATCGACATGATCTATACAATGGTCTATCAACGGTCGTATACCACACTTATAGACCATTGAAATTACTTCTTTCGGCTCCTCACTCTACTTCAAATTTATTAAATTCTTATATTGATACCGACATCTCAACTCGTCGTTCCTAAATACAACAAAAAATAAGAAAAAACTAGTCAGTGTCCAAATAATATAAAAATAATAAGTACTGCATATTTTAAAAACTTAAAATATTATAATTACCTCCTTACCAGCCCAAATGGACTATGAAACATGGCCATCATAATCCTCTAATATGGTTGCATATTTGGGACCACCAGGATAAGAAATTTTGTCAAGTTCTTCATCTTCGTTGGAACCAGGTTCGATAGAAATAACTGGTTCCTCTTGATTTTGAACCTCCTTATTTCCCCTCATTGACCCTCCTCATCACTCTCACCCTCCCCCGCTTCCTCAACCTCACCAACAAATAAGTCTACAACGTCTTTGTTTGTCTCTACCACACTAAGCATTTAAAACAATATCATACAATTAAAATAAAACAAAATGAGGCATGGAGATTTACAGTTTCGAAATGAAGATTTAGAGTTTACCTGACTTCGTGGGTATGGTTGATTGCAAAGACGTACTCCCACAATAGTAATTTGACACAAAAAAAGCAAACAAGATGACACACACCAAATCGGAGAAAATCACACACCAACAGAATCACATACCTCCTAGTCTGACACAAATCGCACCCCAAAACCTCCAAGCTTTGTATCGCACAGTGAGAGTAGAGGGAAAGAGCAGAGAGTAGAACAAGATAGTAAAACAAGAGATTAGAGGGAGGAAAGGAGGCACGAAGATTCAAATTTTGGCAGAGGGAGAGACTATTTTGTTGGGAAAGAAAGGGAAAAATTGGAATTTGGAAGGGTTAAGATTTATATTGGTAGTGTCTTTCAATAGGTGGTGTTTTGTTTCAGAAAGGTGATGGAGTCCTTTAGAACGTAGGGGTGATGGTGCTGTTTAGCGAAAATGGTGGTGTTTTTAGCAAATGCCTATTTATTAAAATTTTTCTAGGGTGCTAGAATCTTGGAGCAGACTTGTATTTACTACTATATTTGCACTCCCAAGATTGTAAAAATAGACAAATAGACTCCCAAAGGATAATCTCTAGCTTAAAACAGATGTATAAAACATGGAAAAAAATAACTTTCTTGGTTTTTTTCCCCTTGAATTTGTAAGGGAGGCTATTTTAAAAAAAATAAAATTATGGGAACATGTGAAAGAAAGTATGGTATTTTGTCCATATGCAGTTTCCCTCTTGTTGCTGACCTTTTGTAGAAACTTTGCAGCCATTAGAAATTTAGAATTGTGTCATCTGTTAAATTCTCACCTATTGGATAAGCGAGGCTAGTTTTTCAAAATTTGTAAGCGAATCTTTGCAAGCGAGGCTATCCTTTCAAAATTTGCTTCACATAATATTGCTATATTTACTTGGGTGTTGCACGTGTATGAAAATTTTGGCGCTCCTTTAAAGGGCTAACAATGGATTGGATTAGATTTCAAATTTCTATCAGGTCCATAGCCTTACACACACGAATAAGCTACTACAAAGAACGAAAAAGAAATTGTTGCAGCAACGTAACATTGATTATTTGTTTTTTGAAGATCCGAAGAGACATCAAATTATTTGGTGTGCTTGGAAATTTGATGAAACACCTATCAAAACCATATGAATAGAATAAGTTTATGTGGATCAAATAAAAGTTACTTAGTAGAAGAATTCGAGTTTATGAACATCACTATGGATGTGGATGCAAATTTCCTTGGATCACGTGCTGATCACGCTGAGCAATCTGCATAAGATGAAGATTAACTCTTGACACCGGTGGTGTCTGCCACGGGGACTCCGATGCCACAATTAGAATAATGCCCTTATGAAAGTATTTATTTTTCTGTATTTTAAGAATTTTAAATACAAAAAGAATTACCCGAAAATAACTGTGTTTGGCTATTTACTGAGGCAGGAGGAGCCAACTGCTCGCAGATGAGTTAGACACGTGGCAGGTTGGGCGCCAACTGCTCGTAGACGAGTGAGACACGTGGCAGGTCGGGAGCCATTGATGGTTTTAACCTCTTGTGGATGGTTGCAACTTCCGTCAAAGGTAGTAACTTTTCGTTGATGGTTATAACTTCCCATTTGGAGAGACCTTTCTTGTAGGTTCGTGTGCTCAGCTGAGCATGGTGGTCGGCACCGAACACTATTCCTCTACTGTAAAAAGAGTGTTCTGCCGAGTTGCATTGGGCCTATATTTTGGCTTTCTGTACTTGTATCCGATTTGGGTTGGCTTCTTGGAAGGATCCAAATTTTTGTGTTTTTTTTTCATCCTGCTGGGCTAAGGATTATTTTTGGCTCCATCTATTTTTATTTTGAGCTGACCATGTTTATTTTTCTTATAACTTAAAAGTAGAGGAGATGTATTTTCACTGAGGAGTCCCGCCAAATATAGAAGTAGAATACCAAGAAATATGCTAAAGTTGAGGTCGACGTTTCTGTTGTGGAGGAAATATCTCTTAAAAAGGAAAAAATGACTTATTGGATTGACCTCCTTGGTCGTTAAGGAGCTATTTGAGAGACTTGAAGTTTCTTCTGCTATTGAAATGTAGTATGCTGAAGACAAATTGATCTGCTTGTAGAGTCTTCTACTGAAGACGAGGTGATCTACTGGATGAGTTACACAAAGTACTTTCTGAGGTTCTTGGACTTTCTATAAGTAGAGGATCATCCTTAGATGCTTTGCCATGTATCCGCTAGATGTCGTAGACTAACAAGCAAAACCTCATATTCTGCTTCATTATTGGAGGCTCTGGAACCAAGTGTGATGGCTTGCTCTACCATGGTTCCATTGGGTGTAAATAAGGCGTCCTGCTCCGACACCCTTGTGATTTGATGACCCATCCACAGATAAATGCCACATATCTTTGGGCTGCCATTTTCTTGTTTCAGCAAAAGTTGAGGATTATTCCTATGTTGAAGGACCTGACACTGATCTGCTAGCTGACTTTGTTTCCTCGGTAGATGAGGGAGTGGATTCTGCCATGAAATCTGCTAAGGCTTGAGCCTTTATAGTTGTTTTCAGCCATTAGATTAAGTCATATTGGCTCGCCCCTATCACCCATTTAATGAGTTTTTGACAAGCATCTAGGAGGAAGTTGTGCCCCCGACTCTTCTCGTATGTGGGTTGAGCTAACTGTTACATTTGAAACTGCCATTTTTATCGAACTTATGGTGAAGTAATGTTGTTTTTCATTCAACTTTGCTTTTAATTTGTTGACTTAGAAATATTTTCATTGAGGGCGCAAAAGCTTGATTGGCCTCCTTCATGAGTTTCCAACATGCTAAGTCGGAGCTTAAGCATAACTTGAGGATTTAGAAATTAATCATGGATTAAAATCTGTCTTTCTTGGAAATTGCATGGAAATATTGTGTGATCTATTGACCACTTAACAAATCTTAATCGGATTTAAGTAGTCCTGAGTAAGATACTTTTATGCTTAGTGATTGATTAATTGAATTTACCACTCACGGAGAGTGTTATACACTACTGAGGCATTTTGCTTTTGTAGTCTGCTGACAACTTGACTAAACTTAAACGGATTTAAGTAGTCCTGAGTAAGATGCTTCTATGCATTGAATTACCCACTCACGGGAGTGCCATTATCTACTGAGGCGTGATCCTCTACTGAGGCATTTTTCTTGTGTGGTATGCTTACCATTTGAATAAACTTAAACAAATTTAAGTTGTCCTGAGTAAGATGCTTCTATACTAGGTGATTAATTAATTAAATTACCCACTCACGGAGAGTGCTATCCTTTACTGAGGCAATTTGCTTTTGTGGCTGCTGACTACTTGACTAAACTTAAACGAATTTAAGTAGTCATGAGTGAGATTCTTTTTTTGCATTGAATTACCCCCTCACGAAGAGTGCCATCCTCTACTGAGGCATTTTGTTTGTCAGTCTGCTAACTGCTTATCTAAACTTAAGCGAATTTAAGTAGTCTTGATTAAGATGCTTCTATGCTCAGTGATTGATTAACCGAATTACCCACTTATGGAGAGTGTCATTCTCTATTGAGGTATATGTTCTGTACTGCAAGACATGTAGAATGAGTTTTTGTATTTCACTATTCCAAGTGAAGATAGAGTGTTCTTTGCTGAGAAGCAAAATAACATATCCTCTACTAAAGTATACGTAAATATTTGTTTAGAATTTTTGTAAAATCTCTTTTTATTGGCGTGGTCTCTTCAGTCAAGGTAGGTTTTTTATCTCATGAAGAAATTGATTGACTAGAACGGATAACTCTATGTATGTTCTACCGTATGTTCTATCGCCAGTGGCGATGATGGCGGCCAAGTACGGGTAGATAATTGTGCAGAACTTTGAAAATAAATGTGTTTGTGAAAGAAAATTCAAAGTGAATGAATGAAGAAAGTTCTTTTTTATTAAAAGAAGATAGCTTACAACGAGTTTGATTCAAGCTCTCATTGAAAACACTAATTTTTGGATGCAAATTTCCACCGGATCACGCGCTGATCATGCGGAACAATCTACGTAAGATGAAGATTAATTCTTGACACCGCTGTGGTGTTTATCACAGGGACTCCGATGCCAAAGTTAGAACAATGTATTTAGAAAAATATTAATTTATCTATATTTAAGAGAGAATTGTGAATAAAAAAGAGTTACCCGAAAATAACTGTGTTTGGCTATTTATAGAAGCAGGTCGGGAGCCATTGATGGTTGTAACTTCTTGTCGATGGTTATAAATTCCTGTAGATGGTTGTAACTTCCTGTAGGTGGTTATAACTTTCGTCGACGGTTGTAACTTTTCGTTGATGGTTATAATTTCTCATTGGAGAGACCTCTTCTACAGGTTCGTGTGCTCAGCTGAGCATGGTGGTCGGCGTCGAGTACTATTCCTCTGCTGAAAATAGAGTGTTTTGCAGAGTTCCATTGGGTGGTCCAGATTTGGGCTTTCTGTACTTGTATCCAATTTGGACCGGCTTCTTGGTAACGACCCAAATTTTTGGGTTTTCTTATCCTGCTGTGCTAAGGATTATTTTTGGCTCTTACAATGGAAATGAAATACAGAGGGTTAGAATATGCAAAACAGTTTGTCAAGACCATAAAATGGATAAAAGCCATTTAAAAGTGAGAATACTGTAAGCAATGTCAAAGACTCAAATTATTTTATAGTCCATAGAAGTTTTTATTAAAAAAATAGTTTCTCACAAATTGAAGGCTTAATACATTGATAGTGTAAACCAGATAACTGGTGGCCCAAATACATAGGGTGCCTATGAATGATCATCAGGAATATTCACCGAACTAAGAGAATTATGATTAAATTCTTCCAGTCTATCGGTCATAAGATTGAAAATGCCGCACTCCCAGTGTCCCACTATGTCGTCAAGTTCTTTTTGACATTCACCATACCACTCGAAACTGTAGATAAATCAATAAGCCCCAGCAAAATCGTAGTGGATGAAATTACCTTCACACCTAGGAGAATCACTTGCCAAAATAGAGTTAGTACCAACAAACAAGGCATGATTGCCTCTGTCTTCCACCTCTATCCATTTCTACATTTCATGATTATTCTGGTTCAACTTGAAAACCCAAAATTTGTTGGTCATGTAGGTTACTTGGCAGTTATCAGTTCACCAGGTGGTGTGTTTGATTATCACAATGAGTTCCCCAAAGGCTTCCACTTGTTAAAAAACTTAATGTTTTCAGTTTTGAAACTCCCTCTCTCCCACCTTTCTCCCCTACTCATTCCAATTGATTTCTTTCACGCCGTGCCACTACCTTTTTTTTTTGTACCACTGTTAAAAAAGATAATGTTTTCATTTTGAAACTCCCACTCTGCCACTCATTCCAATCAATTTCTTCTAAACTCCCCCTAAACCTAACTCCCTACTCCCAATATGGTTGAAGGAAGAGTTATAGTGAAAAGATGTGTTTGGAAGTGTGTGTCAAATTGTAGGTATACAAAGTGTTTGCATGTGCTTGATCTGAATAGTTGTTTTTTAGCTTGGATTGTAAGGTTCAAATAGAGTTTAGTCCTTAAGATATTTTTTTTTTTCACTTGTATATAGCTTAGGTTGCTTCGAAAACCTTCATGAATATTTTTTTAACACCAATATTCACACCCTAATCTATATCCCTACCCATAGCTGACTCATCTTTACAATTATTACCAACCAATCTCTATGCTTCTTCCACCCCTCCTTTCCCATCCCACTCTTACCAACATAACTCGTGTTTCTACAAGAGTATCCAAAGTAGGCTAATTCTCAGTGGGTAAGAAGAGACATGAGGATATTCCCCGTGCGCGGGGTGGAGGGACACTCGAAATAGTCACAAGATTATCTTGTGTGCATAAATCAAAAGGCTGGCCCTGGGAGCACATCTAAGGATAGTCCTATTTTGTCTACCATATTTACCTTATACTCCACTATTTAAATAGTCTTGGAGCCTATATGCTGATATATATATATTTTTGAATCTAGACTTAAATTAATTTCGGGGTTTATAATCAATCTTGGCCACGAGTTAACTATAGGGAAGGATCTTAACCTCCTTTTCTTGCTTGGCGGCTAGGGTTTTCATTGCTGCCATAACGGCGACCAAAGGAGATGCTCCCTTGGTTGACCATGACGAAGGGGAAAGCCCTTAAAGAAGCTTTGCGCAAGTGCTTTGGGGGGGGGGAAGGTTAGCAAGGATGTTTTGGAGGAAAAAACAACAGATTCAACAAGTTTTAAAAAGGAGGGCGATCCAGTTTTGTTTCCATCGGATGCGGATGTTTCAAGAGGTGGAAATCATGTTTCAAGTCACGTGGTGGTGTTGAAGTTTTCAAGTTTTTAACCGTAGCTCAACGCTATTAGGGAATCAATCCATTATTTCTGGGGAATATCGGGCGAGTTCATTATGGGGCTTCTGGATCAACAACATATTCTAGTCTACTTGCAATTTGAGGTAGAACTTAAAATAGTACTTTCTAAAGAATTTTTCACTATTCGAGGCGTAAGGTATAAAATTTTTCATTGGCATCCTGGATTTAGTCTATGGGCTGATCCGGAATTGGATTCGGTGTGGGTGGAACTCCCAAATCTTCCACTCGCCTTCTGTTTGGCTGCAATCATGAAGGCAATTGGGAATTCTTTTCAGACTTTTTTAAGAATTGATGACGACACGAGATATATATTTTGCTTGTCCTAGAGTTGCACGTATGTGCGTAGAGATGGAAGTCACAAAACCTTTGTCGTCTAGGATCTGGCTTGAGAGTCCTAAGAACGGTGGGTATTGGCAAAAGTTAGAATACCCAGGTTTTAAATATTGTGAACAATGCGCCCTAATAGGACATGAAAAAGAATATTGTAGGAAAATCTTAGGCGTGAAAAAAGGAAGTCATAATAGAAAAGGGGAAAAGGAGATCGTTGAATAGAATGCCAATAAAGAAAAACAGGCGCAAACCGTCATGAAGCAAAAATATGTGCCAATTTCAAAAAAAGAGAAAGATGTGAAAAACACAGTCGAGTCAAGTGGGGCAAAAGATAACCTAGGAGTGGAAATGGGTAGTGATGAAGTAGCAGTAGGATTACAAACATGTGATGGGATAGAATTGGCTGGCACAAAAATCATGGGTAAACAAGAAGTAGTAGTCAAAAAAGAGGACACTGGTAAGAAGGAGACTTTGGGAAGCAAGATTCTTTCTGTTGAGGTAGGATTGGGAGAGATGCTTGGTAAGGACAAGGGAGGAATCACTATTAAAGACAGCTTTGCGGCTTTAGAGATGGTCTTAACGGAAGAGAATGACAAAGGTAATAGCGAAGATTCACTAGTGGTGTTAGATATGTTAGAGAATTAATCTAGACTAGTTCTAGAAGAGTTGTGTCTTTTGGTGTTCCAATGTGTCTTTTAGTATTACTAAGTGTCTTTTACTAAGAGATGTGTCTTTTACTAAGTGGTCATGTGAGTCCTATTTAAACCCATGTATTATTTGGTTTCAATCAATGTGAATCAAGTGAGTTCTCTACACATAAGAGTTCTAGTGTTATCAAGAGATTACAATCTCTCTTGTTTTCCTTATTCTTTTTCATTCACATAGTTGGTTAAATCCCAACAAATTGGTATCAGAGCCTAGTTGAGAGAACCATGGCGTCCAACAACAACAATTCCGTCCAACCTCCACTTCCTTTTCTTACCAGTAAAAACTACAATCATTGGAGAATGAAGATGATGGCCCTATTTGGTTCACAAGACCTATTGGAGATCGTAGAGATTGGTTTCCAAGAGCCCGAAGATGAAACAACTCTTAATGCACAAAACTTGGCCGAGTTGAAGTCTAACCGCAAGAAAGACTACAAAGCCAAGTATTTCATTATGCAAACAATAGATGAAGTTATTTTGGACAGAATTTCAGTAGCCACAACGGCTAAACAAGCTTGGGATATTCTTTATTCTTCATACAAAGGAGATGACAAAGTCAAGATGGTGCGTCTACAAACTCTTCGAGGGGAGTTTGACACACTAAGAATGAAGGAGTCCGAGACTATTGAAGACTACTTCAATCGGGTTATCTCAATTGTCAACCAATTGAGATTGAATGGTGAGAATCTAGAAGACCAAAGAATTGTCGAAAAGATCCTTCGGAGTTTGACTCGAAAATTTGAGTCTAGTGTTGTTGCTATTGAAGAATCCAAGGATTTATCTTCTTTGTCGGTGGAGAGTTTATTGGGATCACTACAATCCCATGAACTACGAATGAAGCAATATGATTCTAGTTCTATTGAACAAGCCTTTCAAACGCAAGTCTCTTTTAGAGATACCTCTAAAGATGGCTTGAGAGGAAGAGGTCGTGGAAGAGCCACTTCTCGTGGTAGAGGAATAGGCTATGGTGGACAAGAGAAATCTCATGATGGTGAGGCTTCATCTTATCGAGGAAGAGGGAGAGAAAGATCTTCCTTATCAAATATTCAATGCTATCGTTGTCATATGTATGGCCATGTCAAGAAATATTGTAGAAAGAAGATGGAGGAGGACAACAAAGAATCCAATTTTATGCATGAGGAGGAAGAAGACAATTTTTTCCTTACATGCAATGTTCATGGCGCTTCCTTAGAAGATGTGTGGTTCGTGGATAGTGGTTGTAGCAACCACATGACCGGGAACAAGAAGGCCTTTGTTGAGATAAATGAGACATTTCAAAGTGAAGTTAGAACCGGAGATGACAACAAGCTTCATGTCAAAGGAAGGGGTGATATTCTTGTCAAAACCAAGCAAGGAATAAAGCGGATCTCAAATATATTTTATGTTCCAGGCCTTAAGCACAATCTCTTAAGTGTTGGGCAACTTCTTTTGAAGGGATATGAAGTCAATTTCAAGGGAGCTTTGTGTGAGATCAAAGATAAGAATGATGTTATCATTGGAAAGGTGGGAATGACCAAAAGCAAAATGTTTCCTTTATCTTTCCAAAGTAACATTAATTCTTGTTTATATACTACTCAAGACAAGTCTTGGCTATGGCATTATCGATATGGTCACTTGAGTTTTAAAACTCTATCTCTTATGGGCAAGAAGAATCTTGTGGAGGGCTTGCCTACAATTCAACTTCAAGATACAGTATGTGAAGGATGTGTCTTGGGTAAGCATAGTAGGAATTCTTTTCCTAGTGGGAAGGCATGGAGAGCATCAAAGCCACTTGAGCTTGTGCACACCGATCTTTGTGGGGCAATGCATACTACTTCAATTGGCGGTAATCGTTATTTTGTTACCTTCATTGATGACTATAGTAGGAAGACTTGGATATACTTTCTAAAACAAAAATCGGAAGTATATGGTTGTTTCAAAAATTTCAAGGTTTTTGTTGAAAAGCAAAGTGGTTTTCAATTGAAAACTCTTCGCTCGGATCAAGGGGGAGAATATATTGATCATGGGCTTCGAGATTTCTTAAAAGAGCATGGTATTCGACATCAATTTTCAGTCCGTGGTACCCCACAACAAAATGGAGTCGCCGAAAGAAAAAATCGCACAATTATGGAGTTGGCTAGAAGTATGTTGAAGGCCAAGGGATTGCCAAATTCCTTTTGGGCGGAAGCGGTAGCATGTGTTGTTTATCTATTGAATCGTTCCTCTTCTAAAAGTGTGCAAGATAAGACGCCACAAGAAGCTTGGAGTGGACACAAACCAAGTGTTGATCACTTGAGAATTTTCGGAAGCATTGCCTATTCACATGTACCGGATGAAAGAAGGAAGAAGCTAGATGACAAGTCCGAGAAATGCATTTTTGTTGGATATAGTGAATGTTCCAAGGCATACAAGTTGTATAATCCCCTCACCAAGAAACTTATTATAAGCCGTGATGTGAAGTTCAATGAAGGAGAATCTTGGAATTGGAAAGAAAATGCAACCAAAGAAAATTCAAGTTGCATAGAAATCGAAGAAGAAATTGAAGCTCCAATTGAAGAAAACGAAGAGGATGGTGTTCCACCTTCTTCTCCCAATTCTACTTCATCACCCTCTTCATCTTCAAGTTCAACTTCAACTTCAAGTTCCCCTTCGAAGAAGACAAGGAGTATCCAAGATCTTTATGAACAAACAAGTAGCAATTTGGGTGACGATTTGGCCAATTTGGATGATGATTTGGTTAATTTTGCTTTGTTTGTTGATGCCGATCCACTTATGTTTGAAGAGGCTTCTAAAGATGAGAAGTGGAAGCTTGCAATGGATAATGAAATTGATGCTATTCAAAGAAACAAGACTTGGGAACTTGTTGATCTCCCAAATGGCAAGAAACCCCTTGATGTGAAGTGGGTTTACAAAACAAAATTGAACTCAAAAGGCGAGGTTGATAAGCACAAAGCACGCTTGGTGGTGAAAGGCTACAAACAAAAGTATGGTGTTGATTTCCAAGAAGTATTTGCACCCGTGGCTCGCCTTGAAACAATTCGAACAGTACTTGCATTGGCAGCTCAAAGAGAATGGAAAGTCTATCAAATGGATGTCAAATCGGCATTCTTGAATGGCTTTCTTGAGGAGGAAGTTTATATAACTCAACCACCTGGTTATGTGAAAATTGGAGAAGAAAAGAAAGTATGTCATTTGGAAAAAGCCTTATATGGGCTTAAACAAGCACCAAGGGCATGGTATAGTCGTATTGATGGCTATTTTTTGAAGAATGGTTTTAAAAGATGTCCCTTTGAACATACTCTATACACCAAGGAAGGATCTCATAATGATTTTTTGATAGTATGCTTATATGTTGATGATTTAATCTTCACCGGAAGTTGTTCAAGTATGAATGAAGATTTCAAGAAAGCTATGATGAATGAGTTCGAGATGACCGATATGGGACTACTCCATTATTTTTTGGGCATTGAAGTTAAACAACAAAGAGATGGGATTATCATCACTCAACGGAAGTATGCACAAGAATTATTAAGAAAGTTTAGAATGGAGGGCGCACTACCAATTAGCACACCTATGGAGGCTGGTTTGAAGCTAAGCAAATGTGAAGACAATAGGCATGTTGATGGAACTCTTTATAGAAGTCTTGTTGGTAGTCTTATGTACTTGACTTCCACTAGACCCGATCTTATGTTTGCGGTGAGTATGCTTAGTAGATTCATGGAATCTCCTAGGCAAAATCATTGGGAAGCTGGAAAAAGAGTCTTAAGGTATGTGAGTGGAACAATTCATGAAGGCATTCAATTCACGAAAGTGGAAGAACCAAGTTTGGTAGGTTATTGTGATAGTGATTGGGGAGGAAGTGTTGATGATAGTAAAAGCACTTCCGGATATGTTTTTAATATTGGTTCCGGCGCAATCTCATGGGCATCTAAAAAGCAAGCTATTGTGACTCTCTCTACAACCGAGTCCGAATATGTCTCACTGGCTTTTGCATCTTGTCAAGCACTTTGGTTGATTTGGGTTTTGAGTGAACTCAAGCATGGACCTGTTAGTTCTCCTACACTGTTTTGTGATAACAGTTCGGCTATTTCACTTACAAAGAATCCGGTTTTTCATGGCAAAAGCAAGCATATAAGGATCAAATATCATTTCATTCGAGACTTGGTTAAGGAGAGACATATCAATGTGAAATTTTGCAGATCTCAAGATCAAGTTGCCGATATTTTCACTAAAGCTTTGAAGACCGACACATTCAACAAATTGAAGAAGAAGCTTGGAATGGTGATAGTCTAGCTTAAGGAGGGATGTTAGAGAATTAATCTAGACTAGTTCTAGAAGAGTTGTGTCTTTTGGTGTTCCAATGTGTCTTTTAGTATTACTAAGTGTCTTTTACTAAGAGATGTGTCTTTTACTAAGTGGTCATGTGAGTCCTATTTAAACCCATGTATTATTTGGTTTCAATCAATGTGAATCAAGTGAGTTCTCTACACATAAGAGTTCTAGTGTTATCAAGAGATTACAATCTCTCTTGTTTTCCTTATTCTTTTTCATTCACATAGTTGGTTAAATCCCAACAAGATAAGGAGACGAAATCTGGCAATAATATGGCAGCAAAGACAGTGGAGGAGATTGAGGCCGAGAAGAATAATGTGATTGAACATGGGCTGAATAATTTAGAAGTAAGTTCTGCTAGCAATTTGACTGAGAGCAGGATTAGGAATTTCAGGACTGATTGTAAAGATTCGGGCTACTCGACTAGCTGGATAGAAAGGGCCATTCAAGCTGCAAAAAATGATTCATCTCATGATAGTTTCGATCAGGAAGTGGAGGGGTTACCACAAATCAGGAAACAAGCTGACCAGGTAGTGAAAACAAGGGACCTAGAGGCTGCTGTTAGGGGCGACTAAACAGATAATTCTACTGTTTCAAAATCAGGTATTGGTGCAGGAAAATAGGTCGGTTTGGAGGCAGCAATTCAGGCACTTGGCAGTCCAGGGAGCATGATGCATTATTCTGCAGAAAATACATTAACTCAGGAAATTGGCAGGGATATAACGATAGTGGCAGGGGATCAGGCAATGGGAGCAGGGTCGAACATGTTATTACATGCAGGCAAGGAGGCAGAGAATAACAAGATACTTGAGTTCGATGTAGGGGCGCAGCAAATACAACCAATTCATGATACTCCACAGGTAGACGAAAAGATGGCGAATGGGGTGAGGAATAGTCCGGACAAGGAACCCAGTATGAGTTCGCTGGGGGAAACTTTAGAAAAAGCTATTAATCTATTCAAAGAGAGCCATAGATTAAAAAAGAAAAAGAAAAAGTTAAATATCAATACGCTTGAAAGCACCGGTGATGATAGTGATGATGTTGACTCTAAATCAGAGTTAGGGCCTCAGGCAACTTCAATGAGTGATTTGAAATTGGGTGCTTCGTCAGAAGTAGAGAAGAGGAGTAGCAAGAATACGAAAGTCAGAATGGTGATATCTCCGGGTACTCAGTATAACGCTAAGAAGGCAACTCTCCCCTCTTAGGTTAAGAATGATTGAAAACATTATGTTCCGGAATGCTCGTGGAGTAGGTAATAGAGCCACGAGGAGTAGACATAAAAGAATTGCGGTAGATTACAAGGTTAGAATATTAATGATAGCAGAACCAATGATAAAGGATAGTCGTCAAATGGAGATTGGTAACACGATTTGATTATCAGGTTTTTCGTCCAATGAAGCAATGGGCGGAAAGTTATGGATCTTTTGGGCTGTGGATATGGAGGTCTCAGTGATGGTTATGATTGACCAGTTGATTCATTGCAAGGTAACTGATTCGCTTTCTCATATATTTTTTATTTTCTTTGCTTACGCTAAATACTTAGTGGAGGAGAGAAAGATATTATGGGAGAATCTTGAACAATTGGCTATGAATTTTGATGACCCGAGGATGGTAGGGGAGATTTTAATGCCACTATTTATGATAATGAAAAAATGATACGAAACAATCTATCCTTGACTAGCATGTCAAATTTTTCGGATTGTATTGAAAATTGCGGATTACATGACTGTGGCTTAACTGGACCAAAGTTTACTTGGTGTAATAATAGAAGAGGGAGAAACCGTATCTGGGCATGATTGGATAGAGTTCTTGTTAATTAGACATGGCTTTCGCAGCTGCCTAGTACGAAGGTGGAACATTTGAAGCGTATGTTCTCAGATCATGCGCCGCTACTGGCTTCTATGCCTGTACATACCAGATCTGGTTTTACACCTTTCAGATTCTTTAATATGTGGACGACACATATGGCTTTTGCTTCTTTAGTTTAATCGGTTTGGTGTGTGGAAGTGGGTAATATGAGGGCTTTTGACACAATAGATTTGAAACTTAAAGCTCTTCGCAGAGCTCTTATTAAGTGGAACAAAGAGGTTTTCGGTAATGTCTTTAGTAGACTTAAAGCATTGGAAGATGAGATGAATCAATGGGTAACAATTTTATTCTCTGGATGGGTGGATGAATGGATGCAATGGCTTCAACTTGGAGGCGAATTGGGATGTTGATGCATGTTGTAACCTTTTTTTTTTTTTGAAAGGCAAGCATTGGGGGTTATATGGGCTCCCTAGATTACTGAAAAAAGAGAGTAGAAGATTGGTTACATTCATGCATATTTTCTACCCCTAGCATCATCAAATACAATTTTCTTAATGTCTTCCGCAAAAGAACTAGGAATTATCTCTATAAACTCATTGTTAGGAAGTAGCTTTGCCAGTTTATCCGCTGCATGGTTTGTTTCCCGTGCTGTGTGTCGGATCCTGCATCCCGCAAACTTTTTGAGTGCCCCCTTAATCCTTTTAGTAGTGTGAATTGCTTCCCATGGAAGAGCTTTATCAGAAGTGAGATACTTAACAACAATATTGGAGTCCATGCTAAATTCCACTCGCTGAAGTCCATATCGCTCACTACACCAAAAACCCCCATTAGCAACGGCTCTATACCGTGGGCGTAACCCATTATCACGGCTAAGAGCCGTGGGCTACAGAGGCGTCGCGAAATTTGTTGTAACGGCTATAAACAGTTGCTAAACATTGTAGCAACGGTTTTATGCTTGAGTAGGGGTGGTGATTTTCAGCATTTAGCCACGGTTTTAAACCGTTGCAAGAACAATAGCAACGGTTTTTAGCCGTGGCAACAATAGCCACGGTTCTAAGCCGTGAAAAAGTGTGGATATTAGCAACGATTTTAAACCGTGGCTAACAAGGTAGCAACGGTTTTAAGCCGTGGCTAACCCTGGCCACGGTTTGAAGCCGTGGCTAAACAGTGAGAAATAAACCGTAGCTAACAAGGTAGCAACGGTTGTAAGCCGTGGCTAACCCTGGCCACGGTTTGAAGCCGTGGCTAAACAGTGAGAAATAAACTGTAGCTAACAAGGTAGCAACGGTTTTAGGCCGTGGCTAACCCTGGCCACGGTTTGAAGCCGTGGCTAAATAGTGAGAAATAAACCGTGGCAAACATCATAGCAACGGTTTTTAGCCGTGGCAAGATGCAACCACGGTTGTAAGCCGTTGGCAGGTAAAACAAAATTCAAAAAAAAAAAGAAATCTGGTTTGTTGCAACGGTTTCAAACCGTTGCAAATTAATATAATCGAAAAAAAAAATTTATATTTTTTTTTGCTGCTGCAGCAAAATCACAGCCGTCGCACCTGCAAAATCAGTCCGTACTATGGTTTGTGTCATGCCTCCGGCACGAATAAGATTCCACAAACTATATGCTAAATAAATACAAAATCAACCGTAAAAAGGAACTTGTCAAGTTTTGACGCCAAACAAAAACATGTAAACAAATAGCACTAATGTACAATAACAGGATTAACCTGAACAAATGGAACCTTGTTATATCATGTTTCGCTCGCATCTAAACCAAAAGAATTTCTCTATGTTTTTTCCAACAATACAAATCCACCTAGTTATAATGTAAGAAAATACATTGATGCCCTTAGGAACAGGCCCCATTTCTTTCGGTAGTTGCTTGTTCAATATACTAAAAATGATGAGAATGCAACACCTGGTAGTTGCTTGTATATGGCACCGGTGATGGTTGATACAACGACACACTTTGCACCCCAGAAACAAGCAATGTATGCGCATTCTCCTGTCCAACATACTGCTGCCCGTACTGGCTCAGACCTTCAGAGCCCTGCAGTATAAAAATTAGTCAGTACTCAATGACAGACAAACATGACCTATAAAGATTGCTAATAAACCAATGACAGACAAACATGACCTATAATTTCTGGTGTACTAGTATATGCATGAATCTTAGCCATAAAGACATGCCTGGAGATTTGTATATCTATTGTGATACATTAATTGTCTGAGACACCCAAGCTATATCATTGATGTACCAAAAAAGACTGACACATGTGAAATTTTTTAAGAATTTTTTTTCCTATTTTCATTTAGAGAAGAAGATTCAAAACTATATGGATGGAACTATGAGATTAATCAGTAACATACCTCATGGCCATTGCCACTGACCACATCAGGTGCATCAACTCTTCTATCAGGATAACTCAATCTCATTGGCATTGGTTTCTTTCCAAAGTGGTACAAAGATTTAGCTCTCCTTACTGGAACTGTCCCCTTTGGACATCCATCCCCACTAATTTCATGCCATGTTTGCCATGCAATACTACCACTACTTCTCAGTCCTCCTTGTTCACTTTCATTGTAATTTGTCTTCACCATCTCTTTTACTCTTCTTGGCCTCTCTGGTGCAACCCTCTAAATTCAAGCCAAAACTCACATTAATTTGTTTCTCTAATATTAATTTCAACATACAAACATGTCAATTAGAAGGAAAAAAAAATTGAAAAAATATATATAGATTTTTACCTGGATTTTGTGGTTCTTTAGAAGAGGGTGATCTAAAGCTGGGTGGATGCTTCCCTCGCCGATTTGCTTTCTTGGAGGTTTGGTTTCACGGTCGTTTTGCTGCCTGGTCTGCTTGCTTACGGGACGCTCTGTTTGATTTCCTGGACAGAGTTTGATCTATCCTGGATTTCCTGGACATAGTGTTGATCGACCCTGGGCATAGTTTGATTTCCTAGTCGTTCCTGGACAGAGAGTTTTGACTTCCTGGACAGAGTGTTGATCGAGTTTTGATCGATTCTGGACAGTGTTTGATTTCCTAGTCGTTCCTGGATTGTGTTTTCCTGATCGATCCTGAGTTTTGGACGCAGGTTTGCCAATCGGGTGGAGTCTTTCACCATCCAGGGCGTGGATATTGCCTGCTCTGCTTGATTACGGGATGCCCTGTTTGGTTTCCTGGACAGAGTGTTGATCGTTTTGTTTCCTAGTCGCCCCTGGATTCTTGAACGATTTCCTGGTTTTCCTGATTCCTAGACGGCGAGTTTTGGATTGGTTTTCTCACCCTTGGTTTTTCCTGGACTGTGCTCTTGGTCGCAGATTGGCTACTCGGGTGGTTTCTTTCAACATCCAGGGCGTGGATATAGTCTGATTGTGGCGACGTATTGTCCTCATGGCGGTGTCTCAGCCAGCCACGGGGGCTGTCCCTGCGGCTGGCAAGGAGGAAGCGGAATATTCTAGGCCTTCCTTTGCGCAGGTGCTTGGGAAGGCGATGACAGATACCCTTGATGACAAGCCGACGGATTCCATGACATTTCGAAAAGATGGCAGTCCGGCTTTGCGGCTATCTGATTCGGATGTTGCGAGAGGTGAGTCTCATGTTTCTAATCATATTGTAGTTATGAAGTTCTCCAGTTTCAGGCCGTCTTTGGATTCGATACGAGACTCCATTCATCGATTTTGGGGGATATCCGGCGATTTCATAATGGGTCTTATCGATCCTAGGCATGTGATGGTTTATTTACAATTAGAAGATGAGGTCAAGAAAGTGCTATCCAAAGAATCTTTTACGATTCGTGGAGTTCGATACAAAATGTTTCGTTGGCATCCAGGTTTTAGTTTACGGGCGGACCCGGAATTGGCTCCCTTATGGGTTGAACTTCCTAATCTTCCTTTCACTTTTTTTCTCCCGGCAATCATGAAGGCGATTGGAAACTCCTTTGGCACCTTTCTACGGATTGATGATGGTACGCGATATTTTGCTCGTCCAACGGTTGCTCGCATGTGTGTTGAGATGGAAGTATCTAAACCTCTCCCACACAAGATATGGCTTGAAAGCCCAAAATATGGAGGATATTGGCAAAAAATTGAGTATCCTGGATTCAAATACTGTGCCCATTGCTCTTTAATTGGCCATGAGAAAGATTATTGTCGAAAATTGATTGGAAGGAAGACTGCCAAACCAACTCCTATGGGAGCTCCCGATAAAGAGGTTCCCTCTCGTGATAAATCCAAGCGAAAACAAACTATGGTTGAAGGGATGCAAGAGTCCCAAGAGCCGAAACAAATGTATGTCCCGGTGGTCAACAAAGGCACTAGTGGAGCCAAAAATTCGCAAGGAGTTGAGATAAGTATTGCACATGATAAAGACACAAAGGAGAAGACAAGGGAAGAGGCCTCCGACAATGTGATATCGCTTAATAAATTCGGGGTCCTTGCGGAAGAACACTCGGAAGGAGTTGGAGAGGATAATGACGTAGATACTAAACCACAAGAAGCACATAAGATGGCGGATCAACACACAAGGGGGACTAAAGCTGAAACTGAAAATACACAAGACATTTTAAAGGGGGCTGGCTACACATCCTCGGAAATCCAAATGGCAAGGCCGACAGAGCCATGTGATGAAGCAAAGTCTGAAGACGGACTTACTAAAGCGGCACCGCTATGGATGGTCCCTTTTGTGGCCGATAGTAGCTCCGAGAATGATCAAGGTCAGTCCAAACTTGCTGAAACAGAGGATCAGCTGTCCTCACAGGCTGCTGTCCTCATAGATAAGCGCACAGATAGACTTTCCTCGCCGGCAGCGTTTTCGCCAAATACAGGGGGCTCAAACAGAGCTGCTTTGCTGTCCAGAACAGCGGACAGACTGATGAAAGAGAGTCATGCAACAGGGGATATAAATATGGCGAATGTGACGCAACGAACAGGGGATAAATTGGCGCATTCTGCCTCAAGGAATTACACCTTTGTTTTGCTGGATTCGGGGACCAATGCACTGGATGATTTAGGACAGCAGGGGCATTGCTCAACACTGAAACAGAGTACACAATCTCTGCAAAAGCCGCAGGGAGATGGAACCTTTATTTCACCGAAATTGCATGCCGACAACTTTCAAGCTTCGGAAGAAACCGTTAATGCACAACAATTGCAGCTGCAGGTAGGATGCTCTGAGGTTGGCAATCATGCTTTGTCGGATGATGAATCATATGCAAATACGTCTTCTAATAACATGGTTGAGGCCGGTCATCAATCTGATGAAGCGAGGACGAAAGGTAAAAAGAAGAGTACAAAGACTGGACCCGTGGGGGGGAGCCGGCGAGTGACACGCAATATGATTCATCCAGGTGTCCCTAATGATAGATAATATAATGTTTTGGAATGCACGGGGAGTTGGCAACCGGGCGACCCGTAGCAGACTAAAAAAGCTGGTTAAAGATAATAATATTAAGATGCTTGCCATTGCGGAGCCGATGATCCAAGCGTCAAGGCACATGGAAATTGCAGGCAAAGTCAGTCTGCCTTGCTTTGCAACGAATGAGGATGTTGGCGGGAAAATATGGCTCTTTTGGGATAATAACTTACAAGTGGACATATTACTCCGCACCGATCAATTGATTCATTGTAAGATTACTATCCTTTTTTCCAATATTGTTTTCTTCATTTCCTTTGTATATGCAAAATGTTCAGTTCAGGAGAGAAGAACATTATGGGAGGCCATGGAGCACATTGCCATGGGTATGGATGAAGCATGGATCATTGGCGGCGACTTTAATGTCATTGTGGACGGCGATGAAAAATTAGGCGGTCGTCCTTATAATCATCTGGCTACATCAGATTTTTCTAGATGTATCTCGAGCTGCGGACTTACAGATTGTGGGTTTGAAGGACCAAAATTTACTTGGTGTAACAACCAAAGAGGAGATGACAGAACCTGGGCTCGACTGGATCATTTTTTGGGTAATGCAGACTGGTCTATTCTTATGCAGCATTCTCGAGTTGATCATCTCCTTCGGGTGTACTCGGATCACGCTCCACTGCTTCTTTCTTTGCCTCTGACACAGAGGGCAGGTATGTCCCCTTTCAGATTCCAAAATATGTGGTTAACTCATGATGATTTTTTGGGATTTGTGGACAGAAACTGGAACTCTCCGGTAGGTGGTTCTGGAAATATGTTTAACATGGCCATGAAACTTAAGCGCCTTAGAGGAGCTCTGAAAATATGGAATAAAGAAACTTTTGGCAACATTTTCAGCACTATTCGAGGATTGGAAGATGAGATTGCCCGATTGGAATTCAGTCTAATGCAGGGTTGGGATACAAATGATATGGTTAATCTGAATAGATGTCAGGCTGAACTCAAACTGGCTCTGGTAAGAGAAGAAATTTACTGGCAACAAAAATCAGGAGAAAAGGAGTTTAAAGAAGGAGATGCATGCACTAAATTTTTCTTTGCTTCTGTCAAAACCAAGCAAAAAAGGCGAATGATATCAAAAATCCAAAACAGGGCAGGGAATTTAATTACGGATCCGAGAGATATTATTTTAGAAGCGAATAATTTTTTTGAAGATTTGCTTTCAGCAGGAGGATACCAAGAGGATCTAGATCTTATGGAGTGCATTCCGCGTTTGATAAGGGCGGAGGACTGTGATTCAATCATGAAGTCTCCGAATTTAGAGGAAGTCCGACAAGCTGCTTTTAGCATTCCACATGATAGTGCACCGGGCCCGGACGGCTTTACAGCTGGTTTCTTTCACAGATGCTGGGATATTATTGGTCTGGATATTTGGAAAGCCGCGAAGGAATTTTTTGATTGCCAAGCGATGCCAGGTAGCTTCTCTTCTAATTTTTTAGCTCTTATTCCTAAAATTGAAGAGCCCGTTTCTTATTCTGATTTTAGACCTATCAGTCTGTGCAATGTGGTTTATAAAATTTTTAGTAAGATCCTTTGTTTGAGATTGGGGAAGATACTCCCAAATGTTATTTCTTTAGAGCAGGGGGCTTTTGTTCAAGGGAGACTTATCTCAGAGAACATTGGCTTGGCACAAGAATTAATGAGGGAGATTGGCAATAATGTAATTTTCAAGCTGGATATGGAAAAGGCGTATGACAGAATTGAATGGGGATATTTATTGGCGGTCCTTCGTAAATTTGGTTTCAACAACAGAATATGTCATCTGATTTCAAATTGCGTAACTCAATGTGGTTTTTCGGTGTTGATGCAAGGCAAGTATGACGGGTATTTCAGATCCTCCAGGGGTCTTCGACAAGGCGACCCTCTCTCCCCTTTGCTCTTTGTCATTGCTGCGGAAGTTCTAAGTAGAGGACTCTCTCGAGCTTTTCGTAGAGGGGAAATTGGTTTTTATCATGCTCCAAGGACGGCCTCCCCGATTACTCATCTCCTATACGCTGATGATTCACTGGTTTTCTTGAATGGTAGGAAAAAATCCATTGCGGGATGTATGAAATTTATTGATAGATACTGTCGGGCTTCAGGAGAGAAAATTAATACGGCCAAAAGTTCGTTCATGATTGATGAAAAAGTGAGTGCCGAAAAACTTATCATGATCAGATTATGGACAGGCTTTTCTTACAAACAGTCCCCGTTCACGTACCTTGGAGTTCCCATCTATCAAGGCAGATGCAGAATTTATTATTATGATGATTTGGTTAATAAGATCCACAATAGAATTCAAGGCTGGAAATCACGATTATTGTCGCCTGGGGGAAGATTGACTTTGATTCGACATGTCCTTTTGTCTATGCCGATTTACACTATAGCAGCTACAGTGGTACCTATGAAGGTTTTGCATTCTATTCAGAAATTGATTGCAGATTTCTTTTGGGGAGATCATGACGGGAGACATAAAAGGAAATGGATTGCATGGCAAAAAATCAGTGTTATTAAGGAAGAAGGTGGATTAAATGTTCGAAGTCTGGACGACTCTATTAAAGCTTTTCGAATTAAATCCCTTTGGAATCTGATACATTCCAACTCTTTATGGGCAAATTTCTTAAGGAAAAAATATTTTAAGCCAGGGGTTCCAATCCGAAAGCCGGAGCTTAAAGCTGGGGCCTCACCTTTCATGAAAGAGTTGCTGATGCATAAAAATTTCATAGTGGAAAATTCCACCTGGAGGATTACTCGAGGTAGCGTCAGTTTCTTTGAAGAACAATGGGCTAAGGATGAACTATTTATAAAGATTGGGGAAGCGGAGACCAATGATACTTGGCCTTCCTTACGGCTGATGTGCAGGGATAACTTCAGAATGCTAACCCCGGGAATGCAATGACGCGCTCAAGAGGCTTATAAGACAATAGTGAAGGGTGATGATGGCGATCGAGACACCAGAATTTGGATGCCCACTAAGGATGGTATATTCTCTATCAGCTCTGTTTGTAAAATCCTAGGTGGTAGAGGGACACCTGATGATTTCTGGAATTGGATATGGCACCCTCTTTTGCCTTCTAAAATTTCCGTATTCACATGGAAAATTATTAAAAGGGCTATTCCCATAGATGGTGAAATTAGAAGAATTGGGTTTCAGTTGGCTTCTAAATGCGGCTGTTGTGTTCATTCTGCGGAGGAAACTATAAAACATCTTTTCTTGGAGGGTGAATTAGCATGTAGAGTGTGGAGACATTTCGACTTGATTTTTGACATTCACGTTCATAGGCCGGTTGAAGTCTATACCATGTTAAAGGCGTGGTTCAGGAAGGCGAACAAATCTACTTTATCAGGTACCCTCATTCATCTCACTCCTCTTTTTGTTTTATGGGAGCTTTGGATTCAGCGAAACAGAAAACTTTATGATGGGAAGGAATGCTCGTTCAGCTATGTAATCATTAAAGTGTATAACTGGATCAAATGTGTTGCAAAATTTTTTATTCCTAAATCAAAGGACAATAATGGGGCTTTGCTCACTAGATTGGGTATCCAGGAAACTAAAGTAACACTGACTCCGCCCCGGGTGGTGTATTGGACTTTTCCTCCTATGGATCTTGTAGGGAGAAGACTATTGCTGGAGGTTTTGTTATTAGAAATGAAGAGGGTAACTTTGTGGCGGCCGGACAATGTTTTTTCGGAGAAGGAACAAATAATTCGGCAGAAACGAGGGCCTTGCTTGAAGGATTGAGATTTTGTGTTACCCAAGGTGTCCGTCCATGTGTCATTCAAACGGATTCCATGGTGGTTAAACAATGGCTTTCCCAGCAAACAAAAATACCTTGGTTCCTAAGCAATTGGTGGAGGGAGATACGGGCGATGACAAAGGATACGGGGTGGCAATGCATTCATGTGTTCAGAGAGACCAACTCAGTGGCTGATGCCTTGGCCATTTTAGCACAAAAGGAGCATCGTTCTCGTACTTATTCATGGGGATCGCTTCCTAAAAGAATAAAGTCCCTAATTATTCTTGACAAGAATAAGACGGCATATCTTAGACTTCCGGCTTTTAAATGTGCGTGAATTTCTTTGATGCTATTTGGTTATGGAAGTATGAGGGTCTTAGGACTCAATTTGGCGAGTGTGCTGGATCAGTAGGGGTGAATTGGAGCAGCATATATCTGAAAAAACAGGGGATATACTCTGTTTTGACAGGGTATATGATTGGAAAATGTGCGGGTTTTCACCGGTATTGCGCTGCCTGCATGCGGACAGCGTGGCCTGCATTGTTGGACTGTTTCTTGTGCCCTGTTTCGGGACAGTTATGTCTTGCTGGACAGATTTATTTCTGGCTGGACGGCGTGATTTCAGCAGATCATGATGGTGCAATCTCGTATTTCTGGCGAGGGAAAGACAATGTGGATTTGAAGGTTTATGTTTCAGCTCTCAGGGCAGCGTGCTCTGCTTGCTGGACAGAGTTCTCTGTCTCGTTCGGACAGCGTGCTCATTGCTTTGGTCTTGGTTGCCGAATTTGCTTTTTTAATTTCCAAGCTTTCGCAGTCTGCGTGTGGAAGTGTTTTTGGACAGCATATGCGGTTCGACTCTTGCAATCTGTTTTTTGGACAGACTATGTGCTCTTTGGACAGACTCTGCGGTTTGGTTAGGTGTGGCAATGGCTCTTGCATTCTGCGGTATTTGGATGCCTGGATATGTATGGTTATTAGACAGCCTCTTAGTATGGAGAATAGTGTGTGCTATTCTATAGGTAGGGTGTGTTTTTGTGCTATCTTTTGGTTTCATTACTTGGTTAAGTATGGGTATGGCTTTGTCGCATCTTGTTAGAAATATTTTTTGTTTCTTTCTTTTTGCTTGGGTTTTTAATACGGGTAAAGTCGTAATGCACCCCCGTATAGTATGTAAGTCAACTTTTTTGATAATTAATAAAGGTCTGGCATCCCATAGCTGCCCCTCCCCTCTGGAGGTTTAATTAAAAAAAAAAAAAAAAAAAAAAAAAAAAAAAAAAACACAATCAATGATATCTCCATCTGGGCTATACACACAGAAAACAAGTGATATAAAGACCAAAAAGTTAAATTGTTGAAGTATCTAAGCTTTATCATTTGTCATAAGTTGTAGTACCTAAGCTTCTGTCATTTGTAATAAATACCTGAATGGTTGCAATAGCTGGTTTGTTGATCTTGTCCAAGTGCCTTTGTATCCTTTCAAATCTCAAGCTCCCCACATGCTTGTAATGGGTGTAATTCAATCTGTGACCCATAACCATTGTAGATCCTTGGAAGAAAACAATGAGCAAAAGAAGAAGAGTGGTGGTGGAGGTAGTCCTCCTCTTTAAGGTATCCATCTCATCTCTCATTCAGTGCCAACCCCAAACTCCAACAAAAACTCTCACACTCAGAACCTTACAAAACCATTACTGGAAAGACTTGGAAACTAGGATAAACACAAGAGACCCCTCTTAATATAGCTAACTAATAATGGGAAAGCAATATGGATATGTGCTCTCTTAAAGGAACCTGGAAAGAAGAAGGCTTAAAAGAGTGAGAAAATTGGGTTGTATGTGTGTGTATATACATCAACATCATCAACTTTGTATTCTCACCAAAATATGGAGAGTAGCTTCAAAGCCATTATAAAAACTTGACCTACCCATGTCTATGCACCCTTTATTACACCTTGAATATCCCCATCTGCCATCTCATTATAAGCTTTTAATGCATTTTCCTGACTGTTTTTTCATCTTCATCTGCCACACCTAATCTCATGTTTTTCATCTTTCCACACACAATGTCGTAGACATATAATACGGTTTGCGCAATGTCGACTGTAAAATAATATTCATTCATAAGCTTTATAATGACCGATTTCAAGTATAAACAATATTGTGTGTGTATCATTGAAAAAACAGGAATGAATGAAAAAATCTAACCTGTATTTCTGGCAACAAACCGGAGGTATTGCAAACAAGAATGGCAGCAATGGCACCAAATGCGTGGAAGAATTTATCTACTTGACTTCCTTTGATTTTGTAATCCCGGCTACTATTTGTGTTGGACTTTCCTGCAAAAATCATGTCATCACTCCACTCACTCAGTTATGCACATTCCAGTTCCAATATGAAGAGAGAATGTGGTGTTCAAAGACTAAAAACTAAGACGTAAAAATACTGCAAAAAAAAAGTAAACAATAGCAGATTTTGGGACTTACTGCAAGGGACGATCTGCTGATGATGCGAGGTACGCACTGCTGCTGCTGCTGCGAGGAAATCACTGCTGCTGCTGCGAGGGATGAACTGCTGCTCTGCGAGGGACGCACTGATGCAAGCTTGCTGCTGGTCGCAAACCAGAGTGCGCTCTGTTTCACTGCAGAGTACCCACTGGCCAAATCATCGAACCACTTGCGCTGATGCCATTTCAGCTGCCATTGTCCTTTGCCATACTTCAACAAATGTAATTTTTCTCTTCAAATGTTCTGCTTATTCAGTGGATCTGGTATTGTTCTTCAATGGCATTGAAATTGCAGTAGTTGTGCCTTTTCATCTTCTTACGGATTGTATAGGAAACCCAGGAAAGCATAATATAGCATGGTGATGGGCAGTGACACAATCATTCCAAATATCACTCTGCAAGTCAATATAGATACATAAAGAATTCACAATATAAACGGATGCTGATAAACAAAATAAACATGAATATATGAGACTTATGCGGTGCTTAATACGTCTGGGTGTAGGTTATACTCCCTTGCAAATACAAAAGGAACTATTCCTTGTGGTAGAGCAGCCTGAATAATCAGAAACAAGTTTAGTATTCAATACAAGAAACCTTTTTTATTGATATCCAATACTTCATCACTAACCTTTTTTACCCAAACAGAAGAAGAAAAAAAAAATCAATAAGACAGTAAAACTAAAAAGAGGAGCATTGTGTTGATTAGACATTTCCTTGCTGCTTAAAATAAAATAATTACCAGTAGCACACTGCTGATGCCTGACATACCCAACTCATAGAAAAATGAGACATAGGCAATGCACTTAAGTGTTTCACTGCATTGCAAAATGAAATTCTTTAGCCATACATATGCATAATCAACAAAAAAAAAAGTTCACTACACTAATAAACAAGAAACAAAAAAGACTTGAGCATTATCAAAACAGTCTATTGATTTATTACTCCAAGAATAGATCAAGTTATCTATTAACAAATCTACAAATCATACTGGATTGCATGTATGCTCAGAATTTTATCTTACCTCATCACCATCTCACATGAGGAATCGCAAATTGAAGCAATGTTTCTTTTTCAGAGTAGTAACAGAATGCGATCGAAATTACCAATAGCAGGGTCATCACAGTTTGTCAACTAAGATTTGAACTTAATATGGTTATCTTTCCTAAACTCCTAGTATTATCTCTAAAGGCCGTCCCATCTAGAGGAAATGTGTGGAGTTTGGAGTTTATTGCTTGAGGTCTCCTTTGTGGTCTTCTTAAGGAATGGGGGTAGGTGTCTTGTGAAATGCCTTACTGAATCTACGACTCAGCCATGCATTTAACCTACTCAAGACGCCAGGTTTGTTTATATAACTCAATAATATATAAATGCACATTTGCATAAAAATAAAAAATAAAAAGTATCGGTGCTACAAATAAAAAAAAAATCACTAAGACTCACTTAGAGTACCTAATCTTTAAATCGCAAACAACGGAAAAAAAAGGTGCTGAAGATGCAAAAAACAGTAAAATTTCAGTGAAGCAATCAACGTACCCTAGGAACACCATGGTCCAATCTCAGTGAGCCAACTGAGCATATTCAAAATACAGAAATCCAAAAACAAAAGAAAGCATATATGGCTATGTGGAGAATTACCAGGGAATGCCCAACATAGTGAAGCTTCTGACCAGTTTGATCATTCACATACTGGACAAGAGCTGGGAGATCGAACATCACTAATTGATCCCATGACCATTGCCAATAAGTCTGCAAAAATAAGAATCAATCAATCTGCCAGAAGTCTAATCACACAGTGAAGGATCCATGAAATTAATAGAAGAATACCCGGTCATCCGCACTTGCTCGTAGCAACAGGCCATCAACCAGCAAACACCGCCTCGCCCTGTTCGCGACACCACAGATTGTCCCTGCAGTCGTTCCTCACAGCTGTTCCAGGGTCTGTCTCGACCAAGCAAATTCATCCAGAGCCGCACAGGAAAACAGGAGCCATGGTGCTCAAGGACAGATGCTAGATCAATACTTCAACCTGTAAAACCATATGATTAAAACCTACATCACTGACTAAATCCACATAGGAAAGGCTAAAGGTTTTCCTTCTCAACCTGATTTGAAGATTCCTTTTTGTATCCCCCAAATGCAACTAGGAAGACCTTCTCATTTTCATTCACCAAACTGTGCCCCTCAGTTCAGTTGCTTGCACATGGAAATTCATTCACCATGAAGCTCTACATTAGATAAATAGACACTGCAACCAAACTGTGCCCCTCAGTTCAGTTGCTTGCACTCTAGTCCTTTGATCAAGCAGATACCATCCTCTGGTCAATCAATTCTAACTGATATATTTATAAATAAAGAGCTTCTTTCATACCTTCGAAAATGGATTGAACTTGGCCCCAAGCTTGCCTGCAGAAAACTGTATACAAAGAGTAACAAATGAGACACTTCAAACGATGCAGAGGTTGAAAAACTAGTCTTTCCATTACTTATTGTACATAACAGTGTTATGTTAGTTATCATAATATTACTGTCACAATTTTCATGGGTTGTATGATCATGTTCGATCATAATATTCATTTCACTTAGGTATTGAAATTTTCCATTGTAGAAATAAAAATCAACTGAAAGAAAGTAGATTTTGGTGAATACTCGAAATAGCAATTGCTTTGGCAAACCATTGAGAATGGAAAACAAAGATGAGCTTCACATTCCTTAACAACAAATAGATATCGATAAACCATCTGCAAACCTTCTGACATTCTTTATACACTATATATACCAGAAATGCTAAAAACTAGACTATATTAATCAAAAGATGATCGTTCAAACAACTCTGAAAGTTGGTATTCAATAATCAAATTGGGACAATACATGCTTGGTTTAATCTATCTAGTCTAATGTGAGAGTCGAACCATGTTTGTCCTCTGCGAGGCCCATTTGGATGCTCGTAAGTGACGAATAAAGCTGCTGTGAAACAGCACCTACACCAGTTTCTCCAAAAGACACCCTGCAAAGAGTAGAAATCAAGCTGAATGTTAATTAACTTCTTAGACCAATTTCTATCATTATTTGAGGATGAGAGAAATCACTCAAAATTTTAAACTACAGAGCTAGAAAAGAATTTACTTTTTGCCAAGGTAAGTTACGCTGCCCACAGGCAATACAACAACTGCTGTACCCGTACAGAAAACTTCATCAACTGCTAGCAATCCGTCTAAAAAAAATGGCTCACCGGAGCATAATTTCTCGCAGCCTTTACTCCTCCCGTTCCACCAGGAGTTGCACGATGATATTCATTCTCGACCACCAAATGTATAGGTGCTAGACCCTCCTGTAATCAATGAATAAAACATGCACTTTCAACTACTGAAAGGGATTAATTTGTTAAAGCATATCAACACTCAAACTAAGATTCTAACATGACAAAGTTGAGCTTGGGGTTGTGAGATATCTCTCAGTTCAATCCTAAAAACCCTTCATCCTCAACTCCTGATAAGGTATAGTTTGCCTCTAGATTCCGTAAAGAGGGCGCTCCAGCTATTGGTATTACGGCAACGGATGAAGTCCGCGGGGAGGAGTTTATGGAACGACATGTTATCGTCTTAAAATTTTCTAGCTACCGCCCTACATTGGAAGACATTCGGGACTTGATTCACAGAACTTGGGGAATTATGGGCGATTTTTCGCTTGGCTTACTCAATCAACGGCATGTTTTGGTTCGTCTTCAATCGGAGTAGGAAGCAAAAAAAGTATTGTCGTGGGATTCTTTTTTGATTCGTGGCGTGCGGTTCAAAGCTTTCCGCTGGCATGATGGTTTCAGTCTGAAGGAGGACCCGATCTCGGTGCCACTGTGGGTAGAGTTGCCCAACTTACCTTTACATCTTTTTCATCTCCCTATCTTAAAAGCTATTGTTAATTCTTTTGGTACTTTTTTGAGAATGGATGACCATACTAGATGCTTATCGCGCCCGGGCTTTGCCCGCGTGTGCGTGGAGATGACGTTGGCGGACAAATTACCAAACAGAGTATGGATTGATAGAGCCAATAATAGAGGTTTCTGGCAGAAGATAGAATACCCAGGTTTCAAATATTGTGACTTTTGTTCTTTGATAGGGCATCAGGAGAGTGTCTGTCGAAAGAAGCTCGGTATTAAGACCGGGGGCCGAGTTTCGGACATAGGTAAGACTGAGAAGATAGTCAAATCAAAGGCAGAAAATAATAATATCAAGCAACATTATGTTCCCGTTTTCAGAAAAGAAAAATCTTCAAATTTGGAGGTGGGTGTTAGTGGCACAAAAAATAGCAAAGGAGAGGAGATTCCGGAGGGAGTCGTGGAGACCAAGCCGGGGGCAAGTGATCCAGTAAAGGTGGTTTTGTCGAATACATTTGAGGCACTAATGGAGGATATTGAGGAAGAGGAGAGTGCTCCATCGGAATTACAAATAGTGGGTCAGAAACTAGAACATGCTCAAACCGGGGTCAAATCAGAATCTACGGCGGAATGCCTCCTAGATGCGGGGTATACGAACTCAGAGATTGAACAGGTTCTTGGACATTCAACGCCGATTTCAAGTGACAAAGATGTCAATCCGGCAGCAAAGAGTAACCTTTCTAACCAAGCTAAGGCGTCGCAAATTGATACGACACATTTATCAAGTGAACCTCAGGTTGGGCAGCTCGTTTCAGGGATGAATAAGGTTGATTTTTCATCGGTAGGACAGGCCGGGCATTCGGTGTTAGCCCCGTCAGGTCTGCAAATGCGCCACCCGGAGGAAACGACGTCTCAGTCCGCACTGGTTGAGCTGTCTCAGCCAACAAACAGCATCGAAACAGGGGAGCTGCCTGCACCCTGTTTCGTGCCAGCAGAGGTGATTCCCGGGTCTGACGCAGCTGGGGATCCTTCCCACGTCGCTGCAATTTCATTGGAGATTCAGTCCGGACACTCGGTGTTGCCCCAAGCAGGTTTGCATAGACGCCAAGCGGAGGAAAAACTGACCCAGTCCGAACAGCATGGGCTGTCTCAAACAGCCAACAGCACCGAAACAGGGGTATTGCGGCCTCTGCCTGCACCCTGTCTCGCTCCAGCAAATGTGTTTCCAGGGACTGCCGAAGCAGGCGACCTCTCTTCCACTCGAGATCCAAGCCTCTATATGCTCGCTCCTCGAGCTGGGTCGCTTATACCGGTGCCTAAAGCTGTTGTCTCACAGGAATTAAGGGCTGATTTTCAGGTTCCAAGTGCTGCGATTCAGGAAACAGGTGCTGAAACAGATCAGCAGACAGTCCCGGTTGGGTTGAAGGATTCTCACATGATGCCGGCAGACATTCGCAAATTGGTGAAGGTGGGCGTTTCTTTGCGTAAAAAGAAGAAAAAAATGAATGTCAATACACTTGAAAGCGCCACAGACAGTGATGAGGAGGAGTCGGATTCGGACATTGGGCCGGGCACACATGCAATCAAAGACTTAGACTTGGGGGCGAATTCTGATGAGGAGCGAAAGAAAAACGTCAAAACTGCGGTTCCTTCGGGCACTCGTCGTAAGACTAAGAGGGTTTTGTCTTCCTCCCGCGTTTAATATGATTGAACACTTTATGTTTTGGAATGCTCGCGGCGTTGGTAATAGGGCCACGAGAAGGCGGTTACAAAAGTTGGTTGTGGAACACAATGTCCGAATTCTTATGCTCGCGGAGCCTATGATTGATGCTAGTCGATCCATGGAGATTGGTAACAAAATTAAACTTGGCGGTTTCACTTCTAATGACAGTGTTGGTGGTAAGATTTGGATCACGTGGGATACGTCTCTTTATCTATCGGTAGTGGACATGTCGGACCAGATTATTCATTGCCAGGTAACAGATTCTTCTTCTAGAGTTTTTTTAATTTCTTTTGTTTATGCTAAATGCTCTGTGGATGAACGAAAGGCATTATGGTCCAATATGGTTAATTTTGCGGCTCAAAATGACTCCCCTTGGATGGTTGGTGGGGATTTCAATACTTATCTACACTCGGGGGAAAAAGTTGGGGGAGTGGCACCTTCCTTGTCTAGCATGGCTCACTTCTCCGATTGTACTGAAACATGTGGCTTGATTGATTGTGGTTATTCGAGTCCCCGACTCACCTGGTGCAATAATAGGCCAGGTAGCGAGCGCATTTGGGCTAGACTTGACCGGATTTTTGTCAATTCGGCATGGCTGACAGTCTTGACTAATCCTACCGTTGAACATCTTAGCCGTACATTTTCTGATCACTCCCCTTTGCTGGCATCCATGCCCTTTCGACCAAGGATTGGTTTTGCACCTTTTAGATTCTTCGACATGTGGACTACACATCCGGAGTTTCTTGAGCTGGTTAAGGGAATATGGTTGATGGATCTTGCTCTCCCCAGACCCATTGATAGAGTTGATGCCAAACTCAAATTGACCCGTCGCGCTCTTATACAGTGGAACCGGATGGTATTTGGGAATGTATTTAGCAGGATCCGCGCTCTAGAGGATGAAATGCAACAATGGGAAACTATTTTACTGGCAGGTTTTGCTACTGGGAGTAATCATGGTTTTAATGTTGATGCCAACTGGGATACTAATGCTTGTTGCAATTTAAATCGATGTCAGGCTGAGTACAAATTAGCTCTCAAACAGGAGGAGCTTTACTGGATTCAAAAATCCGGTGAAAAAGAATTTAAGGAGGGGGATGCCTGCACCAAGTACTTTTTCTCCTCTACCAAGTCTAAGCAAAAACGGAGGACTATTAATTAGATTAATTTACCTTGCGGTAGGACTATTTCGGATCCTGGTGAGATTCTTTTTCATGTCAGTGATTTCTTTGCCAATTTGTTGTCTTCCCAAGGTTTAGGTACAGTGGATGCAGGTTTGTTGAATTGTATTCCGAAACTGGTGAATTCTGGCCATTGTGAACTCTTGGTCAAACGTCCTACTCTGGAGGAAGTGAAAAAGGCTATTTTTGACATTCCCAAGAATAGTGCCCCGGGTCCGGATGGATTTACTGCTGGTTTTTTTCAGTCTTGTTGGGAGATTCTGAGTAAGGATATTTGGGAGGTAGCTATTCAATTTTTTGAGGGGGAGGCGTTGCCGACTTCTTTTTCGGCCAATTTTTTGGCTTTGATTCCTAAAACTGAGAATCCAGGTTCCTTTTCTGAATTTCGCCCTATCAGTTTATGTAACGTGATCTATAAGATTTTCAGTAAAATCCTTTGTACTAGATTGGCAGATCTTTTGCCTGCTCTTATCTCTCCGGAATAGGGGGCATTTGTTAAAGGTCGTTTTATTGGTGAGAATATTGGCCTTGCACAGGAATTGATTAGGGACATTAATCGTAAAGTCTTCGGCGGTAATGTGGTTTTGAAAATTGACATGGAGAAAGCCTATGACAGATTGGAATGGAATTTCTTGTTGGCGGTGCTTACAAAATTTGGCTTTCATGGTAGATTTCGTCATATCATTTCCAACTGTATCGCTTCCTGCGGTTTTTCAGTTTTGCTTCAAGGGGCATACAAAGGGTTTTTTCGTTCTACCAGGGGTTTAAGGCAAGGCGATCCACTGTCTCCACTCTTATTTATTATTGCCTCTGAAGTGCTGAGTAGGGGTCTGAAAGTGGCTTTTGATAGTGGTAAAATTGGCTACTTTTATACTCCCAGGGCATGCAGTCCGATCTCCCATCTTCTTTATGCAGATGATACTCTCATTTTCTTAAATGGCAGAAAGTCTTCTATTCTGGGATGCATGGAGTTTTTGAACTGTTATTGTCAGTCTTAGGGACAGAAAATTAATGCAAGCAAAAGTTCTTTTATTTTGGATGACAGAGCAGTTGCAGAGAAAGTGGTAGGTTTCAAAACCTACACAGGATTCCAGTTTCGCGCTACTCCTTTGAAATACTTGGGCGGGCCAATTTTTCAAGGAAGAGTCAAAATCTCTTATTTTGAAGATTTGATTGCCAAAATTCAATCGCGGATTCAGGGATGGAAGGCGAAATTGTTAGCCCAGGTGGCCGTTTTAACATTGATTAAACATGTTCTGAGCTCTATTCCAATTTATATTCTCAGTACCATGTGTGTTCCTATGAAAGTTTTATCCCGGATTAATAGTTTGTTGGCTGATTTCTTCTGGGGGGATTGTGAAGGAAAACTGAAAAAAAATGGGTATCATGGTCTCATATTTGTTTACCACAGAATGAAGAAGGTCTGGGTGTGAGAGACTTACTGGTGGTGATGAGAGCCTTTCGCCTCAAGGCACTTTGGCGACTTCTTACTTCGGACTCCCTTTGGGCTATTTTCATGAGAAGCAAATACTGGTTAAACGAGGTGGCTTTGAATGGTCAGTTGGTGAAAATTGGGTCGTCGCCTTTTTTCAAAGAAATCATGCTTGGAAAATCAGTTATTCTGCGCAACTCGATTTGGCGCGTTGGTAAGGGGAATATTAGTTTCTTTGAGGAAAATTGGAACACGGTGGCATCCTTCAGAAGATCGGAGGCAATGGTTGATCAAGGTGTGTGGCCTTCGGTACACGAGGTGATTTCATCCAATTTTGAATTGGTAACCCCAGAGCTCCGCCATCTTGCAAGGGGAAATTATGCTGATAGATTAAATGGCGAAGAAGATGGAGCAGATGAATGTATATGGGTTCCGAATCAAAATGGGATTTTTTCCCTTCGTTCAGCTTATGAATTACTACGCCGACAAGGGAAGGTAAATGACCTCTATCGTCTGATTTGGCATGACATTCTTCCTTCTAGAATTTCAGTTTTAGTGTGGAAACTACTCCGTAGAGGGGTACCAGTGGATGGGGAGCTGTACAGATGCGGTTATAGTCTGGCTTCTAAATGTAGATGTTGCAACATGCCACAGCGAGAATCTCTAAATCATTTGTTTTTGGATGGTGACCTGGCGAGGCAGGTTTGGCGTCATTTTGAGTTGATTTTTGATGTGCATATCCGAAGACCGGCAGAAATATCCACGACACTTGTCATTTGGTTCGGGCAAGCCAAAATGAGCACACAAACAGGTGTTTTATCCTTTCTCACTCCCATGTTCATTCTCTGGGAAATATGGAAACAGCGGTGCAAATGTGTCTATGAAAATGTTGCCCCTAATCCTGCTTTTGTGATTTTGAATATTCGGCGTAATCTACACTTAGCAAACAATTTTATAACTCCTAAGCAAGTCAGCTGGCGAAAGGATCCATTATGCGCTTTGGGGATACAAGAGATTCCAATTTTGAGAAAGGAAAGTAGATTCATTTTCGGGCATCCCCCTTCGCCAGATTTTGTCGCTCTCATTGTGGATGGGTCCTCCCGTAAACACATGGCTGCGGGAGGTGTGATCATTAGAGACTCTCGGGGTTCTTGTGTTGTGGGAAAGCAAATTTTTTTTGGTGCAGGCTCAAATAATAAAGCGAAAATTCTGGCTCTAGCTGAAGGACTCCGCCTTTGTCTCTCTTTGGATTTTAAACAAGTGGTTGTGCAGACGGATTCGGCAATTGTTTGTGGATGGTTTAAGGGAAATTTCAAGATACCATGGCATTTGGAGAATATTTTGAAAGAAATCCAATTTTTGGCGGCACAAATGACTTTAGATTGTTCCCACATTTATAGAGAAGCCAACGCGGTGGCGGATGCTTTAGCAGATAGAGCACAACGGGATCATAGGACTGTTTCTTTCACTGCGAATGATCTTCCTAAGAGGGTGGCAGGATTATCAGTGCTTGACCGATGGCATACGGCATACATACGTCACGGGGAAGGGTAGATGAAGCAAGAACGGGCTTGGTTTGTTCCTGGAACCGAGCGCTGACAGGGTACTCTGCTGTAAAACAGAGTACTCCCTGTTTTTCAGAGTATGGAGATGTTCTGGACTGGATTTTTTGTTGCGAAAGGAATGCTGCGGCCTGGTTTGCGGTCTGGACTGTTGGTAAGGTTGTGGCGTGTTGGAGGATGCTGGGTGCGGTTGCGTGGCCTGCTGGTGTACGTTGCAGTGGCCTGCCTGCGTGGGGAAGGAGTGAAGTGCTGAATTTTGCATTGATCTCTTGTGCTTGCAGGTTATGGCGAGAGCAAGACAATGTGGATTTGCAGGCATTTGTTTTAGCTTTCTGGACAGAGTGCTCTGTTTTTGGTAGACAGAGTACTCTGTCTTGCTGGACAGAATGCTCGCTGCTGATGGTTTTTGGTTATTTTTGTCGAGTTTACATTTGCAATTGGCAGTTTTTGCATTTGGAGGAAAGTGGCTGGAAAATGGAGGCTGCTGGGAGGAGTAGCGCGGATGCTGAATTGCTGCGTTGCAGTGGCATGTTTGCTGCTGGGCGCTGTTGCGGACTGTTTTTGCGGTCAGGGGCAGATGCTGTGCGGTTTAGGCAGAGCACTCTGTTGCAAAACAGAGTGCCATGGTTTCGCAAAATAGAGCGTAGTGCTGCGTTGCTGTTCCTGATGCTGCTTTGCTGTGCTGCGTTGATGCTGCTGATGCTACGCTGCGTTGCTGATGCTGCTGCTGTGCTGCATTGCTTTTGTTGATGCTGGGACGAATTGCTGCTGTCTGTCGCAGCGTTGAGATGCGGCAACATGCGGTTGGAGGATTTGGGAAGTCCGGTGTACATTCGGGATTTGTCGCAGAAACGCGCGTGTGCTGCGTGCTCTACGGTGGAGAGATTGCTGGTGCTGTCCGGGTTGCTGGGAATTGCCTGTGAGCTGATTTTAGTTGATTGCTTTAAGTTTTGTATTTTCATTGCTTTTAGTTTTTGCTTTGGCATTCAAACGGGTAACGTCGTAATGTACCCCCGTAGCATTTGTAAGTCATTTTTTTGATAAGTAATTAAGGTCTGGCATTCCATAGTTGCCCCTCCCCACTGGAGGTTAATTTAAAAAAAAAATAAATAAAAAAAAAAAAAAAACTCCAAATTAACAAAAAGTGGGGTTAAATTCACTAGGATGAAAGATACTCTCTTCCTAGATAAATCCAATTATCTTATCCATCCTATTACAGTGACAGATACTTCATTGATTGATTATAACATAATAGCCATGGCAAAGTGAGACAAAAATACTGGATGAGAAGACTTCACATGAATAGCAAGAGAATAATCTGATTGATGCTCTTCAAATTTACTTTTTACAGCTCAGACAAGAAACAGATAACTTTCAAGAGAAATAAAAAAAACAAATACATAAAGATGATTGCTCAAATCACTTCCAAGAGAGACGATTAAAAGGGCTTATTGCCATGTAAAAGAAGATGAATAAATAGAAATTTACAACAGACATGCTGAACTAGAATTAACAAAACTAAGTAGAATAAAATCAGACAATGTGAATCAATGGAAAGTATGCAGTGCAATGATCCAGTTCATACTAAAATTAAGAGGAAATTTGAAGTTTAAGAAAATGGCTAAAAAATAATAAACGTACTGAAAATCTCAGTTACCACAGGTAACTCTCTACTTCTCATGCCCATGCTTCATGTCATAAACATCATAGCTAACATATTCAGATGAAGATCTATCAAAGAACCAATTGAAAACTGAAAAGTCTAGATATTTATAATTCTTCCAAAGTAATGCGCAAGTAAACTTTCTGCTAGGCTGGATCTTAAGGGAATTTCACTAATCAGTATATCAAATTTTCAAAACTAATCTCTCCTTCCTGATGAGTTCTGTAATACAGTCTTGTCAGTTTTAATGAAATTACTCAAATGAGCTTTATCTTTTAAAAATATATATGGTACGTGAATCAACAAAATTAGACTGGGAAAGTCCCAATAATATCTAGCATGAAACATATAAAAATTATATCAGCAAAAAAAAATCATTTTGTTTCAACATAATTGGCCTCACCTCTTCTTCACATAATTGGCCTCACCTCTTCTTCATGAAGTGCTCTGTAGGATCACAGTTTCATCATCAGAGACATGTAACAAAAGAGAAATGAACAACAAAGATAAAGAATTTGAGATGATACCTAAAGAACAATACTTGAACTAGGTTAGATGGCCACCACATGTAAGGAGAATACCTCAACCACAGCTCAAAACCAGTGTGCTAACCGCACACGCTGAAACCCGCTGCGGCCAGAAACAACACGTACAGCAATAAACATTAAAAGAAAGACATCATAATCAAAAAGTAAACATAAATAAACATTAAAAAGTAAATATAGTCAGAAAATTCACCATTAGACTCTTGGTTTTTGGGTGTTTTTGTGTAGAAAATAGAACTCCTGTATAAAGAAAGACATCATAATCAATATCAAAAGCAATAGACATAAATATGAGACCAAAGCAAACTGTAGTATATGCACCATAGCAATCAAAGATGAACTAAGGTCATACCAATTGTTGCGAATGAGAATTCAAATAGAAGAAACAATGTTTCAAATGGGATGAGGCAAGCAATAGTCATTTTGTGGTTAAGTCTATAGATACTTGCACTTAAGCTTCAGCTAGTTACCTTAATATGAACAATCACGTGCCCGTAGTGTATTTTACTCAGCTCCTCTTTTGCTGCCACCATTACATTGCTTCCAACATAGTTGTAACTATCAATCATCAAGTTCCACATGAGTTCTACACCATACGAAGAAATCACCAACGTCCAAATCCCCCATCTTGTCTCTTTTTGGATCACTTTCGTAAAGTTTCACCCCAATCCTGAATTTGAAGCATAAGGAAAGTCTGATCTCTGTTGCAGGGTTCAATGATCCATGACAAGCGCAAGAGAATTGATGGATAGGATCTACAACCTCTAATGTTATCGCAATGACATTCCTTTCCCAATCACAAACTTTGTATCTCCTTGACACTGAAGGAACAGGATTGCTTGGAGAAGGAAACCTCGCAACACCTTGAGAAGATGATGGTAATGGAGATGGTGGTAATGGAGATGGAGGTAATGGAGATGGTGGTAATGGAGATGGAGGTAATGGATTTTCTGGTTGCCTTGTCGATTGTGCACGGGATGACGGTGTATCTTCAGTTCTTTGAACAACTCCTTGTATTCCCTCACTTGTTGATGGTCTTACATAAGTTCCACTTTCAAGTCTCTCTCTTATCCATCTAACATTTTCTTCCAATCTATCATATTTTTCGCTACATTTTTTTACTTCCAATGTTTTTTCCAAAAGCTATGAACGAGTGGGAAGTGCAGCATCATACTTCTTTTTAGAGACAGTAGTTCCAACACAACGAGTACGTCCCCTCGCTTCTTGGCCAAACACTTGGCTTAGAGGATCATCATCAATAGTGAGGTCAGTGGTACCCTGAACTGAAGATTCTTGCAAGGCAGTTTTTTTTGCTTTAACTTGTTCCTTCAAAAGAATGAAAAAATAAAATAAATCAGGACACAAATAATATTCAAACAACTACAAAGTAAATTAAGAATTGGGTATAAAAGACATCATTAGGCACATACCATATATTGTTCAGAACCATGCATAGGTTTTCCATCCTTTCCCGTGTGACAAGCAATCCATATGTCAGTGCGTGTGACTGGTTCCCCATCAGGGTTCTTCTCAACCTATATACTTGAAAGATTAGTCTCAGCCTATATAGTTAAATGGTATATAATATTGTACTAGTAGCTAGAAACTCAATTACCATTTCATACTCTACTTCTGCAGCACTCTTTTGGCCACCCCCCCCCATACATACTTTGAAGCCTTTTTGTTTTTTGCATTTTGGGCTCTAATTGCCTTCGCTTCAGGGGTGCTCTCATAGCGAACAAACTCCTTCCAATCCTCCTCTCTTACACCATTTGGAACATGCTTCTCTTGTTCCTCAATGGTAGGACACTTATCCAAATAATTCTTCCTAAGATCTGCCTTGAACCTTCTATAATATTCAGGCATTTTCAAATGCACACTCTTTTTCACATAATTTGGGATGTCGTATTAACGCTGCAAATAAGCCATTGAGATATAAGTTGAAAATAAAATAAGACATTATGAAAATCAATGATGTAAAATCTCACCTTGAGGCCATTCCACACATCCTCTTTGTAGTTGTTAGTAACATGGTGCCAACCCTTGAATTTGATGGGCACAAGGGTTTCAACAAGCTTTCCAATGTTTTTATTGAAATTTCTAGCACCAGGTCCAACTGCTAAACCGTGGAGGTTGAACTGTATGGTCTGTTTAACTTCAATGTCATCATTTGTAGATCTATTGACATCAATGGTGGAGAGATTGCCGCGAGTACTATCCATTTCTATCAATGACATTATAGATATTAACCATTATCAAACAAAAAGAATTAAGAATCAACTATATACACCACATTTATAGATAATTTCCTTCCACAACATATCACCACAAATAGATTTTTATAAAGCATTGGAAAAGCCAATCTGAATACATACTAGTTGGTCCTTTGGCCTCTTATCTTTCTTACTAGCAACAAAATGAGCAATGGCATCCATGGAGACACCACTATCTTGTGTCACCAAACATTCATCCAAAGAACTTGTCGCAAATGTGAAACCATTTACACAATATTTTGGATATCGGGTTGCCAAAAATTCTCTAACACAACCAAAGTTACTGACATTTAACACCCAAAAAAAAAAGTGAAAACAAACTGACTTCACATATCAGATTGTAGAGAAAAAAAATTTGCGATAGGACTGACCATATGTAAGGTCACTCCATTGTTTGGAGTTCTTGAAAACAATAAAACAGACCTAAAGCATTCTTCAGGTGAAATGGGAGGATGGATTAATCAGAGAAGAAACCCCCCAAAAATTCTGAATATATTAATTTGTTGCTGGGGTCAAGTAAGAATCACCAAGCTATGTTAAGCTATGTTTGTCTCCTCTTTTCCATTTATAGCTTAACTAACAAGAAAAGCACAGACCCTACATGCATCCACATTTCTCCAATCCATACTTAAAGAAACCGCGAAATAGTATTCATGTTGTGATCCCCAAATATTTTTCGTAATAGCTTGTTCAAAACAATTCTAACTTCACTTACAAAAAAATGCTATATGACCAATATATATAGCAATTAAAGTTTCATTTACACATGAATAAATTTGTTCTTATAGATGTTTGTGATCCTTGATGTAAACCAACGGATGCTACTAAACCTATTAAGGAAATTTTTTTTTTTCTTCGTGTTTATGGTAGTTGTCAATTAATCTTTTTGCTTTACGTGTTCATTTCCAACACTTTCGGACAAATTTTTTTTTTCTTCTGATAATTACCCATATTATTCCAAGTATTGCATGTTTAAAGAGCGAATGGGGTAATCAATTTATTCGTTATGTTTTCGTGATTATCCCATTCTTGTTTTCACTAACTTAATGAATCATATTCCTTGCTGTCTAGAAAACAAAAAAAACAGATAAAATGAAAAGGAATAAGAGGATAATAAAGTCTTGACAAGGAGGGATGAAGAGGGCAATGTGGCCTATTGGTAATACTTAAAGTTGATGTCCATTTTCAAAACCCTTGTAAAGAAAATAGGTGTAGGGAGCATTTTGGGGTGTAATCATGGAGAAAAGAAGGTAGAATCCAACATAAATCTCCACTACATGAAAAGAGAAAGAAAGGGAAAAAAAAAGCTGTCACATAGTATATAAAACAAAAAATCAAAAGCTGATCATACAAGTAATGTTTTCTGGTGCAATTTAAAGTTCCATTTGTCTTTCAAACTTGGAAATAATTGTGACCTTCCTCCCTTCCCAAAAGAAAAATTAGGTAAATTATTTCATATAGTTCGCAGGTGTCTTGTCATACAACTAACAGACCCAATATATATTTTGGTAAACCAAATAGCAAAGTGGGAAAACATGAGGTGAAATAGAAGGTATGTGTTATAGTTTATCCATGGTTCAACACTCTCAAAGAGTTTTAAGAGTGTGATGTATGAGAAGATATTGGAGAATCCTTTTTTTTTTTTTACTGTCTGTGAGCACTTAGTAAACTGTGAACTCCAATTATGGACCCGACAACTTCAAAAGCATTTAGCTTTGAACGAACTTAACATGTTACCCATATTCTAAGCGCTATGAAAGGCGTATTAGAGCTACATTAGTTTCTAATAACTATCTAGAAAGGAAGAATCAGAGACTGGGTTTTTAATATTTAAAGTTTCAGAAATGCAATGATTCCAACCATAGTGCAGATCAAATGCATTGATTCAAATCCTCAGATTTCTTCTCTTGATGATTAAAATACCACAATGTGAAATAACTTCAAACTATACTGGTTTCATATATATATATATATATATATATATATATATATATATATATATATATATATATATATATATATATATATATATATATATATATATATATTTTAATTAAACCTCCAGAGGGGAGGGGCAGCTATGGGATGCCAGACCTTTATTAATTATCAAAAAATTGACTTACATTCTATACGGGGGTGCATTACGACTTTACCCGTATTAAAAACCAAGCAAAAAAGAAAGAAACAAAAAACATATTTCTAACAAGATGCGACAAAACCATACCCATACTAAACCAAATGATAGCACCAAAAGATAGCACAAAACACACACCAACTATAGAAAAGCACACACTAGTCTCCATACTCCATTGTGAGAGTCTGTCCAATGACCATACATATCCAGCCATCCAAACCGCAGATTGCAAGAACCATTTCCACACCTAACCAAACCGCAGAGTCTGTCCATAGAACACATAGTCTGTCCAAAACGCAGATTGCAAGAGTCGAACCGCAGATGCTGTCCAAAAATCACTTCCACACGCAGACTGCAAAAGTTTGAAGACTGCAAATGCAATTCGACAACCAAAACCAACGCAGTGATCCCTCTGTCCAAACGAGACAGAGTACTCTGTCCAGCAAGCAGAGCACTCTGTCCAGAGAGCTAAAACATAAGCCTGCAAAGCCACATTGTCTTGCCCTCGCCAGAAATACGAGATAGCACCATCATGATCTGTTGAAATCACTCCGTCCAACCAGAAATAACTCTGTCCAGCAAGACATAACTGTCCCGAAACAGGGCACCAGAAACAGTCCAGCAATACAGGCCACGCTGTCCGCATGCAGGCAGCGCTAACATTCTAACAAAGTAATAATAATAATAATAATAATAATAATAATAATAATAATAATAATAATAATAAAAATAATAATAATAATAATAATAATAATTGCACTCATCCATTCAGCAATTATAAGTCACAATCACACTACAAAAAAACAGGAACAAAATTTTTTTTCCTGAAGTTCAACCATGAAATTATGCTACAAACCAAAAAATGCAATAATTACCATTGACATTTTCATGGTGATAAATTTTGGAAATGGGAGGGAAAAGAATGTGTCCTGAAATGAGACTTTTGTCAACTAAGCAATCACACTGTCTTTGAGACTTCCAGACATAAATAAAAAAACAATCATCGAACCCTAATTTCATCAAAAATAAGAGAGAGAGAGAGAGTACCTGTTCGGTTGCAGTGGCTGATCGATTTTGAAGTCGAGGGAAGTCGAGGGAGGAGCAGGGAAGTCGAGGGACCAGGGAAGGAGGGGAGGAGGGAAGTCGAGGGAGGAAAAGTCGAGGGAGCAGGGAAGGAGGGGAGGAGGGAAGTCGAGGGAGGAAAAGTCGAGGGAGCAGGGAAGGAGGGGAGGAGGGAAGTCGAGGGAGGGAGCAGGGAAGGAGAAAGAGCAGGGAAGTCGAGTCGAGGGAGGGAGCAGGGAAGGAGACGATGTCGAGTGGAGGGTTTGTGGAGGGGAGCTTCGTTTTTGTCGATGGAAGTCGAGTGGAGGGAAGGTCGAGCGCCAAAATAGCCCGCCCAAAATTTTTTTTCAGCTTTTCATGTAGCCACGGTTTTGAGCCGTTGCTAGAGCTAGCCACGGTTTAGAACCGTTGCTAAATTTTTTTTTGCAACGGTTGTGAGCCGTTGCTATACCTAGCCACGACTTAGAACCGTTGCTAAATTTTTTTGTTGCAACGGTTTTGAGCCGTTGCGTATAATACCCACGGTTTGGAGCCGTTGCTACTAATAGCCACGGTTTTTAGCCGTGCCAACCTATACCAACGGTTTTAAGCCGTGGCCAGGTTTTTTTTACCCACGGTTTTAAGCCGTTGGTACTTATAGCTACGGTTTTTGTCCGTGGCAAATACACCAACGGTTTAGAACCGTGGCCAGCTCGGCGTAGCTAAACTGCCCTTTTGGTGTAGTGGCTGTGCCAATTTGATACCCAGTTCTAGCCCCTGAAGCTCATGTAGAAGGACAGTTGTAACCTTAGTATGTGTTAGGCAGAATATAGGCTTACTATTAAACAAGAGGAGCTATATTGGATGCAGAAATCAGGTGAAAAAGAGTTCAAATAAGGGGACACTTGTACAAAGTATTTTTTTGCTTCAGTTAAATCCAAATAGAAAAGACGAACCATCTCTTCGATTAGGCTGACTTGTGGTAGAGAGATCTCAAATTCAGAGGAAATTTACTAGAAGCGAATGGGTATTTTCACTAATTGTTGTCTTCCCAGAACTTACAGGGAATGGATCTGGAATTATTGGAGTGCATCCCTACAGTTATTTCCAGTGCTAACTGTGATGATTTAGTCAGAAGGCCAACCATAGAGGAAGTGAAACATGCTACCTTTGATATTTCGAAAAATAGTGCACCAGGTCCGAATGGATTTACTGTAGGCTTCTTTTAGAAGTGTTGGGAGTTGGTGAGTATTGACATATGAAAAGCGGCAACTCAATTTTTTGAAGGTGAGGCCCTTCCTTCGGCGTTCTCAGCTAATTTGATAGCTATGATTCCTAAAGTGGAATCACCAGGTTATTTTTCTGATTTCCGCCCTATTAGTCTTTGTGATGTGATTTATAAAATCTTTAGTAAATTACTATTCAATAGATTAGCCTTACTATTTCAAGAGATGGTGGACTAGGAGCAGGGGGCCTTTGTGAGTGGGAGGTCCATTGTGGAGAATATTGGACTTGCTTAGGAATTGGTAAGAGATATTAACAGAAAGGTTACAGGCGGAAATGTGGTATTAAAGATTGACATGGAAAAGGCCTATGATCGATTAGAATGGTCATTTCTCTTAGCGGTGCTCAGACGGTTTGGTTTCAACAATAGAGTGTTTCACATTATTGCCAACTGTATTACCAATTGTGGTTTTTCAGTGTTGTTACAAGGAGTCTATAATGGTTACTTCAAATCATCAAGAGGTGTGAGTTAGGGAGATCCATTTTCTCCCATGTTGTTTATTATTGCTACGGAGGTGTTAAATATGGGGCTGAAGGTGGCTTTTAAAAAGGGCGAAATTTGTTTTTACTATACTCCTAGAAACTGCAAGCCAATCACTCACCTTCTCTATGCAGATGAAACTCTTATATTCCTCAATGGTAGGAAATCCTCTATCACAGGTTGTATTAAATTTTTGGAGAGATATAGCAAAGCTTCAGGACAAAAGATTAATACAAGGAAAAACTCTTTTTTGGTGGAGGAAAAGGTCTCGGCAGAAAGTGTGGTTGCTCTTAAGATTTGTACAGGCTTTCGGTATAAAGGGTCTCCAATGAAATATCTGGGAGTTCCTATTTATCAGGGAAGATGCAAAATAATTTTCGTTGATTAATTAGTCAGCAAAATAAAAATAAATCAATGGATGGAAGGTGAAATTGTTATCGTCGGGATGTAGATTGATTTTGATCAAGCACGTACTTAGTTAAAATCCAATGAAGTGAATGAACTTTAAACTTGATAAGTTAATATGATGATTGAACTTGATAAGTGGCCAATGGTGAATGAAGTTAAAGTTGGGTACTTTGAGTTGGTTAGTCCATATCTCCGGGACTTGGCGAAATTGTTATGTGACGATAAAATCCGGGGTGGGGAGCAGAGTGAGGATTCTTGTGTGTGGATTCCAGATACAGATGGCCTATTTAATACTCGATTCGCCTATGAAGTGATTCAAATTATTAGGGGAAAGGAAGAAGACTTATTTAAGAAGATTTGGCAAACGCTAATACCGTCGAGAATTTCTTTTTTTGTGTGGAAACTGCTGCGGAGATGTGTTCCTATGGATGGGGAATTGCATAGGTGTGGTATTAGTCCCGCCTCGAGATGTTTATGATGTGACAATAGAGATGTGGAATCGTTGAAGCATTTATTCACATGTGCGAAGACTAGCGGAGATTTCAACCATTTTGACTGTGTGGTTTCGGAAGGCGGACATGAGTACGCAAGTTGGTATGCTTTATTATTTGACAACTATGTTGATTATTTGGGAATTATGGAAACAACGATGTAAATGTGCTTATGTAAATGCCAAGCCGAATGGTTTGGCGATGATTTTGTTGGTAAGAAAGGGATTGCATTTGGCAAACGCTTGTGTCATTCCTAAATGAATAAGTGTATTCAAAGAAATGCTAAAGGGTATGGGGTTTCCTATTTGGCCGATAAATAATAGGGGAATAGGATTGTTTATTGGAATTTCCCTCCGGAAGGCTTTGTGGTCGTTAATGTTGATGGCTCTTCAAAAAGTGATAAAGCTACTGGTGGAGTTATTGCTAGACATGATATAGGCATGTGCATTGTTGCACAACAAATTGTTTTTGGTGCTGGTTTGGTTAACCCTATAGGGTCAGTCATGTAGCCTTCTAGCATGGATATAACCTGATAGCATGAAAATATAACCTGATGTTGATTGTTTAGTATCAAGGCAACCTGCAAAGTCTGAATCCGAGTACCCAACCACTTCTAAGTGATCAGATTTCCTATACGTGAGCATAATTTTTTTTGTTCTTTGCAAATACCACATTACTCTTTTAGTCACTTTCCAATGATCCATGCCTGTATCTTGCAAATATCTGCCAAACATTTCCACTGCGTACGAAATATTTGGACGCGTACAAATATGAGCATACATATGACTCCCCACAGCAGATGTATAAGGGATATCTTTCATTTGTGCCTTTTCTGAATCATTTTTTAGACATTAGAGCAAACTTAATTTATCACCTGTAACATGAGTACTTTGCCTAGTGCAAAGAACCTATCAAGTGCCAATTCAATAAATATTTGATGTGACAGACCAATAATACTACGTGATAAACTACATAATCATTCGAAATAGCAAGTCTCCTCTCCCTATTGGATCTCCTTATTGGAATTTGAAATTGAGAAGGTTGAGGTCCTTCGAGAAGGCAATCCAGCTATATTTTTGTGATTTGCATCTGCATCCTGTTCAAGAATAGGTATGAGACAAGTCGAATATCCATCATAGGAATGTCAACACATTTTTCTTCAAAACTAATATTTCTAGATTGTGTAATCCCATTATTTTCAACATCCTCAATAAACTTGGCATTTTTCGTCTAAATTAAGGTATTAGTAGAGGGGTAATAAAACTTGAATCCCTTTGATCTTTTTGAATATCCAATAAAGTAGCAACTAACAGTTTTGTAGTCAATTTTCCTTTATGAGGTCTGTAAAGCCTAGCCTCAGCTGGACACCCCAAATATATAAGTGCAAAATGGTAGGACGTCTACCAATCCATAGTTCTATGGGGTTTTGTTGTCTGCTTTACTAGATACTCTATTAAGGATATAAACTGTAGTATTTTAGGGTTCTATTTTGTTTCTCAGATACACCATTTCGACGTGGTGTCCCTGGCATGGTGTACTGAGGAACGATGTCACATTTTTGTAAGTACCTCGCAAATGGACCTTAACATTATCCAAGAACACCGGTTGACACAAGCCTTTCGATCGTCAGTTGAAAGATATGACCTAAACGCTTATGCCATAAACATAGAAGAGTTCTCTTTAAAAAAAAATATTTAAATAAACCTCCAGAGAGGAGGGGCAGCTATGGGATGCCAATCCTTAATTACTTGATCAAAAAGATTTTACACCAATCGGGGGTACATGACGACTTTACCCGAAAAATTAAAAGCATAGTCTGAGGCCTAAACCAAATATCCAAATCTGAGGCCTAAAACTAAGAAACAAAACCAGAGACCTTCATAAGGCCTTTCACCAAAAACATTACAGTAGCAAAATAAGTAACCAAGAACAAGGCCTTATTCATCAAGAACTCAGCTTTACTCACTAGGGAGAAGCTAAACAATAGTTTGATCTTATTCACCAAAAGATAGGCCTAGTGTATTAGGCTTAATTCAGTGCAATAATATGCAAATAAGGTCACAAAGGAAAACTTACTGCCAGTAGCAATTAAGTCCTCCCTTGTTTGCTACCCAACTACCAAGCTCCTTGCTGCCAAGACCGTGGGCCCAAATGCACCAACTCATTTGTTTCCACAGCCTCGCAGCACAGCAACACCCCAGCAGCACAACGTCCAGCGTCCAACATCCAGCAGCGCAACGTCCATCAACAACAACAACGCCCTTGCGCAACAACCGAGTGGCGCACCGCAACTGCAACAACATAATTCTTGTAATTGCATAACAGTCAGCGATGCAAGCACTGCTATAGCCAAGACATTACAGCAGGCACTGCCATATCACCTTAACCACCAAACAACTCCCTCATTTAGCTAGGCATTAATGTACGACATTTGACATCCATCCAGCCGCACTAGATCTGTTATTCTTGCTGGGAGGTTTGCACATTCAAATTCCTATGAGATACCTTCTTTTTGTGCTTTGTTTGCTAATGCGCCGGCCACTGAATTAGCTTCCCTGAAAATGTGTTTAACACCAATCACCATATCCTTAGTTATTTAATCTCCCTCCAACCGTTCTCAAGTAACCAAGGGATTTTACAGACCTCATAGAACCAGCCACGAACAGGCTCTGAATCCGTTTGGATAATCACCTTCCGTAAACCCAACCTATTACATAATCGAATTCCTTCAAGAATCGCTAAAACGTTCGCTCTATTATTAGTGCCTGATCCAAACATAATTTGTTGAGTCAATATGCACTTACCTCTATCATTTCTAACAATAATTCCTCCTGTAGCTATATTAGACCTAGAAGATCCATCAACATTAACAACCACAAGGCCTATCGGGGGAAAATTCCAAAACACAATCCTTTGTTCCTATTGATCAATGTGGCGATCGAAAACCCCAAAGAAATAAGAGGCCCCTTATTGTCACTTATACGATTGGGAGTGGCTAGGGAGTTAGCCATCCTCAAGCCCCTTCTCACAAGAAGAATAATAGTAGAAGCGCTCCGTTTGACATCCTCATAAACACATTTACAACATAATTTCCATAATTCCAAAAAGATAAGCATGATAGAGATTTTCGTTTTTAAATTAGCCCTTCGGAACCAAACCTTCAGAATGATAGAGATTTCCGTCGATTTTCTCACGTGGATGCCAAAAATGGTGTCAAAATGTGTCCATACCGCAGAAGCCATTCTACCATCTATAAATAAATGCTTCCGAGATTGCGAGTTCGGAGAAATGCAAGAATGACATCTCGAGGCAAGACTAATCCCACACCTGTGCAATTCCATCCACTGGCACCCCTTTTTTGCAACAACTTCCATACAAAAACCAAAATTTTTGAAGGAATCAAGGGCTGCCAAATCTTCTTAAATAATTCAAATTCACTACCCCTGACCCGAGAAAGATCATAGGCAGAACGAGTACTAAGATTACCATCCGCATCTGGTGTCCATACACAAGAGTCCTCCCTCTACTCATTGCCTTGGATTCTATTATCATAAGACAGTTTTGCTAAGTCCCTAAGCGATGGGGAGACCAGTACAAATTCTCCCTCCTTAACTTCTTTGATTGTTGGACATTTTTCTAAAGATTCCAACTCCTCTGGTCTCTTAAAAGTCACCATATTGTTCCAGTTATCAACAAATAAACTCGTGTTTCCATGACCAATATGCCATACATCGTTTTCGATAAATATAGGCCTAGCTTTTATAACCTCTTTCATGAACGGCGATGCGCACATTTTCTCCTTCTGCCCCATCAAAAGAACCTTTGCTTTCCAAAATTTGCATCTCTTAAAATTAACCCACATTGACATTGAATTATAAAGATGCCACAAAGCTTTAAGACGAAAAGCTTTAGAGACTGACAATAGATTCTGAACGCCAAGACCTCATTCATCCAATGGGAAACATATTTTATCCCATGCAATCCAATTTTTTTTTTAATTTACCTTCACAATTTCCCCAAAAAAAATTCAATAGTAACTTCTGGATCCTCGAAAGAACCTTCTGTGGTAGACACATAGCACTTTTCGTGTAAATTGTTATGGAACTTAGCACAGGTTTGATCAAAATCAGTCTGGTTCCAGGAGATAGGAGTTTCACCTTCCACCCGTTTATCCTTCTTTGAATTTTGCTGACTAAATATCAAAGAATATAATTTTGCACCTTCCTTGATAAATGGGTACCCCTAAGTACTTCATTGGAGAGCATTTGTACTAAAATCCTGCATATGTTTTCACAGCCACCACCATTTCAGCAGAAGTTTTTTCTTCCACCATAAAGGAACTTTTGTTAGTATTTATTTTTTGGCTTGAAGCTTTACTATATCTCTCTAAAAAATTAATCTACCCTGTCACAAGAGATTTTATGCCATTGAGGACAATGTGTGTATCATCCGCATAGAGTGAGTAATTGGCGCATTATTTCTAGGAGTATAATATAACAAATCTCCCCCTTCTCAAAAGCCGCCTTCAGACATCTGTTTAAAACCTCGAAAGCAATAATAAATAACATAGGGGATAGTGGATCTCCTCGTCTAAGTCCCCGTGAGGACTTGAAGTAGCCATTATATACTCCTTGTAGCAATACTGAGAATCCACAATTAGTAATACAGTTGCCAATAATGTGACATACTCTATTGCTAAAGGCAAACCGTTTAAGTACCACTAAAAGGAAAGGCCAATACATACGATCATATGCCTTTTCCATGTCAAATTTTAGAACCACATTTCCGGCAGTGACCTTTCTATTGATATCTAACCAATTCCTGAGCAAGTCCAATATTTTCCACAATAGATCTTCCCCTAACAAAAGCCCCCTTGTTCTTGGGCCACCATATCAGGTAACAATCATGCCAGTCTATTGCAAAGTAATTTGCTAAATTTTTTATAAATCACATTGCATAAACTAATAGGGCAAAAGTCAGAGAAAGAACCTGGTGAGTCCACCTTAGGAATCATAGCAATCAAGTTGGTTGAAAACGCCGAAGGAAAATATTCACCTTCAGAGACCTGAATAGCCGCGTACCATATATATGTGCCAACCATCTCTTAGCATGTTTGAAAGAAACCCGCTGTAAATCCATCCGGACCCGGTGCACTATTTCTCGGTATGCTAAAAGTGGCCTGTTTCAACTCCTCCAATGATCGCCTTCTGAATAATTCATAACAACTCAAGCTAGAAATGACTGAAGGAATACAGTCAAGGAGTTCATTATCCACTATCTGCATATCTTGGGACGTGAGAAGATGTTGGAAATACCCATTTGCTTCGCGGAGAATTTTTCTTGAATCCGAAATATCCCTACCCCCCGAAAGCATTATCGAGTTAAAAACACGTCTTTTCTGTTTAGATTTTACTGAAGCGAAAAAATATTTTGCACATGCATCCCCATCTTTGAATTCATTCTCTCCTGATTTTTGAATCCAGAAAAGTTCCTCCTGTTTAAGAGCTAATTTATATTCCGCCTCAGATCTGCTCAAGTTGCAACACGCATTAGTGTCCCCGTTTGCCTCCGTGTTAAAATTGTTGCTCCCATTCTCTTCCCATCCAGATAGTAGAAGAGTTTTCCATTGGTTCGTCTCATATTCCAGTGCTCTAATTCTGCTTAAGACATTGCCAAAATTTTCTTTATTCAACTTAATAAGAGCTTTACGAGTCGATTTTAACTTGACATCGACCACATCTAGCGCCCTCATGCTACCCACATCTACTCACCACGCAGAGTCTACCAAAGCCTCGAAAGTCATATGCGTAGTCCACATATTCAGAAACCTGAAAGGATGAAGATATGTTCTAGGTTGTAAAGGAAACGAGCCTAGTATAAGAGCATGGTCAGAGAATGTACTCTGTAAATGTTCCACTTTGGTGCTCGTTATCTGAGAAATCCAATCCGAATTTGCCATGACTCTATCTAGTCTGGCCCAAAGTCGCTCGCTCCCTCGCCTATTGTTGAACCATGTAAATTTTAGGCCCGAAAATCCACTATCATGCAATCCACAATTCTCGAAACAGTCCGAAAAGTTGTCCATGCTATTCATAGAAGGGGAGTTACCCCCTAATTTCTCTTGCTCATTGAGGATCATATTAAAATCCCCGCCAACCATCCAAAGGGACATCACTATGTAATGTAAAATTTTTCATGTTCACCCATAAAACCCGTATCTCTTCAACCAAACATTTAGCATACACAAAGGAAATAAAAAAACTACGGGAATTTGAATCCATTACCTTACAATGAATAATCTGATCTGTCATTTTCAACACTGTACTAGATCCGCTTGTCATTTCCAACTCCAACTTGTCATCGCTATTGTCAACACTGTAACCACATTTATCCAAACTAGAAACATAAATTAAATTCCGCCTAAATGATGACACATAAATAGTTTCATCCAGATAAAAAAATTTGACTATAGCTTTAATCTAAAGACTCATATTGCCTCCACAGAAGCTTTATTGCCAATCCCCATGTAAATGAACCTTTTGACATTATTTGGTTTTCGACTCCTTATGCAATCCTGCATGGAAACTTTGATGTCAATTGTTGAACTTATATCTATTCACCAGGAATGGCCTGGTATCTCAACTAGAATAAATTCAAAACTAACAAAACTAAAATTATCACATTTCTTTTCGAGTCACTTCTGATATTTAAGCAATCTTTTTTCACATGACCCGTTTTTTGCAAAAGAAACATGTGGCGACCTTATCATCTTTTTGTTGCACATTTTCTGTGAAGTCCCATCAGATGTAGTCCCTTAGCTTTAACAAAAATATTTCTTATCATTTTCTTGATGCCTAAATTGCCATTGGAAAATGTCGTCATGTGAGCACTTTTTGTGTTTTATCGTCTCGATAGTTCATCTTCTTTCACACACTGAGCAATGAACTTATTAAGAGTCCATTTCTTCTTTTGAATATTATAGTTGATCTTAAAGGGACCAAACTGTATAGGAAGAGAAATCAAAATGAGGGGCAGAAAGAGATCATCAGAAAACTCCAACTTTAGTGTCCTATTTTTGGAAACAAGATTAGACATTTCCATTATGCACTCCCTTTTATTTCTTTGCTAGTATACCACATGGTAACAGGTTTGCTAACAAGCGTACTTGCCTCCACCTTTTCTGATGCAACAAATCGATCTGCAACCTGGCGTAGGAAATCATTAACATTTTCCTCCTTAGGCATGGCATCACGAAGGTTTCAGAAATAGAGTGCTTCATTATCATAAAATTAATGCGATGAGAACGCCTCTACTTTTCATAAGAAGCCTTATCTTTAGCTGAAGTAGAATTAGTAGGCTTAGTGGGTTCATCAACACGAAGCGCATAATCCAAAAAATGATCACTGTATGCTCTTGCCATTTTTTCAAAGAGAACAAACAAATAGCCAATGGCAAAAAACAGTACATATAAATTTAAATATTTAAGAATGGGTCACTATGAGAAACCGAGCACACCATTGCAATTCAAGTCTTTGGACATGCATGGTAACTTGTAAGTAGTTCTCTAAAAAAACCTAAGGCTGATTAATTTAAACAAAATAAAATCGGGCTTTGTAAAACAATAACATTTTTTTAGGCCGATCATTCAACGCATAAGTAAATCTCAAAAATATTTTACTTAAATTAATTACCTTATATTGCCGTCCAAAATAACAACCTTTCTTTGGGCTGATTATTATTCGCATGGGTTATGACACAACCATATGCAATCCACTAAATAATAATTGAAATTCAAATTTAAATAAAATTTCATGAAATAGGTCACTTAGGCGACGTAGTACAAAATTTCACCTAAATTTAAATTCTGGATTGCTAATTAAAATATTCTTGAAGTGCTCCAAAAAATTCCTTAAATGCAAGAATGAAGAAGACCATAAAATGCAATGGGATCCAGTCCAATAGACCAGGTAGCCCAAACAAGCCTTACGGACCCAAATAACCAAAACTCATCCACCAAGGCAAGAACGGCCCAACTGGTCCAAACCTGTCCACTAAGACCACACACCGGTCCATAAGTACAATACCAGTCCAGCCGGACCCGAACCGACTCAACAGATTTGAACCTGCCAGTTGGATCCGAACTTGACCCGATTATATATATATATATATATTATTTTTTGTTTATTATAACCTCCAGGATGGAGGGGCAACTATGAGATTACAGACCTTAATTAACTTATCAAAAGATTTTACACAAATCGGAGGTACATTAAGACTTTACCTAAATTAAAAACAAAATACTTAGCATAAGGCGTAAAACACCAAAATAATAAAAAGAAATTCAAAGAACTCTTTCAAGCAACTTAGGAAAAAACTAAGACCGTAGGCCTAATTCACCACAGACATTAGGCCTAAATCACCAAAGGCCTTGGTCTCAAGAAACTACTCAGATAGACTACAACTAGACCTGACAACATTAGCCAATGGCCCATAAATCAAGCAGCCAACACAAATTGTTGTAATTAATAATAGTAGTAACATCACCATCCCAAATTCCTTCACGTCTTGACTGCATCAAGAAATGTACCCAGCAACCACGCTGGACTACGGCGAAATCAATACCATGCAAACACGTCCCTGCATAAGTAGAAAACCGTCCCTGCACACCATGTATTGCCATTACCTCCTTCAACCTATCTCTCCCCCAAACAATCTGATTTACAAATCCCAAGATTCTTATCAAAACCTATGAAACAAAAGAAACTCCTCAACTAAATTGCTTTGCGTCCTGTTTCTACCACCAACATGTGCATGACTAAGATCTCCTGATATATCCCGCATGTCTCTTATCAAGCAACAATAAGGATTTAGGCTTACTAGGGAAATAACCCTAGTCATAATTTATTGTACTCTTCCCTTCTTGTGCCAGCGTAGCCAGGGAATCTTCCACCGCATTATATTCTCGAAAAATATGCCTGCAATGGCACACTAAAATCGAACTAATTTCCCAGATCTCTTCCCACCAGTTTTTAAGGGACCAAGAAATCTTGATTTCTCTAAAGAACCATTGTTTAACTAACATCGAGTCTATTTGAATCAAACAATTTCGTAACCCAATCTGTTTACATATGTTCAAACCCTCCAACAAAGCTCTCATTTCCGCCACATTGTTAGAACCATGTCCAAAATAAATTTGACGTGCAGTCACAAATTCTCCCAAGTCATTCCTAATAACAACACCCCCCGTTGCCTCATTTTTCCCTGTCACCTCATTTTCCACCGAAGAACCATTTACATTAATTGCATACCAACCTTGAGGAGGAAGAATCCAATAGACCACCTGAGGTGCTTGTCTTCTCACCCCTTTAGTTTGCATACCCAACTTGCGCAGTAATATATAACTCCCTTCCATTTTTTTCGGGATGAATAACTTGGCCACACATATCAACCAATCGTATGTTTTCACAATGACATAATTTGCCGACACCTCCTTACCTTCATACAATTTCTTATTTCTTTGCAACCATCTCCCACAGTATAAAAAGTGGAGTGAAATGAAAAAGAACACCTGAAAGAGTCGTTTCCTTTGCCTGAGAGAACCAACTCCTTAGCATTGTGCCCACCTCCACCGGTCTATGCACATGTACATCAAAAACCACCTCGAAGTGTGCCCATACTTTTGAAGCCATGTCACCCTCCAAGAATCGATGTTTCATGGTTTCATCCCCATGTCTCGCGCAATAACTACACTTTGACTCCAATTTAAATCCAATTCTTCTTAATTCTCCATCAACTAGAATGGATCTCTTCAATATTTTCCAAATAAAAATTGATATTTTAGAAGGCAATAAAGGATTCTATAATTTTTTCCAAAACCGAAATATTTGTCTCATCTTCTCAATATATGACACACAAATCTAATTGTAAATCTCCCATCATTAGTTGGTGTCCATATCCAAACATCCGGTTCATCAGATTTCCCCCTCAACCTTTCCTCATACATAATCTACACACGACGTTGAAATATAGGGCTAAGAGATGAAAATTTTTCACACTGCATAACTCTCAAAGAAGGACACTTGTTTTCAACCTCTGCCAAACCCGTACGGTGAAATTGCTCACCTAGAGCCAAGTTGTCATTTAAAAAACTTATGTTGCCCCTACCAATCTTCAAGGTACAATGGTCTATCATAAAATTAATAAAACCAGACAATTCTTTCTTGAAGGGAGACTTATCAGATTTAATAAGATGCTTACTAACAAGTACTCCATCCTGCAAATACTTCCTTCTCATGAACATTGCCCACAAACAGTTTGTATTCACCAAATTCCACAAAGATTTGATTCTGAAAGCAGTCACAACACCATCAAGTTCCTTCACCCCCAATCCACCTTCATCTGTGGGTACACTCAGACAGCTCCAAACAACCCAACGTTTCTTATGTCTGCCCTCGTAGCAACTCAGAAGAAATCTGCAATAGCCTTATGAATATTTTCCAACAATTTCTCTGGAACACTCGTCGTTGCAATCGTATACAATGGCAGTGAAAATAAAACATGTCTGATCAAAATCAATCTGCCGCCTGGGGAAAGGATGACGGGTGCAACACGAGAATTTCCCAGGAGGTCATCCATTCTAGTACTACTCTCACCCTCGTAGTCACCCCAGTGAGTTGTCTTCTTCACCTATCTCACTGAAGGTGAATGAAAAATAAAACCAACTGAAAACAAGGGAAGAAAGTCGATCAAAACTAGGAAGAGCGACCCCCAGAATCCCCCCACTCTCCGCCATGACTGGCTAAAGCTAGAGAGTCGATCGAAAAATGGAGGGGCAATTTCTGGAGCTGAAAAAAGGAAGAGGTGCAACAATGCCTCCATGATGCGCTACCGACCGATGATCGTGTGGGGGTCGATCAACACCAGACCGATGAAGGGTTGTCGGTCATCAATCAGAACTGATGATTGAAGGGGCAAACAAAGGTCTATCATTGATTGAAGGTACCTCCCTTTTTTATGAACAATAAATATAGAAATAAAAATAATAAAAATTTCCATTGTCGCTAAAACTATGACTGACCACTCAAAAATCCATATGGGGTCGATAAACAAGTAAATCGCAATCTAGTCACCTGGAAAACCACAGATCCAGCAAAATAGATTCTAGGGTTTGGGTAAAACTCACGAGAGGATAAACCATATGTTTTCTTCTAACAATGAGGCTTTGATACCACTTGTAGAAATCTAACTTTAAGACGATTTAGAAAGTGAGCCAAAATGATCTGCTAGCGTTTTGAGAAACTAGGAAAACACAGCCGCCGTCAACTTTGATCTTTGGCCGCCGTCACGTTAGGCCACCGACCTTCCAGCCACCGATACGTTAGGACGTCGACACGTTCCAGCCGTCATCACTAGCTGCTGTTCTGTCTGTCGATTGCCTTGCTGATTGGCTGTTGCTAGGCGCGTGCCTGTTTAGGCCAGAGTTTTGATTGGCATGTCGGCACCTCCAGCCGCCATTTCTCCTCCATCAATGGGGAGTCATGGAAGTGGGGGAGCAGTGGAAGGGGCTCCTAAGCCTTCTTTCGCCCAAATCCTTGGCAACTTTTTGGTAGATGAAGTTACGGATACGCATGTAGAAGGAACTAAATTTCGATAAGATGGATAGCCGACAATTGGGCTTACGGCATCGGATGAAGTATGTGGGGAAGCGTTCATGGAAAAACATGTGATTATATTAAAGTTCTCTAATTATAGACAAACTTTGGAAGATATTCGGGATTCAATTCAATGAACATGGGGTATTCTAGGAGATTTCTCAACGTCATGTTTTAGTTCGCCTTCAATCTGAGGCGGAAGCAAAAAAAGTTCTTTCGAGGGATTCTTTTTTGATTCGTGGAGTTCGTTTCCAAGCTTTCGGCAGGCATGATGGTTTTAGTCTGAAAGCAGATCCAATTTCTGTTCCATTATGGGTAGAGTTGCCTAACCTGCCTTTACATTTATTTCACCCCCCCCTTCTTTTGAATGCAATTGTGAACTCTTTTGGTTGTTTTTTGCGCATGGATGATCATACTCGATGCTTATCATGCCCGGGTTCTACCCGTGTTTGCATGGAGATGACTTTAGCGAAAAAACTACCTAATAGAATTTGAATAGACAGGGCTAACAATAGGGGCTTTTGGCAGAAGATAGAATACCCAGATTTCAAATATTGTGATTATTGTTCTTTGCCAGGGCATCAGGAGGAAGTGTGCAGAATCAAAAGGGCAATGTGAGAACATCCAACTTGGTGAATGAAGAGAAGACTGAGAAACAAAAGGTGGAATCCAAAATTTTCAAGCAACAATGTGTTCCAGTGGCCAACAAAAATAAAGTGACAAAACCAGAAGTTGGCACGAGTGGCGCAAAAAATAGTCAGGGGGAGGAAATCAAGGAGGGAGTAGGTGTTGAGAAGGTAGTGGCCAAAGAGCCGATGAATTTAAGGTTGTCAAACAAATATGAGACACTTATGGAGAACATTGTAAAAGATGACAATAATCAAATAAAGGAGAAGGATCCTGTCAGTGACATGGTCGCTCAAGAAACAACGGAAAAAGGTCTTCCCGAGGCGGGGTACACATCTCTTGAGATTGAAAAAACTATTGGGCAGCAAGGAGAACCAATTAAACATGAAGTTTTAGGTTGCCTGGGAATGATGAGTCCTTGTTTTGATGACGTGAATAAATCTAATAACAACAGCCACATTAAGATTCTACAAAGAGAGGTTTCACGAGTTGACGAAGGTGTGAAAAATGGTGACGATTTTCATGTTATCCCAGGGATGCAGTCTGGTGCCAATTCTCTGCGCCATCACTCAGAGGCAAGGCGTCACATTGACGAGCTTGACTGGAGTAAATCAGAGCTCATACGCTCTGTCTCACCCAAAATAGATTGTTTCGGCTAAGTTTGTAGGCGATGAACCTGGGATGTCAATCCCAAAGAAAAACGATAACAATGGCAAAGATTTTCTGCACGAAAATGATAATGATTCAGTCAGCAGTTCAAAATCGCAGAGAGAACATGCAGAGGCTAATCAATTAAAACCTTGGGACGTTGAAGATCAGTCTGAACCGGTGGTTTCAGGTAATAAGGAGGATGTAAGATTGTTACTAGATAAAGCTATCAATTTGGTTAAAGAAGGCTGTGTTTTGCGGAAAAAAAAAAGAAAAAAAGAAACATTAATACCTTCAAAAGTGCCACAGAAGATAGGGATGAGACGGAGTCTGTTTCGGAGGTAGGGCCGAAATCTGTAGCTATCAAGGATTTAGCTTTGGGGGCGCAGTCGGATGAAGAAATTAAGAAGCAAAAAGTCAAATTGGCGGTGCCTCCGCGCACGCATCGTAATACCACTACTACAAATATAGGCTTGCATAGCGCTTAAAAATAGGCTTAGATAGCGCTTTTTAGCGCTATCTAAGCTACCGCTATGGTAGCTTAGATAGCGCTCAAAAAAGCGCTATGCAAGGCGCGTACTTGAATAGCGCTTCGCTTAGATAGCGCTTTAAAAAGCGCTATCTAAGCGTTTATTTTTTTTTTAATTAACTTCAATAGCGCCTTCTAAAGCGCTATGTAAGCGCTAATTTTTTTTTAAATTAGCTTGGATAGCGCTTAAAAAAGCGCTATTTAATTTAAATGAATTTTTTAAATTAGATTTGTTTATCTGCTAAGATAGCGCGTAAATAAGCGCTATGGAAGTAATTAGATTGTTCTTAGATAGCGCTAAAAGAAGCGCTATTGTAGTATATATGTTAAACTTAGATAGCGCTTATTTGAGCGCTATCTAAGTTATTTGATTTGTTTTTTCTATTTTTCCGATACCGATTTTCTGGGCTAAATATAATATTTAATATAATAATGACAACGTTCAATCAATCAATAAAGACACAACATGATAACTAACTGTTTCTCATTCATTAAAAATATAATTTAAGCATTCATACAAAATTCAATAAAGATACAAAATTGTTCTCAATCACGGTATCCCAAGCTTTGCCACTCAAACTGTAACGGATCAAGAACTTGAGGACATCAAGAGGGAAGTAGAAGATGATGCTGTATAACCAAATCACTCCTGCCCATCCCCACCCTATGCCTTGGATCCTTGCAAAGTCCCAGTTTGCATAAACAGCTATCAATGTAGCCACCTTAACACAATGGATGGATAAATTGTCAGTTTTAATGGAGAATACATATATATTCAATGGCATGAAACATCATTTATACTCACCAATTGAGCGGCAAGGAAGGCACTAACAAGCAACACGCCTGGTCGTTCAACAAAGGACCAACTCTGAGATCGGGTCACAAAGATGAGAGCCTGGCTCACTATGCTCACTTGGAGATAGAGAGCTGCAGTGAGTTCTTCGTTGTTGTGCCTGATTGATCTCACGCCAAATGTTTTCTGCACATTATATCATTTGGTAGACAATGAGTAGGATCAGTATGATTAATATATACTAATTGATATATAAGATGTTGCACGTGTTCTTTGGACAGGAGACTACTTACTGAGAAGAAATCTGTCTCACAGGAAGCCCAAAAGAAAATCACAGTCATGATAGCAAGATATGTGCCAAGTAGCTTGCATTAATAAACATAAGGTCATAAATATAACAAAGCATTTAGGATGTGGAGCTCATCAGGATCTTCTACGTTTTTCAACATCGCATTACTCATATCCCAACCATATAATTACTTCATCCATGACAACTCAACAACTAAAAAATGATTTTACCATGTGAACGATAGAGATGAGCCCTGCACGACATCCAATTAATTGCAAACTCTGGTTTTCACAGGGAAAATAATGAAGGCTTTGCGAGTAATGTTGCAGGAAAGACAGGAAAGATATTAAGTATACCAAAATAAGCGTTGGTACAGTGGACGGATAAGGACCAGTTTTGAAGCTAACTTGGAAGGCTGAAAGCTGCCAGATTGCTATTGATAGGCCAAGGAGCAGAACTAAACAAACATTCAGTAGTTGAATGACTGCTCAGATGCAGCTGAAGCAGTTAATGGAAGACAGAGACTTGCTTGGACTGAGACTTCAAAGTTACTGAAACCAAAAGATTTCTAGAACCTTGATAATAGATTCCCATAATTTAGCAGCATCGATATATGACAGTAATCTAACTTCTATTCTAATATCAATCAATTTCCTGATTTAAGCTGTATTTTGAACCTCGGCTTCTATCTTTTTCAGCTCTATAAAATATTTTCCTTTTACCCAGCTAATGTTAATGTCAGTTTTCCGTTGAAACAGGTTCAATAGCATTTTAGTCCAACGTATGTTATTCATTCAGTGTTAGCTGCATATACTCCACGTTGAAAATGTTGAACAAAGAGAAAATACACGCTAGAGTTAACAAAACAGTCTGCAAGAATCTGCAAAAATTTGCAAGCTTTTACCTGATACTAAGTTATATAAATACGTGTCCTACATGGCCCTCCTGCGCTTTCCTTGGTCTTCTCAGGGACTTCTCAGGGACTTCCTAAGTTATAGACTTTCGCCAGTACTGATTGAAAGGTGTGTTGAGACAACGAACGTCTGCTCTCCATGACGCCTGTCCATATAAATCAGTTCTGTCAGTCTCATATTCATTGTAATGGAGGAGTTGCTGTTTGTAGTAGTCATTGGCATAAGCTTCCTCCGTAGCTATAAATCTATAACACGCACCAAAATTTTTTACTTGATAACATACAAAAATTAAGAGATGAAGATAAAATTTTCAGATGAGTATTAGTTGTAGATTTGATAAAGAGTTAGGTTTGCCTATTTTCAGGCTTGAATTCCAAGTTATTATACACCTTCAGCATCATCAATGTGTTTGGTTTTTGGGGTAACTGAAGCTCTAATTAATAGCAAAGCATTCTTAACATGCTGATCGTACCGATGCATTGTATATTAGGTTTTTACTGTGACTTGGAAGGTATGTTCAGGAAACCAAATTTTGATTTCATCTTGGGCTTTTATTTGTTTGTCATTGAAAGCTTATTCACGACCATCATCATAAATGAACCGATCTAAAGTTAGTTCGATAAGCTGGAATCAATTGCAAGGAAATGGTAACCAGTATGTTCATTGGTATATCACATACCTTGTTCCCACACAAATACCCTTGGCACCTAGGGAAAGTGCAGCAACATAGCCACGACCATCACTGATGGATCCGGCGGCAACTACTGGAATGTTTCTATCTCCAACCAAATCAACTATTCTGGGTACTAGGCCCGTCAAAGCAACCTACACAAAATGTTAAGCACACCCTTTGTTTGAATGTGAGCTGTGGACAGCAGAGGGAAGGAGACTTACCTTTCCAGCTACATGACCCCCAGCCTCTTGACCTTGGGCCACAATGCAATCAACTCCTGCAGCAATCGCTCTCTCGGCAGCTTTCACTGATCCCACCTACAAAAATGGTCCAAACACAACAAAGGTTTAGCTAGAACTCTAATACCAATTGCACACTCTGCATACTATCATTCTCTTTCTTGACTCTATCCACTTCAGTGTTTAGATGCTGCCAGTTTTTCTGTGTTAGTTTACTTCATATCTTGAGATCCAACAACAATGAAGAAGCTAGAAGAAAATGCATACACAAGAAACTCAATATGACATGCACTCTAGGAAGGCAAGAACCATATTAGAGAAAAAAGAGGTACAAAAGAAGAGATCCTAAAAGAGAGAAAGACCAATTAAACTAGATCTGTTCATAAATATTCACTACAATTTTTTTCAATATGTATATCCAAAAATCTATGTATTTGAAGCCATGGTACTGAATGTTACCCATTTAATTGTCTTTGATCATATGAATTATGACATGCTACTTTCAAAAGAAACATATATGATGTAGAGAGATGCTGGGTCTCTTAATGTTTTATTTATATGATCAGAGGACTATCCAATGCCCCAAGAAGCATACCCATGAAGAACCTCCTCCTACAAATTATACAAAGACACAAATTATACAAAGACAGTGAGCAATCAATTGAAAAGCTACATAACACCTAAATATTCAGCTACCAATAAAACCCATAACCCCATAGTTCACAAATTCATATAAACAAAAAAAGGTAACTTTTTTACATAATCAAAAGGGGATAACATTGAAACCCATAACTCCAAATCCTTTTAATACACCAAAAAAATTGAAAATCAATAAAAACCCAGACATAAAATGCAAAAAGATCAAATTTTTACAGACCATGAACGACCCTAGAGAAGAAGGGACAGTTTACCCATAATTCCACTAACACCACTTCGAACAGCACAGTTGTTCCAGATGTCTTGGCCGTGGATTTCCTCCATTGTCGGGAGCCTCAATGGTTCTGCCCCAGGCTTCTCTACTGCTGGCTCATTTTATATCTGTACTACAACATACATTTTATATCTACTTACATCTTTTGAGAGCAAGCTTTCCATGTTGAATATTGTTCGTCTTCCATATAGGATAACATTTCTGAAATGAAAAGAATGGTGATTCATATGAGGTGCAAACACTCTCAGCACATAAAGCATTTAGAAAAAGCAAGTTAACTGAGCATAGTTGCAAAGGGATATCCATAATTAGCAAGATACATGTTTTCCATTTCCAATACATACCATCCAATTGCCTGGATTGGAATGATTGACATGTTCAAGACATAAATCTGGACCAATCTGCAATTCCCTAGCTGCTTCAGGAGCATGCTTGAAAATAAAATGTAAGGAATTGGAATCAACTACAGAAACATCATAGCTTGATTCCTTAATCTGAAATGCATCTGCAATTCCAAAAGATAAACTTTCAGAACATGACCAAATGGAGACTTAATGCAATAAAAATGCAGCCTACAACACATGCAAAGAGTTACCCTGATAATTATATGCATCTATTCACAAGAGTATTACAGATGGTTATTTCTGAAAACCCTAAATAACATACCATGATCCATAGTGGTGGTCCATTTTTTACTTAGATATTAAATGACACATCTATGAAGCATTACAAACGATTTTAGTTTAGCATTGCCACATAACAGGCATAACAGCAAACGGTGACTGACCAATTCAGAGTTTTCAACTGTTTGTATTCTCAAGCAACAAGTACCTGATATCACAAAAGTGTGCTGAAAGAAAAAACTTTTGGGAGCACCAGTGCTATAAGGGAAAAATTGGGATGACAATGCCAAAGCCACTACAGTTAGGTGCAACAAGAGTTGTATGATGGATGATCTGTCGAGCCAATGACCCAGAACAGGAAGCAATGGACCAACACAAAATCAGTCTAGATCAGGTTAGTATAATCAATATTCAAAGTGACTCTGCATCAGACTTCAGCTATTTATGCATAATGAATCAGTCTAGATCGCTACTCACTAGCCTAGCCTGGTGACCTTTTCATGAAGAAAATTGCAAATTGTGCTACATAACGGGTCACAAAGTAAATAATATATCAGTTAAGAACCAACTAAGCAACTTAATGGAAATGATGATGAATCACAGTTAGAACAAAGTTGAAAAGGGAAACAAAATTGAGCTGCTCACTGTGTTTGACAAAATTGTAAAAGTATCCTTGGTGCACTTAGGTGCTTGCATGCCAAAAGGGAGCTTAGATGAGTAGCCTAGGGTCCTAGGTTGCAGTAGTCACTAATTACTTGAAGAAAACCCAATATTTAAAAAAAATGAAATATTTACTAACCATTCAAAAAGAATTGGCAAACCCTTTTTAGAAATATAAAACAAGATTTAACGGAAGGGGAGCATTTATAACCTACATCTCGATTAGAAAAAAAGGAGGAATGGAAGACAACTTTCTGTCATTGTTGCAAAGCTATGGGAATAGTCTCACAGGGGATCGCAAGTGGATGAGATTTTCACTGTGTGAAATCAAGCGGGGCAATCTAGTGTCACATTCTTGTTGGGTGTGACTCAGTCGAAGAGGTGTGGACTTAGTTCCCTTCTTCCTTTTGGATGTGCTTATATGGGGAAATAGGGGGTGAGGAAGTTACTTTGGTCAGTTGGTGGCTCATTCACTATACAATCTATTGTTACCTTTGGCTTGAAGGAAACAATAGAACTTCCAAGAACAAGGCATTAAAAGCTTTTTTGGAAGTGTTGGAAAATCATGGATATGACAACTTCTCTTCTTGTGGCATGAAATTCAAACATCTGCTTGTAAACCTATACTGTTGCCTTATGGTCTCTTTCTACTACGAGTAGAAAAATCATAAAAAGAACCTTTTCAAACAGGTTCAATTGTTTTCAGTTCTAATTCTACATACAAAAGCTGAAATTTTCACAACATAATACTTTTTTCTTAAGAAGAAAAAGGCACATTCCAACATGGTAAAAGCTCCCCCCTAACAGTTTAATTTAAACACTTTAACATACATGTGAATGGGAAATCACTCAATATAAACCTTAAGCTTCATCTAAAGAACGACAATAATTACGCTTAACTAGTTAAACTTTTCTACAAAGTACATGCTGCAGATGACTGAAAAATCGCTAACAAGATTAAACGCGCAGAGCTATACAAATTCCCCAAACTAGTTACTAACATTGAAACCTAATAGAGTATTATTGGGTCACCTACATGTAGTATTATTCGCAGTCATTGAGATTTTTTTTTTCCAACAAAACACAAAACACAAAACACAAAACACAAAACACCAACAGTGACTGAGTGAGAGTCGAGCGAGAGAGACGAACCTGGTCCTTTCCCTGCGACTCCTCGGTTCCTCGCCTCCTCGCCTCCTCTGGTTCCTCGCCTGAGTCGCCTCCTTCCTCGGTTCCTCGCCTTCCTCGCGTCCTTCCTCGCATCCTTCCTCGGTTCCTCGCCTCCTCGATCTGGTTCCTCGCCTCCTCGCCTCTGTTCCGTCCCTCCTCTCTCTGTGTTTGAAAAAATGGCAAAAGCAAAACCAAAATACATGCGGTCGAGATTTAGGTTTTTATTAGGGCTTTTGATATTAACCGTCCGATCATATCAAGATCTTAAAAAACGAGATTTAATTTGATATTTGAAGCGCTATACAAGAGGAAAGTAGCATAGCGCTTTTAAAGCGCTATGCAAGCACTTTAAAAGCGCTATGGTAGTTTTGGTAACGTTTTTTCACATAGCGGTTTTTAAAGCGCTATCTAAGACATAATTAAGATAGCGCTTAACTGAAAAAAAAATTTAAAAGCGCTATTGTAGCGTTTTTTTTGATTATTTTTTTTTTAAAGACAAATAAGCGCTATCCTAGCGCCCACTTGGATAGCTCTTTAAAAAAGCGCTATCTAAGTGGCGTTACCTAAGCTAATATTTGTAGTAGTGTACAAAGAAGGGTGTGTCTTCTTCCCGTAGTTAGTATGATAGAAAACTTTATGTTTTGGAATGCTCGTGGGGTTGGTAATAGAGCCACGAGAAGACGATTAAAAAGCATGGTTGCCAAAAATAAAGTGAGACTTCTTATGATAGCAGAACCTATGAATTGCGCTAGTAGATATTTGGAGATTGGCAATAAGATCAAGCTAGCGGGATTTGCTTCGAATGACAGGGTCGGAAAAAAGATATGGATCTTCTGGGATGCCATTTTAGACCTCTCGATCGTGGATATGTCGGATCAGATTATTCATTGTAAGGTAACAGATTCTGCTTGAAGAGTTTTTTTAATTTATTTTGTTTATGCTAAATGCTTCATTGAAGAGAGAAGGGATCTTTGGTCAAATATGATTAATTTTTCTTCCAATCATGATCTCTCATGGATGGTTGGCGGGGACTTTAATACTTATATATTGTCGCAAGAGAAAATTGGGGGAGTAGAGCCGTTTTTGGTTTGCATGTCTAATTTATCAGACTGCATTGAAAACTGTGGGTTCATGGGTCCTAGACTCACCTTGTGTAATAATAGGCGAGGCAGAGATCGTATTTGGGCCAGACTTGACAAAATTTTCGTTAATTCGGCTTGGTTGATAGTTTTGTTTAGTCCGAAAGTGGAACATCTCAGTAGGACCTTTTTAGATCATTTTCCGTTGTTGGCAACCATGCCAATTCAGCCAAGAACATGTTTTGTTCCTTTTTGCTTCCTTAACATGTGGATGACACATTCTGGGTTTCTTGATCTGGTTAAAGGAATTTGGTTATCTGACATGGGCAGTATGAGACCTATTGACAAAGTGGATGTTTAGCTTAAAATGGTGAGAAGAGCTCTTATACAGTGGAATAAGGCGGTATTTGGCAATGTGTTTAGCAGACTGAGATCTTTAGAGGATGAGATGAAACAGTGGGAAACTATTCTTTTGGCTGGCTGGGAAGATATTGGCAATAATGGGCTAAACATTGATGCTATTTGGGATGTTACTACTTGTTGTAATCTGAGTCGTTGTCAGGCGGAGTACAAATTAGCTCTCAAACAAGAGGAGCTTTACTGGATTTAGATATCAGGTGAAAAAGAGTACAAGGAGGGGGATGCTTGCACAAAATATTCTTTTGCTTCCCCTAAGTCTAAACATAAAAGAAGGGTCATTTCCCAGATCACTTTATCATGTGGAAGGACTATTTCGGAACCAGGTGAGATTCTTGATAATGCAAATGAATATTTCCATAATCTTTTGTCTTCCCAAGGAAACTGTGTGGTGGATAAAGAATTGTTAGAGTGCATTCCGATGATTGGTGGTCAGGTTGCTTGCTTGCTAGAAAGATTTTGTGTGGGGCTGGCAGGAGGCGTTGGGTATTTGCAAGTTGTTATGATGGAAATTTGCATTTTGAGATTGTTATTGCAAGTTGCATTTTGAACTTGCAAGTTGTTATTCTTGCAATTTGCAAGTTGTTATATTTGCAAGTTGCAAGTTTTTGTTATGCTTATAAGATGCAAGTTGTTATGTATCAAGTTGCAGGTTGGAGCAAATTTATCAAGGTGATCAAGTTGCAAGTTGCTAAATGGGTTTGAAGCAGAGGCTGCAAGGGCTAAGTTGCAGGGCAAATGGTTTTCTTTCAAGTTGATTAAGTTGCAAGCTTTGGGCAATTGGTTCTTGGCCAGATGGTTTGTCTAAGGTCTTTGGTTGTTCACCTATTTGTTTGTTTATGAGGCCTTAACTCTTGGTGAGTTTGGCCTATTTCTTGAATAAGGTCTCTTAAGTTCTAAACATCTATTTGGTTTAGGCCTTATTAGGTCTTACTCTTGGTGAAATAGGTCTAGTTTTAATTTTTGTTATGTAATGGTTTATTTGGTGGTAGGCCTTATTATTTAAGGTCTACTCTTTGGTGAACCGGGCCTTTACAAGGTATCATAGTGAGATAGGAATTTCTTTCATGGACGAAGTTTTTAGTTTTTTATGATGTATGTCCATTGGTTTTTTTTTCTCGGGTAAAGTCGTCATGTACCCCCGTCAGATGTATAAGATTTTTTCAAGTTATAAAGGTCTGACATCCCATAGGTGCCCCTCCCCACTGGAGGTTTTTTTATTTTTATTTTACTTTTTTATAGTAGAAATCTAACAGATCCTAAACCAAGATCTCATGTCAATAATCAATGAAGAAAAACTTTAATCAATGTTTACATGAAGACGCCATTGATGAAAGAGTATCCTCATAGCAATCCTCACGAACTAGCAACACGCAGCGGTGAAATCTTCCACCTCTAGAACCTTTATCTTGTGTTTCTCAAACTAGACGGGAAAAGTAAGAGATACATAATTAGGTTTAGAGTGGGAACCTCAACCGTATATATAGAACCCTAATTCTATTATTAGCCCATCATCAATATAGAATTATAGTGAGACTTCAATTGGTATATACACATAACTAATCTCCATACTCAATTTAGTAATACATGTCAATATAAAACATATAATTAGAAATGTGTTTATGACTCTAGTCTTGTTTCTTAATGATCACAACTAATCTGGTCTAATTAAACACCACTCATCTATAGTTCGACAGTCTTCAACGTATAATAATATGAACTATGTAGATCGACCTTAAGGGTATTTTCTACAAACAGTTCAAGCATTTCATCAACTGCAGGAGCATTGAAACTACACACAAACTCGCCATATTAAGTTATATCATGCTTTAGTCGCAGTCCACCACTGAAGAAGAGAAAGATGCTAGTTTGTGAGGCTTAACACGTGACCCTGTTGAACATTAATACAACTGTATAAGATGTCTAAAAGGGGTTACTTAAAAAACATGAAATTCTGTATGAACATCATAATGAAAATTAAAAATTCGAAAATATGTTAAAGTTCTGCAGTATGGATTCGTGATTGTCTTGACACTTTATTGTATTCCTGATTGTAACCTTTCAACATTCACCATGTTGAAAATTATACATATTGAGACCTTTAAGGCATACATCAGGAAAATTTGCTTAAGCATGGATCTAAAATGGACTCATTTATCAACTTGGGCATTCTTGTTACAAAACAATTGGGCAAATCAGTAATTGACTTTTGCATCTTAGTGTATCGAGATGTATTACGCAATCCCATGCAACATTTACTTTTAAAACTCATTCGATATAAAGACACACCAGCATAAGCCTAATACATACATCAGGGATCGCCCTTTCATGTAAATCCAACATGGATTTGGGACAGAGTATACAATCTGCTCTCTGTTCCAGTTTTTAGGTGCGCTCTCTGCTGGTTTTCTTGCCTCGTTTTGGCGATCTCTGCGAGACTGTGGTAGCAGAGATCAGGGCTGAAACTCTGCTGAAACAGTGAATTCAGGGCTGCACATTTTGGTGCATTGCACGATGTCTCTGGATTGTGGCAAGAGTGCTCTGTTTTTACAGAGTACTCTGCATAATTGCTGCCTGTTTTGCACAATTTTGCTTCCTGGTTTTTTGTAAGTTGCAAGTTTTACACTTTGCAATTTGCAATCTGTTAATGTTAGATGTTGCTCAAGCTGCTTCTGTTAATGTTAAATGTTGCAAGTTCAAGCTACTTCTGGAGATGTTGCTCAAGCTGCTCAAGTTGTTTCTGGTGTTGCTAGCTGAGTTCTCTTAAGATTTAATTGGTTTTAGGTCGCTTTGCTTGTTAGAATTTTCCTGGTTTTAGTATGTATGGCCTTTTGTTTCTTTTCTTTCGGGTAAAGTCGTAATGTACCCCCGACATATGTACAAGATTTTTCAAGTAATAAAGGTCTGGCATCCCATAGCTGCCCCTCCCCACTGGAGGTTCTAATTAAAAAAAAAAAAAAAAAAAAAAAATGTAAATCCAACATGGGTTGATTCTTCAAAATGGAGTATCCTTGTCACATAACCATTAACAAAAAACAGAAAACAAAGTTCACAAAGATCTCCGCTTGTTACTAACATAACTAGCACAATGCGCAATTCCCATGTGTTTATCCACGGTATCACCCATGTGAGTCTATGGCGTAGTTGAGTATTTGTAGACACCGATATGTATTCCACACCTCTACTCTCACTTTTGCTTGATATATGATTAGATTTGCCCTCTCTACAAGTTAGACTTTTTAGAGAGAATGAAAATTTATCAACTTTTGTTAAGCATAGCCTGTCCATAGGCTAACACACAAGTGTGGACGCTTGGGTGTGAAGCTGCTTGCATAAAAGGGATGTAGCATGCAGCAAGAGAGACATCAATGTTTACAGAACTTGAGTATCTAGGTTCAACAAGACCAAGTCAGCAACTGATTCTCCAGAATAAACTTCTAAACTTATCATAATCAGAAGATAAGAATATAACAGTTAGTATACGTGAAATACAATTTGACCAGTTAATCAATTAGTTATAGGAAATATAGGATATGTAGAGAAACCATAGAAAATAAATAAATAATTACCACCAAAAAGCATTCAATAGATGAGATTTATAGTTAAAGGCAACTAAAAATTATTACCTTACTTAAATTAGGAAGAATTTTCAGGACCGAACTAATGCAATTTTTTTTTTTAGAACCTCCAGTGGGGAGGGGCAGCTATGGGATGCCAGACCTTTATTACTTGAAAAATCTTGTACACATGTCGGGGGTACATTACGACTTTACCCGAAAGAAAAGAAACAAAAGGCCATACATACTAAAACCAGGAAAATTCTAACAAGCAAAGCGACTTAAAACCAATTTAATCTTAAGAGAACTCAGCTAGCAACACTAGAAACAACTTGAGCAGCTTGAGCAACATCTCCAGAAGTAGCTTGAACTTGCAACATCTAACATTAACAGAAGCAGCTTGAGCAACATCTAACATTAACAGATTGCAAATTGCAAAGTGTAAAACTTACAACTTACAAAAAACCAGGCAGCAAAATATGTGCAAAACAGGCAGCAATTATGCAGAGTACTCTGTAAAAACAGAGCACTCTTGCCACAATCCAGAGACATCGTGCAATGCACTGAAATGTGCAGCCCTGAATTCACTGTTTCAGCCCTGATCTCTGCTACCACAGTCTCGCAGAGATCGCCAAAACGAGTCAAGAAAACTAGCAGAGAGCGCACCTAAAAACTGGAACAGATAGCAGATTGCATACTGTGTCCCAGTTCCAGCAACAGTCCAGTTCCAGCGGCAGTCCGTTCCAGCCATTGCAGAGCATGCCACCTGCAGTCCCCATTCCCTCGCAGTAAATCCATCCCCGAGCGATACAAGCCTAGATTTACAAGTTCATTTAGTATCCGTGCGTCTTAAATATGCCGTCTTCTTCTTATCAAGAATAATTAAGGATTTTATTCGTTTAGGCAACGAGTCCAAGAATAATCACTTGTCATTTGTTCCACTTGCGCCTATCTAGCCAAAGCATCCGCCACTGAATTAGTTTCCCTGTACACGTGTATACAATACCACGTCAATGCCTTACTCGTGTCTCTAATTTCCCTCCACCAGTTACTAAGAGACCAGGGAATACTAGCTTCATTTAATATCCACTGTTTGACCAATCTAGAATCCGTTTGGATCACACAACTTCGCAATCCTATATCAATACAAAGTCTCAAACCTTCAAGTAAGGCCCTCATCTCAGCGGAGTTATTTGAGCCTTCACCAAAAATACACTGTCTAGCAGCTACAAATTTGCCCTCGTCATTTCTAATGACCACACCTCCAGTAGTGTTATTTTCCATACATGAGCATCAACATTTAGCGCATACCATCCTGTAGGAGGGAAAGCCCAATAAAGCACTCGAGGAGGAGATACTGTAACAATCTTTTCCTATATGCCCAACCTACTGAGCAAAGCCCCGTTATGATCCTTAGTTTTAGGAATAAAGAATTTGGCCACACATTTAATCCAGAAATGAACTTTAATAATCACATAGCTTGATGAAAACTCCTTTCCTTCAAAAAGTTTTTTGTTTCTCTGGATCCAGATTTCCCATAGGATGAAAAGTGGGGTGACGTGGATGAGGGTCCCTGATAACGAAGATTTCTTCGTTTTCCTAAACCACGCCTTAAGCATAGTATAAACTTCAACCGGTCTGTGAATGTGCATATCAAACACCAAATCAAAATGTCCCCACACCCTTCTAGCTAAATCGCTTTCCAAGAAAAGGTGTTTCATCGTTTCCTCCCCAGGTTGTAAGCAACAACTACATTTTGACGCAAGTTGGAAGCCAATTCTTCTAATTTCACCATCAATAGGTAATGCCCTTCTAATTATTTTCCATATGAAACTAGAGATTTTAGAAGGCAATAAAGGATGCCAAATCCAATTCCAAAAATCATCTTGTGTCCCCCTACCACAAAGAATTTTACATACTGAGCTAATCGTGAACCCGCCATTATTACTCGGTATCCAAATTCTGGCATCTCGATCACCGACTTCGCCTTTCACAATTGTCTTGTAAAGCTCTTGAGCTTTGCTTTGCATATCCGGGCTTAGCCGCCTGAAATTCTCCATGTGCATTTTCCTGAGAGGAGGCCAACAGTCATTCATCCCCACCTCCTCATTTTTACTGAAAATTTCATTATTAGCCCATGGCTCTTCGAAGAAGCTAACGGTGCCTTTAGAGATCCGCCACGTGGAGTTTTCAATTATAACATCCTTATTCACCAACAATTCTTTTATAAACGGAGACGCCCCGACTTTAATTTCTTGCTTTCTGATTGGAACCCCAACTTGCATGTACTTACGCCTTAGAAAATTTGCCCATAAAGAATTGGAGGTTATTAGGTTCCGAGGCGACTTTATTCAAAAAGCTCTAATGATCACATCTAAGCTTCGAATACCTAGACCACCCTCCTCCTTTGGAACAATGATTTTATTCCAAGCTATCCACTTCCGCTTGTGTCGCCCTTCATGATCTCCCCAAAAGAAATCTGCAATCAACTTCTAAATGGATTGCAGGACCTTATTAGGGACAACTGTAGCTGCTATGGAATAAATAGGTATTGACAGTAAGACATGTCTTATCAATGTCAATCTACCTCCTGGCGACAAAAGTCTGGCTTTCCAACCCTGAATTCTCTGCTGGATTTTATTTATTAAGGTTTCAAAAAAAGAAATTCTGCATCTCCCTTGATAAATGGGGTCACCAAGGTAGGTAAACGAGGATTGCTTGTAGACAAAACATGTCCACTGTTTTATCGAAATTATTCTGTCTGCACGAGCTTTCTCATCAATCATGAATGAACTTTTTGCAATATTAACTTTCTCGCCTGAAACCTGACAATGTCTATCTAAGAACTGCATACAGCCTTCAATGGACTTTTTCCTACCATTCAAGAAGATCAATGAATCATCAGCATACAAAAGGTGGGTGATCGGTGTGGCCATCCTGGGAGTATGATAAAAGCCAATTTCTCCTCTACGAAAGGCCCGAGAGAGCCCTCTGCTTAGTACTTCTGCCGCAATGACAAAGAGAAGAGGGGAGAGAGGGTCCCCTTGACGAAGACCCCTTGTTGATTTAAAATAGCCGTCATACCTGCCTTGCATCAACACTGAGAACCCGCAATGTGTAATGCAATTAAAAATCAGATGACATATTCTGTGATTAAATCCGAATTAGCGCAAAACTTGCAAGAGGTATCCCCATTCAATTCTGTCATATGCCTTTTCCATATCCAATTTAAATATTGTATTATTTACATTAACCTTTTTCCCAATCTCTCTCATTAGTTCTTGTGCCAACCCTATGTTTTCTAAAATGAGCCTTCCCTGAACAAAGGCCCCTTGCTCTAGAGAGATAATATGAGGGAGAAGCTTGGCCAATCTCAGACTAAGAATTTTGCTGAAAATTTTATATATCACGTTGCAAAGACTAATAGGCCTAAAATCATAATAAGAGACAGGTTCTTCAATTTTAGGAATAAGAGCCAAAAAATTGGAAGAAAAGGTATCTGGCATCGCGTGGCAAGCAAAAAATTCCTTCGCAGCTGCCCATATGTCCATCCCAATAATATTCCAACAGTTCTGAAAGAATCCATCTCTGAAGCCGTCTGGGCCCGGGGCACTATCATGGGGAATACTGAAGACTTCTTTCCTGACTTCCTCTAACTCAGGCATCTGCATGAGTAATTCACAACCATCCTCTTGTATCAGCCTCGGAATGCAATCCATGAGTTCTGGATCATCTCTGTGCTCTCCCGTTGACAGCAAGGATCCGAAAAAATTATTTGCTTCCAAAATAATAGATTTCGGATCCGTAATTAAGTTCCCCGATATATCATGAATTTTGGTAATCGCTCTTTTTTCTGTTTGGCCTTGACTGAGGCAAAAAAGAATTTAGTACAAGCATCTCCTTCCTTAAATTACTTTTCACCTGATTTTTGTTTCCAGTAAATTTCTTCTCTCACCAGTGCCAGTTTGAGTTCAGCCTGACATCTGTTCAAATTAGTCATATCACTTGGATCCCAGCCCTGCATTAGACTAAATTCCAGTCTTTCGATTTCATCTTCCAACCTGCTAATAGTGCTGAAAATATTACCAAAAATTTCTTTATTCCATATCTTTAAGTCTCCGCGAAGGCGCTTTAGTTTGGAAGCCACACTATACATAGCCCCATTGGATTCTCCAGCCGCGTTCCAAATTCTGTCCACAAACCCTAAGAACCCTTCATGAGTTAACCACATACTTTGAAATATGAAAGGAGACATATCTGCCCTTTGTGACATTGGCAAAGAAAGTAAAATAGGTGCATGATCCGAACAACCTCTAAGTAAATGATCAACCCGAGCGTGCTGCATTACCGAAATCCAGTCAGCATTCCCCAAAAAACGATCCAACCTAGCCCATGTTTTGTCCTCCCCTATTTGATTGTTACACCATGTGTATTTAGGTCCTTCAAACCCACAATCAGAAAGCCCACAACTTGAGATACAGCTGGAAAATTCTGCCATCGCCAAAGGATTTGGGGGGCGTCCCCCTAGTTTTTCTCCACCATCAACAATCACATTAAAATCTCCACCAATAATCCATGATTCATTTAAACCCATTGCAATGTGTTCCATGTCTTCCCACAAACTTCGTCGCTCCTGAATTGAACACTTTGCATATACAAAAGAAATGAAGAAAACGGTATTGGAAAAGAGAATATGAATCTTACAGTGCATTAATTGATTCGTGCATAGCAGGACCTCCACTTTTAAGTTATTATCCCAGAAGAGCCAAATTTTGCCGCCATACTCTAAATTCGTTGCAAAACAAGGCAAGCTCACCTTACTTGCAACCTCCATGTATCTAGAAGAAGGAATCATTGGTTCCGCAATAGCAAGTAGCTTGACATTGTGTTCTTTAACCAGCTTTTTTAGTCTACATCGGGTCGTCCGGTTACCAACTCCTCGTGCATTCCAAAACATGACGTTATCTATCATTACTAACACCTGGGGTAGGCTTATTTCTCGTCATCCTCCGAGACCCCACCACCGGTCCGGGTTTAGAGCTTTTCTTTTTGCCTTTCTTCTTGACACCACCCGACAGGTACCCTGGATCAATTATATTGTTCGAAGACATGTTAGCGTCGGAATCATTGTCCGACACTGCGTCATGGTCTGACCTGTGGCCCTCTTCCTGTTCCTGAATCTTTGACGCAGTTGCATCTTTCGCCTGATCATGCAGCAGCCCAGTTTCTGGATCACCCACCAGCTGATCAATTTGTTCTATCGCGCTAAGTTTCGTCATCGAAATTGTGCAATTTTCCGGCTTTTGTGCCTTTGAAACTAGCGTACCCTGTGCTAACTTAATCCCGAATTCGGAGGAGGTCAAATCAGCCCCCGTTCGCTGGATGTTTCCTGTTGTCTGTAGCACCCTGGGAGCAGCAAGAGCTGTCCTTTGTCTCGGCTGATGCTGCTCTGTTTCAGCAAGCGTTTGCACCTGCTGCTCCTCTGTTTCAGCTGGAATAAAACTGTTAATTGCACATTCTGATACTGCCTTCTTGAGTGTTGTTTGAGCAGCTATCCCCCACAAAAGGAACGATCCACAGCGGGGCTGCAGTCGCAGATCCTTGAGCAAATTTAACTGCATCACAATTTTGGTTACCGTCAATATCATCACAATTTTGCTTCAACATAGTCATTTTGATTTCGCTCATTGTGTAGCCGGCATCTCTTAAAACATCTTGTGTGTTTTCAATTGCAGAGTTATTTACTTTGGTATGATGGCCCTCAATCTGGCACTCATGTTTGGAGTTTATTACTTCAACATCATCACCCTCCCCAATGTCGTCCGAAGCTTCTTCCGCAAGGACCCCGTATTGGTTTGATAAAATCACATTGTCAAATACGGTTTCCTTTGTTCTCTCCTTGGTTTCTTTGGCAATAGCACTAGTAATCTCGACTCATTGAGAATTTTTAGCTCCGCTAGTTCCTATATTTCCATTAGTTTTCATCGCTTTTTTGGCCACAGGAACATACATTTGCGTTGGCACATGTTGGTGTTGCTTCTCTTCCACCAGAGTTTGTCTTAGCTTGGCCTTGTCGAGGGATTTAAAATCTTTATAGGGTTCTCCAGCAGATGTAGGTTGATCCCGCTTCTTTCCAACCAATTTTCTACAGTAATCCTTCTCATGCCCAATCAAGGAGCAATGGTCACAATATTTGAAACCTGGATATTCAAGTTTTTGCCAATACCCTCCATATTTGGGGCTCTCAAGCCAAATCTTGTGTGGGAGAGGTTTAGAGACTTCCATCTCAACACACATTCGTGCGACCTTTGGGCGGGCAAAGTATCTTGTGCCATCATCTATTCGAAGAAAGTTACCGAAGGAATCTCCAATCGCCTTCTTGATTGCCGGGAGAAAGGCGAAAGGAAGATTAGGGAGTTCTACCCATAATGGTGCCAACTCCGGATCCGCCCGTAGGCTAAAACCTGGATGCCAACGAAACATTTTATATCTAACTCCCCGAATCGTAAAGGAGTCTTTTGATAACACTTTCTTGACTTCATCTTCAGATTGTAAATAAACCATCACATGTCTAGGATCAATGAGACCCATTATGAACTCTCCTGATATCCCCCAAGATCGATGAATAGAATCTCTTATTGAATCTAGCGATGGCCTGAAGCTTGAGAATTTCATAACAACAATATGATTAGAGACATGGGACTCACCTCTTGCGACATCTGAATCGGATAGCCTGAAAGCCGGATTTTCGTCTTTTCTAAAGGTCGTGGAATCCGTCGGCTTATCGTCAAGTGCATCTTTCATCGCTTTCCCAAGATCTTGTGCAAAGGTGCGCCGAGAAGAACCATCATCCTCCTTGCCAGCCGCAGGGACAGCCCCCTTGGCTGGCAGTGTTGCCTCAATGGAAACACCTACCAGCGCCTACAAGACTCCCTGGATGACAGCAGAGTAAGCCAAAACGACCAACCAGCCCCTTTGCTTGCCAACTAGGTCCAGGAACCAAACTCGACCAGGAGCCAGCAACTCGACAAGGAACCAGCAACCAGCAACTTGACCAGGAACCAGACTACGTCCAGGAACAACAAGACTGGTCGACCTAGGGCGGCGGCTGGTCGACCTAGGGAAGAGGGATTACGGCGGCGGCTGGAGGTTTTGTGTTATCAAACGGCTGAGATATTCTCCCCAGATCCTGGAACGGTCCTGATTGGAGGGATTCAATTTTGGAAAAAGGTTCCAATTTTACCCCTGAAATCGCCCCTAAGCAGAGCGATTTGTATTCTCCTCGTAAACTAATGCAACTAGCCTTATTTTATTTTCTAGAACTAATGCAACTAGCAAATAAAATAAGGAAACGAATAAAGGAAAGGAAAATATGATGTAAATGGGTTATTAATTATTATTAATGTAACTGGGCCAAATATAATAAAACCCATATTAGTTAGAGATTATCATAGTAGGTTTAGGGTTAGATTAGATTGTTAGCCAAAGAAATTAGTTAGCTTATAAATAAGGCATAATGCTGAACCTTTTAGGTGGTGTATTGATTGAATGGAGTTGATGTTTTTTTGTTTATCTCTTATTTATGAGTTATCGTAGATCTAGTTTAGCTTTAGTTTTAGTGTTATGATATTAGTTTAGAAATATTAGTATTAAAAATAATTGGGCCTAATTAAGTACGAACCCAAATTGGTAGTTAGGCATTACTAGCCAATTAGGGTTAGCTCAATTTGTATTTATAATAATATTAGAATTATTATAAATAAGGTAAAAGTTGTTTATTGTTATTCAGTTGATGATTGAAAGAATATTGGATTTCTTAGTTATTTTTCATTAGTTTTTTTTATCATAGTTATTTGGATTCTTGTTCGTTTATTTCGAGTATTGCTTCGTTATTTCAATTTACTATTTCATTTATTCGTTACTTCTATCAAAATAAGGGAAGAAAATTGATTGAAGAACTCTATAATGACAATCACCTTGTTGTCCAATATCCTTCATCGAGGCCCCACCTTCGTTGCTGCTCCAACACCACTAGTGTAGTCAACCCACCCCAAAGTCCCCCATCTCGATTGGATTAGGCTGTTTAACTGATCAAATCAGGTCAATTTCAGCTCGTCGCCTTTGCGCAACACCACTACTGAATCCACCCTTACATCACCATCATTGTCACATCAATCACTCAAACCAACTTTTGCTCGCGCTAGCAACCGTTGGAAGCCCCAGCCGCAGCCGCAGTCACCATTGAATGCCGCAAGCCCCAATTACCCACTTTCATTTCAACAACCCCAAACAACCCACTATTCTTTTCAATCGTGTGGAAAAGAACTTTTCCACATTTTTCAAACTGTTCCATCCATCCTATTTTTACATAGGTCGTTGGCTAAAATTATTAAGTTGTCCCTGGTCCCAACTGGTTATTTACACCCAGACTCAAGGAGAGCACCCATCCAGTAAAAATAAATAAAATAAAAAACTCATATTTTTCAAATATCCAAATCCTTATTGTTCCTACCCATACCCATATTATCATTCCATCCCCATACCAATATTCATATAGCCCAAGTCGACTCCAATACCCCGTGGTACCCATAACCAGTTTTACTACCCACAACCACAATACACATATGTCCCCCAACCCGAATTAGTTTTTCCTACACCACCTCCCCATTGACCAATGACATAAAACCCACTACCACTCCAATGTGACCACTTGCTTGTATCTAGTAGACTTCTTCAACTTGGAACTCGAGAATGAGTTTCTTTAACCCGAGGAGGGTGATGTAAGCAAGTAATTAATTAGTATTATATGTAATTGGGTCAAATATAATAAAGTTCATATTAGTTAGGGCATTAGCCAAAGTAGGGTTAGGGTTAGATTAGATTGCTTGCAAATTTTTTTTTTAATTAAACCTCCAGTGGGGAGGGGCAACTATGGGATGCCAGACATTTATTACTTGAGAAAAAATCTTTTACACTTATCGGGGGTACATGACGACTTTATATGAGAAAGGAAAACAATTGAAAATACATCAAGAAAACCAATAAAAAGAGACTCCTAACTCATAGACCTTAAACAGTCATATAAATAAGATAGACAGCGAAACATTGTAGGTGGTGAATTGATTGAGTGAAACTTATTTATCTCTTATTTAGGGTTTATCATTGATCTAGTTTAGCTTTAGTTTGAATGTTAGTGTAGAATTTATCAAAATATGACTTGCCCAACGATCACAGGATCTGAGCATGAGAAATACAGTGATCCATTTACCAACTGTTGTTAATGAGAAATGGATAGTTACCTAGGGTTGAAAGTATATTTCTGCCAATGGGTCAACAATCCCTTATGAAAAATGATTCCCCTATCTTAGAATCAACCATGTACACAAAATCATTATTATCTAAAATTGAAATAGATAAGACAAAGAAGTATACAAATTATAATGCAGCAATAACTGGTATATTGCGTGACCCTTGAGACTATGCATTTGCAAGAACCAACCCAAAATTTGGATCAAAGTGTCTGCTAAATAAATATGGAGGACCCCTATCGCACTAGAGCTGCAATACTCGTCCTCCTAAAATCCAACCCCTTAAAATTATAAAACAGTTGCCCCTGTTTTTCAATCTCTTAACTTGCTGCAAATGAGAACCTTGAAACTATATATTTTGTTAATTATCGCCACATTAGGTTTTGGTATAATTAAAGGTATATTGTCCATATCGCTCGTCTTGGTATAAGACATACCGCGATACGTTTTAAGCTGTATATTTTTTTGTGCAGTTGTAATCATCACCACATAAGCTTGGGTATAGTTAAAGGCATATTGTTCGTATCGCCTATATTGGTATGAGACATATCGTGATATGTCTCATAACAATCAACTTTAGGTACCTTTATTGGATCTGCACATATCACACGATGCGGCTAGATGTCTCACGTGTATCAGCCAATTCTCCAACTATGTCATACCGTCAGGGCCACATCTTAAAAAGTAAAAAAAAAAAATTTATTTTACCTCAGTCTTTAATATTTACAAACAAACCCTCTTTTAGGTCAAACAAATCGAAATTGAGAGGGTTTCTTAAAGTACAACAAAAAATTGCCCACAAAGGCCTGCACATCCAAAATTAACATAACGATCTCCAAACCAAACTACCTAGACATGACTTTTGTCAATTACAATGGTGTCACAAGGTTTGAGGGATTTTTCGAAAAGTGACGTTATGTTGTAGGACCGTGATGAAACTAGCCTACCTTGATGAAGTCAGAGATCAATTAAAGAATTACACATAATAAACAATAACATAAAGGTTGGTTATTTATTTATTTATTTTGATTTATTATTTTAATTTACCTCTATGAGGGAGGGGCAATTATTGATGCTAGACCTTTATTAATTGATCAAAATATTTTACACAAGTCGGGGGTACATTACGACTTTACCCGAATGCTAAACAAAAACTTAGAATCAATGCCTAAATCACCAAGAAACTAACAAAGAGATTCAAAGAAATCCTTCAAGAAACTTAGGAAAAACAAAAATTGTTAGGCCTAATTCACCAAAGACCTTAGGCCTCAAGAAACTCCTTAGATAGACTATATGCTACTCAACAGGAAGCTAGGCTTTATTCAACAAATGAACAGAAATAAATTTTTTTTTATTTTTTTAAATTAACCTCCAAGGGGGAGGGGCAACTGTGGAATGCCAGACCTTTATATACCAAAAGAATATTACTTTCGGAGGTACATTATGACTTTACCCGAATAAAAATAAACCTATGGGGCTAGCCCTTACAAACCAAAAAAACACAGAAAACCATGCCTCATCCATTTCAAGTTATAGGCCTTAAAGACCTTAATCAAGGACTGGGCCAAATTCACCAAGAGACTATGCATCATAAACAAACAAATACGTAGGCAAGCAAAGGCCTTAACCAATAAGGCCTTGAAACAAGGAAAAAGGAAACACCATACCAAGCATCAACCCAAAAACTATTTGCATTCTCTGCCCAAGAACCATTTGTACAACTTGCACAATTGCGCTAACCTGCAACTTGCAAGCATAACAACTTGCAAGCACAAATTGCAACCTGCAAGCACCGCTCAAAACCAATCCCCATCCACGTTCCAGCAAGCGCAAATCTGCTTCCGAACTGCGCCAACCTGTCCACCAAGTCGCACAGCTTCCGCACCAGCAATAGCAACAACAGAACAACAACCTCAACATGCAAAAGCAACAAGAAAACAACAACTTCCGTAGCCAAGCAGCTTCTGCAACATAGCACGCATCATCCAAAACACCTCACCTAGCACAAGCCGTCAGTCCCAGCCACTTCACCAACGTGCTGCACCCAACCATCCCACATCCAACCCCTATCTGGCAGAAAATGTACACCACTACACTACTACAAATATAGGCTTGCATAGCGCTTAAAAATAGGCTTAGATAGCGCTTTTTAGCGCTATGCAAGGCGCGTACTTGAATAGCGCTTCGTTAGATAGCGCTTTATTAAGCGCTATCTAAGCGTTGATTTTTTTTTTAATTAACTGCAATAACGCCTTAGAAAGCGCTATGTAAGCGCTAATTTTTTTTTTAAATTAGCTTGAATAGCGCTTTTATGAGCGCTATTTAATTTTGTTGATTTTTTTTTAATTAGCTTCAATAGCGCTATTTAATTTCGGTGAATTTTTTTTATTAACTACCATATAAGATTTTTTTATATAATATTTAATATAATAATGACAACGTTCAATCAATCAATAAAGACACAACATGATAATTAACTGTTTCTCATTCATTCAAAATATAATTTAAGCATTCATACAAAATTGTTAATATGCTATCATATATATACACCAGCTTTTTTGGCCACAAAATGAAATGGCCAACAACTTCTCCTACAGTCCTAACTTCGTCTGTACATTGCGGCACCGCTGAATGTTTCTCAGATTCTACCGCCACTTCAAATTGTATCCTCGCATAACCTGAAATTGCATCATGGCATTGTATAAGTATAACAACACACACACACTAAGTCGGTATATAAATCTTAACCTGAAATACAAGAACACACCTATTACTGCTACTATATATATGCAAACCACTGCCAAACACAAAGGGTTTTGTATCAGTAAGATAAATGTAAATGACTAAAGGAAGTAAAGAAACTAAGAGCTCTGCTCTGGGAAACCTAATAGCCGCCGCCACCAACCTTTGGGTGCTAGCTCGACCGGCCGCCACCCAGCCTGGCCGCCGTCTCTTCTAGCCACCCCTCTCAATATCAGTGGTAAGAGTATCGATCTGTAGAGCATCGCCTGCTCAGAGCATCGTCGTCTGCTCACTGCTTGTGACTTCACAGTGACAGAGAGACAGTATCGATCTGCTGAGCATGCTGCCTGGCTAACGAGACTTGCTTGTTTTTCTGCTTGGTTGCTTGGCTGCTTTGCCATCGAACTGCTTGCCTGCTTGGCCATCGACCTGCTTGGCCATCGATCTGCTTGGTCATCGATCTGATTGGCTGCTTGGAGATCGATTTGCTTGGCTGCTTGGCCATCGACCTGCTTGGCTGATTGGAGATCGATCTGCTCACGGCTTGGGTATCGATCTGCTTGGTTCTGTGGATATCGATCTGGCTCGGATATCGATCTCTCTACACTCTTCTGGACAGAGCTTGATCGATCCTGGACAGTGATTGCTTTCCTGGACAGAGTCTTTTCCTGGACAGCTGCTTGGCCATCGATCTGTTTGGCTGCTTGGAGATCGATCTGCTCACGGTTTCTGCTTTTTCTGTGGATATCGATCTGGCTTGGATATCGATCTCTCTACGTTCTGGACAGAGCTTGATCGTTCCTGGACAGAGATTGCTTTCCTGGACAGAGCTTTGATCGATCCTGGACAGCTGCTTGTCTGTTTGGCTGCTTGGAGATCGATCTGCTCACGGCTTCTGCTTGGTTCTGTGGATATCGATCTGGCTTGGATATCGATCTCTCTACTTCTGGACAGAGCTTGATCGATCCTGGTCAGAGATCGATTTCCTGCACAGAGCTTTGATCGATCCAGGACAGCTTTTGATTCCTGTTCTGAGTTTTGATCGAGTTTTCATCGATTCTCCTCCTTGATTTTCACCATCCAGGGAGTGGCTATAGCCTGATAGTGGAGACGGATTGTCCTCATGGCGGTGTCTCAGCCAGCCACGGGGGCTGTCCCTGCGGCTGGCAAGGAGGCGGAGGAATTTTCTAGGCCTTCCTTCGCGCAGGTGCTTGGGAAGGCGATGACAGATACTCTGGACGATAAACCGACAGATTCCACGACATTTCGAAAAGATGGCAGTCCGGCTTTGCGGCTTTCTGATTCGGATGTTGCAAGAGGTGAGTCTCATGTTGCTAATCATATTGTAGTTATGAAGTTCTCTAGTTTCAGGCCGTCTTTGGATTCGATACGAGACTCCATTCATCGCTTTTGGGGGATATCCGGAGATTTCATAATGGGGCTTATCGATCCTAGGCATGTGATGGTTTATTTACAATCAGAAGATGAGGTCAAAAAAGTGCTATCCAAAGAATCTTTTACTATTAGAGGAGTTCGATATAAAATGTTTCGTTGGCATCCAGGTTTTAGTCTACGGGCAGACCCGGAAGTGGCTCCTTTATGGGTTGAACTTCCAAATCTTCCTTTCGCTTTTTTTCTCCCGGCAATCATGAAGGCAATTGGTAACTCCTTCGGCACCTTTCTTCGGATTGATGATGGCACGAGATACTTTGCACGCCCAACGGTCGCTCGCATGTGTGTAGAGATGGAAGTCTCTAAACCTCTTCCACATAAGATATGGCTTGAGAGCCCAAAATATGGAGGATATTGGCAAAAAATTGAGTATCCTGGTTTCAAATACTGTGATCATTGCTCCTTAATTGGCCATGAGAAAGATTATTGTCGAAAATTGATTGGAAGGAAAAATGCGAAGCCAACTCCTATGGGAGCTCCTGATAAAGAGTTGCCACTTCGTGCTAAGTCCAAGCAAAAACAAACTTTGGTTGAAGGGATGCAAGAGTCTCAAGAGCCGAAACAAATGTATGTCCCGGTGATCAAAAAAGCGAGGAAAGATAATGGCCACATAGGCACTAGTGGAGCCAAAAATTCGCAAGGAGTTGAGATAAGTAGTACACCTGATAAAGACACAAAGGTGACGATAAGGGGAGAGGCCTCTGACAATGTGATATCCCTTAACAAATTTGGGGCCCTTTCGGAAGAACACTCGGAAGGAGTTGATGAGGGTAATGAAGCAGAAACGATGCCACAAGCAGCAAAAAACATGGCGTTTCAACACACAAGTGGGACTAAAGCCGAAACTGAAAATACACAAGACCTTTTAAAGGGCGCTGGTTACACATCCTCGGAAATTAAAATGGCAAGGCCGTCAGAGCCATGTGATGAAGCAAAGTCTGTTGACGGATTTTCTAAAGCGACACCGATATGGACGGTTCCTTTTGTGGCCGATAGTAGTTCCGAGAATGACCAAGGTCGGTCCAAACTTGTTGAAACAAAGGACCATATGAGTTCACAGGCCGCTGTCCCCACAGGTACGTTCACAGATTTAGGAAAGCAAAGGCAGGGATCAACCCTGGAACAGAGTACACAATCTCTGCAACAGCCGCAGGGAGATGGAACCTTTACTCCAGTGAAAATGCATGCTGACAACCCTCAAGATCCAGAAGAAACAGTTAATGCACAACAATTGCAGATGCAGGTAGGATGCACCGAGCTCGGGAATAATGCTTTGTCGGATGATGAATCATATGCAAATACGTCTTCTACTAACCGGGTTGAGGCTGGCCATCAATCTGATGTAGCAAGGACGAAAGGCAAAAAGAAGACTTCAAAGAAGGGAACCGAGGGGGGGAGCCGGCGAGTGACACGCAATATGAATAATCCAGGTGTCCCTAATGATAGATAATATAATGTTCTGGAATGCACGGGGAGTTGGCAACCGGGCAACCCGTAGCAGATTAAAAAAGCTGGTTATAGAAAAGAATGTTAAGATGCTTGCCATTGCGGAGCCGATGATCCAAGCGTCAAGGCACATGGAGATTGCAGGTAAAGTGAGGCTGCCTTGCTTTGCAACGAATGAGGATGCTGGAGGCAAAATATGGCTTTTCTGGGATAATCACTTACAAGTGGACATATTATTACGCACCGATCAATTGCTTCATTGTAAGATTACTATCCTTTTTTCCAATATTGTCTTTTTCATTTCCTTTGTATATGCAAAATGTTCAGTTCAGGAGCGACGAACATTATGGGAGGCCATGGACCACATTGCGATGGGTATGGATGAAGCTTGGCTCATTGGCGGCGACTTCAATGTCATTGTTGACGGCGGTGAAAAATTAGGCGGTCGTCCTTATAATCATCTAGCTTCATCAGACTTTGCTAGATGTATATCGAGCTGCGGTCTTACAGATTGTGGGTTTGAAGGACCAAAGTTTACTTGGTGTAACAACCAAAGAGGAGATGACAGAACCTGGGCTCGACTGGATCGTTTTTTAGGTAATGTAGAATGGTCTAATCTTATGCAGCATTCTCGAGTTGATCATCTCCTTCGGGTGTGCTCGGATCACGCTCCACTGCTTCTTTCTTTGCCTCTGACACAAAGAGCAGGTATGTCCCCTTTCAGATTCCAAAATATGTGGTTAACTCATGATGATTTTTTGGGATTTGTGGACAGAAACTGGAACTCTCCGGTAGGTGGTTCTGGAAATATGTTTATCGTGGCCATGAAACTTAAGCGCCTTAGAGGAGCTTTGAAAATATGGAATAAAGAAACTTTTGGCAACATTTTCAGCACTATTCGAGGTCTGGAGGATGAGATTGCCCGATTAGAATTCAATCTTATGCAGGGTTGGGATACAAATGATATGGTTAATCTGAATAGATGTCAGGCTGAACTCAAACTGGCTCTGGTCAGAGAAGAAATTTTTTGGCAACAAAAATCAGGCGAAAAGGAGTTCAAAGAAGGAGATGCATGCACTAAATTTTTCTTTGCTTCCGTCAAAGCCAAGCAAAAAAGGAGAATGATTTCAAAAATACATAACAGGGCAGGGAATTTAATCACGGATCCGAGAGATATTATTTTAGAAGCGAATAATTTTTTTGAAGCTTTGCTATCTGCAGGTGGTTATCAAGAGGATCCAGAACTCATGGAGTGCATTCCGCTTTTGATAAGGGAGGCAGACTGTGAATCAATCCTGAATTCTCCGAATTTAGAGGAAGTTCGACAAGCAGCTTTTAGCATTCCTCATGATAGTGCACCGGGCCCGGACGGGTTTACAGCTGGTTTCTTTCACAAATGCTGGGACATTATTGGTCTAGATATTTGGAAAGCCGCGACGGAATTTTTTGATTGCCAAGCGATGCCAGGTAGCTTCTCCTCTAATTTTTTAGCTCTTATTCCTAAAATTGACGAGCCCGTATCTTATTCTGATTTTAGACCTATCAGTCTGTGCAATGTGGTTTATAAAATTTTTAGTAAGATTCTTTGTTTGAGGTTGGGGAAGATTCTCCCAAATATTATTTCTTTAGAGCAGGGGGCTTTTGTCCAAGGGAGACTTATCTCAGAGAACATTGGCTTGGCTCAAGAATTAATGAGGGAGATTGGCAAAAAAGTTATTGGCAACAATGTAATTTTCAAGCTGGATATGGAAAAGGCGTATGACAGAATTCAATGGGGATATCTATTGGCGGTCCTTCGTAAATTTGGTTTTAACAATAGAATATGTCACCTGATTTCTAACTGTATAACTCAATGTGGATTTTCGGTGTTGATGCAAGGCAAGTATGACGGATATTTCAGATCTTCCAGGGGTCTTAGACAAGGAGATCCTCTCTCCCCCCTGCTCTTTGTCATTGCTGCGGAAGTTCTAAGTAGAGGACTCTCTCGCGCTTTTCGTAGAGGGGAAATTGGATTTTATCATGTTCCAAGGACGGCCTCCCCGATTACTCACCTCTTATATGCTGATGACTCACTGGTTTTCTTGAATGGTAGGAAAAAATCCATTGCGGGATGTATGAAGTTTATTGATAGGTACTGTCGGGCCTCAGGAGAGAAAATCAATACGGCAAAAAGTTCTTTCATGATGGATGAGAAAGTGAGTGCCGACATTATCATCAGGATCAGATTATGGACAGGCTTTTCTTACAAACAGTCCCCGTTCACGTACCTCGGAGTTCCCATTTATCAAGGTAGATGCAGAATTTCTTTTTATGATGATTTGGTTAATAAGATCCACAATAGAATTCAGGGCTGGAAATCTCGACTGCTGTCGCCTGGGGGAAGATTGACTTTGATCCGACATGTTCTTTTGTCTATGCCGATTTACACTATAGCAGCTACAGTGGTTCCTAGGAGGATTTTGCAATCTATTCAGAAATTGCTTGCTGATTTCTTTTGGGGTGATCATGAAGGGAGACATAAAAGGAAATGGATTGCGTGGCACAAAATCAGTGTTACTAAGGAAGAAGGTGGCTTACATGTTCGAAGTCTGGCCGACACTATTACAGCTTTTCGCGTTAAATCCCTTTGGAACCTGATGCATTCTAACTCTTTATGGGCTAATTTTTTAAAGAAAAAATATTTTAAGCCAGGGGTTCCAATCCGAAAGCAGGAACTTAAAGCTGGGGCCTCACCTTTCATGAAAGAATTGTTGATGCATAAAAATTTCATAGTGGAAAACTCCACCTGGATGATTACTAGAGGTAGCGTCAGTTTCTTTGAAGAACAATGGGCTAAGGATGAACTATTTATAAGGAATGGGGACGCGGAGACTAATGATATGTGGCCTTCCTTACGGCAAATGAGCAGGGTTAATTTCAGAATGCTAACCCCGGAAATAAAAAGACGCGCTCAAGAGGCTTATAAGACAATCGTGAAAGGTCATGATGGAGATCGAGACACCAGAATTTGGATGCCCACTAATGATGGTATATTTTCTATCAGCTCTGTTTGTAAAATCCTAGGTGGTAGAGGGACACCTGATTATTTCTGGAATTGGATATGGCACCCTCTTTTGCCTTCTAAAATTTCCGTTTTCACATGGAAAGTTATTAAAAGGGCTATTCCCATAGATGGTGAAATTAGAAGAATTGGATTTCACTTGGCTTCTAAATGCGGTTGTTGTTTTCATGCTGAGGAGGAAACCATTAAACATCTTTTCTTGGAAGGTGATTTAGCTTGTAGAGTGTGGAGACATTTCGATTTGATTTTTGACATTCATGTCCATAGGCCGGTTGAAGTCTATACCATGTTAAAGGCGTGGTTCAGGAAGGCGAACATCTCTACCTTATCAGGTACCCTCACTCATCTCACTCCTCTTTTTGTTTTATGGGAGATTTGGATTCAGCGAAACAGAAAACTTTATGATGGGAAGGAGTGCTCGTTCAGCTATGTAATCATTAAAGTGTATCATTGGATCAAATGTGTTGCAAAATTTTTTATCCCTAAATCAAAGGACAATAATAGGGCTTTGCTCAATAGATTGGGTATCCAGGAAATCAAAGTTAATCTGACTCCGCCCCGGGTGGTGTATTGGACTTTCCCTCCTATGGGATGGTATGTGCTCAATGTAGATGGTTCTTGCAGGGAGAAGACTATTGCTGGAGGTTTTGTTATTAGAAATGAAGAAGGTAACTTTGTGGCGGCTGGTCAACGTTTCTTCGGAGAAGGAACAAATAATTCGGCGGAAACGAGGGCCTTGCTTGAAGGCTTGAGATTTTGTGTTGCCCAAGGTGTCCGACCATTTGTCATTCAAACGGATTCAATGGTGGTTAAACAATGGCTTTTCCATCAATCAAAAATTCCTTGGTTCCTAAGTAATTGGTGGAGGGAGATATGGGCGATGATTAAGGATACGGGGTGGCATTGCATCCATGTGTTCAGAGAGACAAACTCTGTAGCTGACGCCTTGGCTACTTTAGCTCAAAAGGAACATAGTTCTCGGAATTATTCGTGGGAATCGCTTCCTAAAAGAATAAAGTCCCTAATTATTCTTGACAAGAATAAGACGGCATACCTTAGACTTCCGGCTTTTAAATGAGAGTGCTTTTCTACAGGTAGTGTGTTGTGCTATCTTTGGATGCCATCATTTGGTTTAGTATGGGTATGGTTTTGTCGTATCTTGTTTAGAAATATGTTTTGTTTTTTTTTTTTTTTTTTTTTTTTTTTTTTTTTTTTTTTTTTGGTTTCTGCTTGGTTCTTAATACGGGTAAAGTCGTAATGCACCCCCGTACAGAATGTAAGTCATTTTTTGATATTTAATTAAGGTCTGGCATCCCTTAGCTGCCCCTCCCCTCTGGAGGTTATAAAAAAAAAAAAAAAAAAAAAAAAAAAAAAAAAAAAAAAAAAAAAAAAAAAAAAAAAAAAAAAAAATGACTAAAGGTCCAACTATATTTCTTGATAGCAGCCTTCTCAACTAATATATATATATAGTAGCAGTAATAGGTGTGGAACTTACCCCAGAATAACCAATTCCAACGAGCTCAAGAACTCCGGGAACTAAAGGAAGCCTATCAATGGCCTGCAGAAACAGAATGCACAAATTAAACTTTCGTTCAATAAATATCATACAAGCTATCAATAACTCTTAAGCTCGCATATAACAGATATGATCAGTATTAATATTTTAACTGCAATGAAATCTGAAGGGCAGTAAATATTAGAAAGATTTTATGCTCACAGAAATCATCCCTGTAGAGCCCCATAGAGCAACTCCACCAGCAACTACAAGTGAAGTCGTGGCATACTTGTCTTCCATCTTGTCCCACTGCAAAAACAATCAGAAAACTAAACTAATAACACTATTGTTTAACACAAATAATGTCAACATTTTACTAATCCAACTTTTAAGTTCCAAAACCTTTCAACTTTCTATCTGCTGTTTTTCTCCAGATTCATCCCCAATTGCAAAATGACATACTTGATAAATTTATGATGAATATTTCGGACGAAAGATCAATTTCATTCCTTTAATCCATTAGAGAGATTGTTAATAGTAATCAAGTAATAAACATATAAAAGAAACATCTGCACTATATCATACATATCAATACTTCAACTTAATATCAACAAGGACCACAAAATGTCAAAGCCCAGCTGAAAAGATAATTTCGTACCCCTTCTTGAATGGTTTTAAAAATCTCAGGCAGCTCGGTTGTTGCAACTTCAGCTGGTGCATCTCCAGTGGCCATGGCAACCACATTACGTGCAATCTTACGACCTATTCAATATTTTGTACACATTAAATTTTATGATCCCAAAAAATATACACTAAGAATCTGAAATCACAGAAATATAGAAGCTCTACAAATGAATAAATAAACAAATATGTGGAGTGAGTGGTGTACATACAGTATGCTGCAGACTTCCAAGTATTGCGGTTTTGTGGACGTGTTTGTGGTGGCATTGGTGATGGTAGAAGAGTGGGGAGTGTCACACATTGTGTGGATGTGGCAGCCATTGGTCGAGAAGCTTTGCCATCAATGAGAGCTGAAGATGAGATGGAAAGAGTGGCTGAAGTTGAGGCCATGGCTAACTGACCTCAATGAGACCCACTGTTTGTTAGGTAGGAATAATACTCCTTTTAATAATGTTTGTTATGAATCAACATCAAGCACCAACCATTAATACTAATTAAAAAAATAAGAAAACAAAACTTCAAGGGAAAAAACAAAAAGGATGCAACTCTGTCAAGAAAGATTAGACCTCATAATAAATAAAGCTATTATTGATGTAAGTTTACTTAATCATGCATCTTTAAGTTCTAAGTGAAAATGGGAAAGGAAACCAGAAGTCCGTGATTAGTATGACGTGTTCAATCTTCATGCTTTTTTTTTCCTCTGCTCTACACTTTCTGTTTCGACCCATTATGACAAATATTTCTAATCTCTATTTGGGATGCAGCATGATATAATTTAGCATCACATTAAAAAACATTTATAATAAAAGAAAAATGCAACAGCTAGGCTGCTAGAGAAAGTGCATCTCACGGTGTGTTTGATTTTTCAAGTTAGCACTGCTAGAGAAAAATGCAACAGCTAGCACTGTTGAATTTGATAAGACTTGATTCTCCTATTCATGATGTTTTTGTTCCCTTTGCTTCTCAAATGAGGACTCCATTAACTTGTTTTTCAAGTGCCCTGTCTGTGTTTACCAACACATTTCTCAAATCAAGAATATCAGTTCAGCTGTTCCATGAGGGAAGGCATGCAAATGCAATCAAGTACTGATCTGAATGGTGGTTGGTTTTAACCCTAAATGTATGCAGAGAATATAACTAAACTTAATCAGATTCCAAACGTTCATGCATCGCATAACATGCACCAAGACAAGTTCCAAATTAGCAGCTCCAAAACTAGAACGAAAAGTGTTGTACAACATGATTAAAAACATATGATTTTAAGAACATAACAGGAAAACAATATGTATATCCAAACAAACAACCACACCAATTACTAAAATTTAAACGCAGATTGAGATAGCAAATATACCTTGACTTCATCCCAAAGTTGTTCTTTCAATGGCAACAAATCATCCTTACGCCAATTGGTAATCGTGATTGGAAAAGTTCGTCTACAGCAAGATCCAACAAAGTGTGCTAAGGTCATCGACTCTTTGCCAATTGGTTGGCCCATTTCATTCCAATTCACCTTTATTACATCTCCTTTGGCCCTTTTTTTCTTAACACTCACCATAGTGACTATTCCTCGAGACTGAACCTGGGACAAGCCACTATTTCCAGTTGAACCTCCTGTCTCACCTCCTCTAGAATCATCTTGACCATCCCCTCGACCGTTCTCTCGAGCACGACCCTTGCTCTGGCGCTTGCTCGGGGATCTAGCAGTCATGATCCTGTAAAATAAAGAGTATAAGCGTGAATTAATACACAAAATCATAAGTAACAAGCCAATATTGCAAAGGATAATGAGTACTTACTACAAATGCTTCATTTATTCTGGATCTTACAACTTACTTACACAAATGACTCAATAGGAAAAATACATACTAGATCTTACTACTTAATGTTTAATGGACATAATTCAATAGGAAAAATACATACATTACTTTGGATCTTACAACTTACTACTGGATATAAATTACAAATATATAATAGGAAAAACACATACATTTCTTTTTGGCTTTTTGGCTTTAGATATCCTCTTTCGTTTGGTAGTTGACTTTGATCGTTCATGGCCATGTACATTAACTAAATCTGGATTTACATATTCACCCTCATCATGATCATATCTTAAATATAAGTTTTGATGATCATCATAATCGTAAGTGCTCGGGCAAACATACACGTCCCCAAAAGGATCATTAATTGTATCAACGTCCTCATCAACATGGTCACTAACTTGGTAACTATTATTGAACTTTTAATTGAACACAAAACACAAAAAAAAAAAAAAAAAAAAAAAAAAAGCAAGAAGAAGCAAGAGAGACGAAATGAGATGGAGAGACGAACATTAGATGCTCACTTCCTCAGTAGACTTTGAAAGACTGATTAGTCCATTAGCCTAATTTTAACTTTTAATTGAACTTGTATTAGTCGAAAATGTTTAAATTTCAGTCTGATCTTTCTATTTCAATGGAGATGCTCTTAGGATTTGGAGTACTCACTGAGGTTGATGGAAGTAGTATGTCTTTTGATTTCTCCATCTCATTTTGTCGCAGTCATTGAGATTTTTTTTTTGCCAACAAAACACAAAACACAAAACACCAACAGTGACTGAGTGAGAGTCGAGCGAGAGAGACGAACCTGGTCCTGAGCTTCCGACTCCTCGGTTCCTCGCCTCCTCACCTCCTCTGGTTCCTCGCCTGAGTCGCCTCCTTCCTCGGTTCCTCGCCTCCTCTGGTTCCTCTTCTCCTCGCCTCGCCTCCTCTGGTTCCTCGCCTCCTCGCCTCGGTTCCTCGCCTCCTCGCCTCGGTTCCTTGCCTCCTCGTCGCCTCTCTGTGTGTTTGCAAAAATAAGGCAATAGCAAAACCCAAAAAAATGAGATTTAGGTTTTATATTAGGGCTTGTGATCTTAACCGTCCGATCGTATCAAGATCTGAAAAAATGAGATTTAATTGCTAGACTAAGATAGCGCTATATAAGCGCTTTAGTAGTGATATATTTCGAAGCGCTATCCTAAATGTAAGTAGCATAGCGCTTCGGAAGCGCTATGGTAGCTTTGGTAACGTTTTTTCTCATAGCGTTTTTTAAAGCGCTATCTAAGACATAACTAAGATAGCGCTTAACTAAAAAAAAATTAAAAGCGCTATTGTAGCGTTTTTTTTTTTTTTTTTTTAAAGACAAATAAGCGCTATCCTAGTGCCCACTTGGATAGCTCTTTAAAAAAGCGCTATCTAAGTGGCGTTACCTAAGCTAATATTTGTAGTAGTGCTACTTCACTCGAGCCTAGAGTGATCAAGAACTAAACCTGAACTTTGTATGCTAACGCATAACCCTGAATCTTTACAAGATCATGAAAAGAAAACCCCTTACAATGCCAAATCATTTAGGACAATGAATATAATACGTTCGAATCTTGTCTAAATGAACCAGTCCAGCGATCCTGTTCGGAAGATCCGAGGATTTAAAGTCACGAGTTACTCTTTCCTTCTGAACTCTATTCGCCAATGCATCCGCCACCGCATTAGCTTCCCTGAGAATGTGCACACAAACAACCTCCATTTGAGCTACCAGTCTCTTAATCTCTCGCTAATCATTTTCCATAAACCAAGGAATTATAAAGTCCTCATAAAACCAACTGCGCACAATTTTGGAATCCGTTTGCAATAAAACCTTTGAAAATTCCAGCCTACTACACAAAACAAGACCCTCCATAACTGCTCGAACCTCTGCATGATTGTTTGATCCTTCTCCAAGAAAAACTTGCTTTGCCACTAAACAGTTGCCCGAACTGTTTCTTATAATAATGCCAGCTGTCGCCTCTTTCTTCCTTGACGATCCGTCAACATTCAGTGCCACAAATTCCTCTGAGAAAAAGTCCAGAAGATTACTCTATTTCCTTTCATAATAAACGGAGTAATAGGGAAACCAAGGGTGAATAGTGGTTTCTTATTCTCACTCACTCGCTTATGAGAAAAAAAGGAATTAGCCAAGCGAAGACTCTTACTGACTAGCAAAATAATAGTCATAACACTTGGCTTACCATTTTCAAAAACACCTCGATACCGCTGTTTCCAAATCTCTCAAATTATGAGCATAGGCGTTAAGAAGTAGATTACGTAACCCCGCCTGTGAATACTTATTGGCTCTCCTAAACCATACTATCAAAACGGTGGCGATTTTCGTTGGGCTTCTAACATGGACATAAAAAATAACATCAAAATGTCTCCAAACCCCTTTAGCCAAGCTACCATCCAGGAAAAGATGATTTAATGATTCCACACTTGGTGAATCACAACAATAACATCTCGAAGCTAAACTAAGCCCACACCTATAGAGTTCCCCATCAACTGGAACGCCTCTTAATAAAAGTTTCCAAACAAAGAAAAAAATTTAGACGGCAAAAAAGGCAACCAAATCTTATCAAACAAGACGGATTTACCATTTTTATCATGCAGAATCTCATACGCTGAATTAGAACTAAAATTTCCAACCGGATCTGGGATCCGGGATCCAAATATAGTAATCCTTGTCATGTTCACTGCCCTTAGTTCTGGGGAACCACATCAAAATCCCCATTACGAACCTCCGCGACTGTAGGCCAAATACCTTGTAACTTCAACTCCCCTGTTCTCAAGAAAACTATCGTTAGGTTTCAGTTAGCCGCAAAAAAAACCCAAATTCCCATTACCAATCTGCCAGATGCTATTACCCACCAAGGTTGCTTTAAACTTCATGATCTCCTTCATAATAGGTGTGGCACTATTTTTCTCTACCTGATAAATCAGTGGGACACCCTCCTTCCAGTATTTACACCTCATGAAATTTTCCCACAACGAATCCGCATTGATCATATTCCATAAGGCTTTCATGCGAAAGGACCAAGAGACTGTACCCAAAAGAAATCTTATTCCAAGAGATCCACTTCATTTTCAGTCGGCCTTCACAATCTCCCCAAAAGAAATCAACCATTAGTTTATGAATTCTAGAAATAACTTGTTGAGGGACACACATGGTGCTAAGTGTATAAACTGGAATAGAGTTCAAGACATGCATTTTTAAAATCAACCTCCCACCAGGAGATAAAAGTTTCACTTTCCAACCACTAATCCAGTTTTTGACTTTGCTGACAAGCTCGTCAAAATAAATAATCTTGCATCTTCCCTGATAAATTGGAACACCCAAATACTTCAACAAAGAGCTTGTGAACTGGAAACCCGTATAAGTTTTAACCGCCACAACTTGTTCCACAACGGCTTTTTCCTCAACCATGAAAAAACTCTACTCTGCATTAATTTTTTGTCCTGAGGACCTAGCATATCTTTCCAAAAATTTCATACAACCTGTAACTGAGGCTTTTCTTCCATTGAGAAAAACCAAAGTGTCACCTGCGTACAAAAGATGCGTAATGGGCCGACAATGTTTGGCATGTAATAATAGTAGATGTCACCTCTAGCTAAAACAGCCAGCAACCCTCTATTAAGAACCACCGAGGCTATAACAAATAACATCGGGGAGAGCGGATACCCCTGCCTCAACCCCCTAGAAGACTTAAAATAACCATTATAGACTCCTTGCATCAAAATCGAAAACCAACAATTAGCAAAACAATTAGAGACAAAATAACAAAATTTAGTCGAGAAACCAAATCTTTTGAGGACAGAAAAAAGGAAGGGCCACTCCAATCTTTCATACGCTTTCTCCATATCAACTTTAAGTATTACATTGCCTCCTGTGACCTTTTTATTAATTTCTCGTACCATTTTCTGAGCCAAGCCAATATTTTCAACAATAGACCTTCCCCTAACAAAGGCCCCCTGTTCTTGGGCTATCATATTTGGAAGCATTAAAGCCAGTCTATTGTAAAGTAATTTAATGAAAATTTTATAAATAACATTGCAAAGACTAATAGGACGAATGTCAGAGAAAGAACCTGGCGAATCCACCTTAGGGATCAATGCAATAAAATTAGCCGAAAATGCTGACGGTAAAGCCTATCCTTCAAAGAATTGAATGGCCACTCTCCAGATATCAATACCAACAATCTCCCAGCAAAACTGAAAGAATCAAACTGTAAACCCATCCGGACTCGGAGCGCTATTTGCCGGAATGTCAAAGGTTGCCTGTTTCACTTCTTCCAATGACGGGTCTTTAACTATTAGTTCACAATCCTCAACCGAAATCACTGAGGGAATGCAGTCCAACAACTCCCTATCCTGATTTTGAACAGGCTGAGAAGAGAGTAATTTTTGAAAATAACCAATGGCTTCACGTATAATATCCCCCGGGTCAGTTATTTCCCTGCCATACTGCAAGGTGATAGAAGAGATATATCTTCTTTTTTGTTTAGCTTTGATCGAAGCAAAAAAATATTTGGTACATGCGTCCCCTTCCTTTAACTTTTTTTCCCCTGATTTTTGCATCCAAAACATTTCCTCCTGCTTAAGGGCCAATCTTTATTCAGCTTGGCATCTACTCAAATTACAACACGCATTAACATCCCAATTTGTGTCCACCCTGAAACCATCACTAACATACGATTCCAAACCTTAGATAAGAAAATTCTCCCATTGGCTCATTTCATCTTCCAAGGCCCTAAGTCTGCTGAAAATATTTCCAAACACCTCCTTATTCCAATTAATGAGCGCTCTACGGAGTGATTTGAGTTTAAAATCCACCACATCCAATGCCCTCATACCAGCCATCTCCGAACTCCAAACAGGTTCCACTAAATCCCCAAAGGTCGGATGTGTAGTCCACATATTTAGAAATCTGAAAGGAGAGAAACCCGCTCTAGACTGCATGGGCATAGAGACCAAAATTGGCGCATGATCTGAAAAAGTGCGCTGAAAACGTTCCACCCTCGTATTGGGCAACTGTGCTAGCCATAAAGAATTCACAAAACTCTATCTATCCTAGCCCAGATACGATCACCACCACGCCTATTGTTACACCAAGTATACTTTGGTCCAACAAAACCGCAATCATCTAGTCCACAATGTTCGATACAGTCTAAAAAATTGGACATACTAATCATGTTTGGAGAATGCCATCCTAGTTTATCTTGTACACTGATTATTGCATTGAAATCTCCACCAACCATCCAAGGACCAACACATTGAGATCCCAAAAGCTCAATCCACGACCATAACTCCCTTCTCTCTTCCATTGTACATTTAGCATATATGAATGTAATAAAAAAGGACTGAGCACTAGGATATGTTACCTGACAATGAATACACTATTCATAGGCTTCCAGCACCGAGAGTGCTAACTTCGGGTCCCAAAAAATCCAGATCTTCCCACCTACCGCTTCATTTGACGCAAAACCTGACAGTTTGATTTTGTTACCAACCTCCGAATACCGACTAGCGTCAATCAGGGGTTCAGCTATCATAATGATGCACACCTTGTACTCTTTTACCATGTTTTTAGTCTATTTCTCGTAGCTATATCCAATACATAATATTATCAATCATGTTTAGTTTGGATAATATTATCAATCATGTTTAGTTTGGACGGTAGAGTCTTTCGGTCTCGCCATTCGACGCATGCCCAGGGGGAGCGCCATCCTGACTTTTTTACTCTTCTTCTTACTCATGTCTCCCTCTGACACAGGCCCTAAGTCCGAATCTCTGCTCAAAGCTTTTTTTTTTTTAATTTAGAACTTTTATTACTTATCAAAAGATTGATTTACAATCTCGGAATCTGATTTATCTCTGCTCAAAGCTGCCTGTGGCCCAACCTCGGAATCTGAGCCTGCTTTATCACTATCATCACTGGCACTCTCAAGAGTGTTGATGTTCAATTTCTTCCTTCTTAACCGCCTAGTTTCTTTGAACAAGGAAATAGCCTTGTCCAATGTAACTCGAAATATTTTTTATTCATAATCTGGGGTATTCTTAATATCATCTTTTTATATCATGCTCTTAACTCTAATAAAAGTTTGATAATCTTCATCATTAAGTTCCCGAATAGCTGTCTCATCGTGTTGCCCCTGCAGCGTTACACAACCTGGATTAGAACTTGTTTGGCCTGAAAATTCAACCCTGCTACAGCCACTCAGAGCCACCGTGCGCTACTCCACACTTGCTGCCAATACGTTGCCTATTTTCTTGCTTGGACCAACAACGTCCCCTGTCCTCTCGACACTTTGTGCTATCTCCTTGGCCTGGCTGGAAGAACTAGTTCCTTTCAGAAACGATCCAGCTGTTCCTGAAACCTCTCCTAATGATCTCACGACTGAAATAGGTGCTGGCCCTGCCCCTAATTCCTCGCCAACAGCTAGAGAATTCACCGAATCCTGCGTTCCTTCCTCCAAAACAGCTTGAATAGCTTTATCAATCCCGCTAGAAGTATACCTTGCATCTTTACAATCCGACTTGAAGTTGGTAATTAACTTCGAGTCCAAAGTAGAATACCCTTCTCCTTCCAAATTAACAACTTTTCCTACATCGTTGTTCTCTTCCAAAATAGCAACCCTTTCCAACTTAGCAACTTTCTCCAAAATAGCATCCTTTTCCATATTTGTAATTTTTTTTTTGAGTTTGATTTTTTTTTTTTCCTTCAATTCCTATGGTTTAGATACACTCTTGGCATATTTGATGTATTGCAAAATCCCAATTTTGACGTTGTCATCATGCATAGGTAAAAAAAATTGGGTTTTGTAATAAATGAAATATGACAAGAGTGTATCTAAGCCATAGGAATTGAGAAAATAGAATCAAAATAAAAAAAAAACTAAAACTTGGACAGTCTGGAATTTGTCCAAACGCAACGGATTCTACGATTTTTGGCATTCACTTCATAGCGGATCCTACGGATAGTAATATTTCATTCGCATTGTCTTCTGTGTTCAGTGTTCAAGTCCCTAACATAATTTTTCCTGCGATTTTGTTTATAATCTTCGCAGCGGTTATTGTGCTTGCGAATATCATGTTTGCAGTGGTTCCTGTGTTTGAAGTCCGAAATTTTTGTGTTGATTGAAGTTTGACTTTGTGTCCAATTTTTCGTGTTAATTGATAAAATTTATTACGTTTACTTGAATTACAGATAACTTTGTAACCATTACAGTGATATAATTTATACATAAATACTGAAGAGAATCATAATTGTGAAACAATAGTTCAGTTCATAAACATATAATCACTACATTTTCATTAGCTATAAAGTTTCCAACAATCAAAATTGTATACATTACGTCCTCTTAGTATTTTTCTGAGGTTGCGTTGGACTTGTATTGTCATCCCTCTTATTCGTTTTGTACTCACTTCCTCTACCAACCGGGACTTCTTCAATGTCATCACCACTACCACCACCCCTTCTGCTACCTCTACTACCTAACCACCTCTTTCCATATCTCTACCACCAAAAGCACCGACAACACCACCACCATCACCCCTTATTCTACCACCAGGAGCACCAACACTACCATCACCCTTTCTCATACCACCACTTGCATCACCATTACTTAGAGCACCACCAACATCACTAGTTGGACCAGTATGTTGCTCTTCCACATTATCTTCAAAGGTGACATGCATAGAGATTTTTCTTAACAGGTCGCCTACTTTTTTTTTGTCATGAGCAACACAACCTTATCAACATTCTACCTTGTTCAATAGAGGTGTCCAACAACTCAAGAGCCTCATCAAACAACTTGTTCTACAAGGAAAACATTGATCATAGTAAAAAAAAATTAAATTAAATTTTGTATTTCACATTTTTGCAAAATTTATTAAAATATAATATAGACAATTACCTGATTGTGAGATATGAACAATTGATTTCTTAAGGAATGTGCTCATAGTCGTCGGTGGTTAGATAAACGGATGGCTAATGTCATGTAACCACTCCAAGTAATCCTTGCTACAATCCTATGAAAGCTTCACTGGTGCACCTTGGTTTTCAATTGACACGATATGATTCTGCCAAGATGCAGCGATTGAAGACAATATCTCATGCTTTATCGAGTAGTTATTGCTAGATCGACTTCTATTCTTCATTTTGGCTTGAATGGGGGGATTTGGAATGACCCATACCCTTCCCATGCGTCTCATCATTCGATCTGGGTGATAGGGTTCTTCGACGTCAGGGCATAACAAACAGCCTTGGAACCATGTAATGCTGTGAAGTGGAGTTCTTCGCTTGGATTTCATATAAAGGTCTCAAATGACCTACAATACAAACATGAACTTATTAAATTATGGATGAAAAATGAAACCAATTACCTGAGATGAAACATGAAATTAAATGACTAATTTTTCCCCTTCAGGAGACATGTCATCGAGATGCTCCCCAAGAGTCATGATTTCTTTAGTCACAATCATGCTAACACTACACCACAAATGCTTATTCATAGCGTTTCAAAAACGCTATTGTTGGATATCATAGAATTTTAGTAAACGTTGTGTCTGCCGGAGCGATAATATGTATTGAGTTATTTATAGCGTTTTAGAAACGCTATTGTAAGTAGGACCATTTATAGCGTTTTTCAAATGCTATTGTTTATCTTGTAATAGCGTTTTAAAAGTGCTATGGTTAAACCTGTAATAGCGTTTAAAAAATGTTATTGTTTAACTTGTGACATCGCTTTAGAAATGTTATTGTCTAGTTATTAATAGTGTTTCTGAAACGTTATTGTCTAGTTATTGTCTAGCTATTGTCTAGTTATTAATAGCGTTTCTAAAACGCTATTGTCTTCCATCATGTATCATTTAACAAATGCTATTTATTAGTTTCTATAGCGTTTCTCAAGTCATTTTTTTTCCATAGCACTCACCAAGTGCTATCAAATGACTTTTTATAACACTGATTTCTTTAACAATAGAAGATAATATTGCATATATTATATGTAAAGCACCAGATGACCCAAAAATAAATATTAATCATCTCATAAACATATGAATTACCATCACGATTTGAATACAATACGATAAAAATATTATCTCAATGACAACATTGTCTCAAACACTATATCTCAATGAAAATTGATCTCTTCACTTTCACCATTACATGAATTTGACGTAAAGTTGTTGGGCAGTCTCATACTTGGCACCGTGGTGATTGTAGAAACAATAATCCCTTATTGAGATCAATAAAAGTACTTATAAAACACATTTCAGTCACCTACAAAACCAGAGATCCAAAACACAGATTCAGCAAAACAAACTGAAAGTGAAGAAAAAAAATCAATCAAGAATTGTAATAAATAAATAAATAAAGCGAAATCGAGAGATTTGATGGCGGTGAAAGCAAAGCAAGAAAGAGTAAGTTGAGTTACCTTGAATGAACGTGAAAGTTGAATACGAGAAAGAGAGGGGTCCAATCGTCACAGAATGATGCAGTGATTGCCGCTTCAAGCATGTGGATTACTAGTCCCATTTTGGGTTTTTTTTGTGCATCTGGGTCAACACAGCGAAGAGCAACTAAAAGAATCCGTTTAAGAGCCTTCGAAGTTGGCATATCCGATAACTTAGGATCCAGTACTTCCTCAGCTTTCCTATTTCCAACCATGGTCTTCAACCAATCAACCAATCAACCAAATTCACCTGCAAAAAAATTTTAAGTTTAGATCAAATGAAAAGGAGAAAGGTTACAAATTTAAAGTCTTTTAAAGTTTCAGCATCGACCTCTCCAGGGGGTCGACTGTAATCAACAGGGCTCCTTCCAGAAATTAACTCCTAGGTTTTGTAGCAGCTTTTATGTCGGAACGAGAGGAAACACGGTGGATTTCATTTTTACAAGAATTCAGAGACATATTTGCATTGTTAACCAATGAAATGCCTGGCCTCTCTCCAGATCTGGTTGTGCATAGCCTTTCTGTTAGCCTTAATTACAAGCATGTAAATGCCTCCGATCATTTGTTGATTCAGTCCCGAATTTCATACTCAAATTGAAGCTGAAGTAGAAAAGCTTCAACATACCCATGCAAGCATATTCAGCTGCTACATAGCTACAAATCCAAATGTCCATCATAACTATTTTGCTAAATGCAAAGTAGATATTGGATGAAGGACAGAGAACTTGTATAAGAAAGATACTAACCCATATGCTCCCATCACCCGAGTAGCAGTGACGTAACTGTTTTCAGAACATAATAGCTTTGCAAGCCCAAAATCAAACACCTTTGGATTCCATTGTCGATTTAATAAAATGTTGTTGGACTTTACATCTCGATGGACAACCTTTGGTTCCAAACCCTCGAGAAGGTATGCCAAACTACAAAAACATGGTTAGTTGTAAATATTTGCCTAATACTTGTGTCAATATACAACTATAACATATAGAATTTAGGAAATTTTCGTTGTACCCTTTAGTTGTTCCAAGGATAATGTTCATTCTAATTTCCCGTGTGAGAGGGCTGACATGGCCTACATCACCATGGAGCCATTGGTCAAGATTACCATTGTCTACATACTCATACACAAGCATTCTGGTCAATAACACCTGATGAAAGAGTAAAAATGTTGAAATTTAACCACACCCTCAAAATGAAAGTATAAAATCAAGATGAGTAAACCTCCTAACTTATACAAAGAACAATTATTGACAGAAAAATGAATTGAAGTGATACCTGTAAGCTCTAAGTGCTTCAACTTCTATGTCTAACACATCCAATTGCTGAATTGAAGTGATACCTGTAAGCTCTAAATGAATTGAAGTGATACCTGTAAGCTCCAAATATTGAATTGAAGTGATACCTCACCAAATTCTTATGTCTAACATGTCCAATTGCTTCAACTTCTACTTTGTACTCTTTCTCAGCTTGCCTTCTGAAAAATCATTAATTTCATTACCAAGGGAGTAGAAAGTTGAGAAAATCTACATTGAGTTCTAGTTCAAAATGTAAATGAACAGGACAGTACCCCAAAAAGACATTAAGAACTCTCTTCCTACTTCACATTACCAATATAAATTGCCCCAAAAAGACATGCCTAAGTCTAGTCCTCAATCCAAAAAAATGCTAAACCACAATTAAAGAGAACTTTTACCTTATTTGGAAGCGCATGAGAACACCATTGTGACACTTGACATCCTCTTCTTCACTGCTGCAAAACAAATTCAGAGCATAATCAGATAGGACGAGCTCTCATACAACAAGAATAATCAAGTTTATAACTTGCTAATAACACAAAAGCAAACAAAATCAATTACTACAATCTAACTCAAACACCGGCATATTTACCAGATACGGATTATCCTCCTTGTCCTCTATGGAATCATTGCCATCATCCCCATCATCCACAAGCTTAGCCAACTCATGACCCTGCTACGTACCACTCCCAACATTAGTAACCAATTGCTGATAGAAAACACTTAAGTCAACACATTGATAGCCACAGTCAAAAATTTATTAATAACCCCAATCACTGTAAATGCAGTAGCATGAGGCAAGTATATCTTCAAATCATATTCACTAAAGTTAGAGAAGCATTAAATTATATAGGCTCTGCAAACTTGATGAAAAAGCTACTCAGAAACCTCAGCAAGTATGTTGGCCGAGTCACTTCTATTCCCTAGAAATCTCAGCTAGTCAAGGCAGTAGAAGGCCTCAAATGGATAATGACAATACAAAAATCCTGACCAACAATCTGATTGAGATCGGATTTATGTAATTCTTGCTAAGATAAAACTGCACACTCAAACTTTCAGTTCAATAAAACAGGTATCCATCAGTAACTTAATCAATGATCTACGCCATGAAAGCAATTGTGTGCATGGCCTCAAAATGCAAAATAACAATCGTTTATCATGAATGCGTAACATAACTGCAGCACAAAAACATGCCTCAACAATCTGTTTAGCATTTCTCTCAAGCAATGTATTTTATCTCCATTCATAAGGGAAAAGTTGCTAAACAAATATCATAGGCACATTCATTACCAGGTAGAGAAGAAAAGTACATTTGAAAATATTCATACCTCCTCCCTTAACATCATCGGACTTGGAAGTTATAGCGACAAATAGTAAAAAGTCTGCACTGTAAGTTGAAGATGACCTTTTCTTTTTTCCTCGTAAATGTTTTCCATCCCCCCTGAAAAGTTTAAGACATTCAATAATAAGAGAGTAAAACGAGCCAATCTCAAATCTATGTTACCTTTAAACAGATGGCAAATTTGGTTGTATCTGTAGTAAAATTCAACAAAATCCAAAACCATGTCCGGACCATTTTATTTGCTATACATGTCGCAGTCATGCATTAGCATAACAAACACAGAATCATTGTCCGGTCCATAGTATGTGAAAAGTGATTTTCCACCCTAATTTACTGGATTCAGTACATACCACAAGATGCCGATGATCTAAAACAAAGAACGTCAGTGCATCATCTGAACGTTCAAACAAAAAAAAGTCACTGATGATTCCAATGCTCTTTCGCTTACAACTCCAATCCTTCTCCATAATTCCAACCTCATCTCACTTTCTCCCAAGTTTTTTTCTTTTCCCATTCTATCCCTCTTCACCCTGTTATCATCTCATGGACGATTACTCAAACAACTCAATATCAAAAACTCCCAGTGAATTACTATGTTACATAAACCTCCCCAAACTGGTTAAACAAGGCCAATAATGCATGACAGTTGACAGCAGTAGGTTTTGTGGGCTTACAAAGCGTATTAGGTCTTGAAATTATAGGAAAATGCATGCAATAATACTTAGCATGATGAGCATATGAAAATTAAAGGCGTAATTTTTTATAATCATTAACATCTTCTAGTAATTTATTCTCTGCCACAAAGTAAAATCACCATTGAAAATTATATATCTGAATCCTTTACCCACACTTTCTATGAGGAAAAACAGAAACCCATCGGTTGTATCGGTAGATTTATAATGAGCCCTCAGCCCTCCCCAATAATTTTAAACTTGATCTAATTATTTGATGGTATCTGCTAATTGCCTAATTCATTAACACTTATGTAAAGATGACAATGAGAGGTTCCTTTACGATTTCACACCTATGAAGGAAAAACTCTATAACTTTGTGCCCCTTGCAATTCAGCAAGGATTGTGTGTTTATGTCAGAAAGAAAGGATATTGTCATTGATATTGTACTAGACCACATTCTACCTAAGAACTTAACGGGCTCATTTGTGTTTTATACTTCCCAAGATAACCCTTTGTATATTCCCTTGTATTGGTATTCATACTATTGCATCTGCACTGTTATTCCTACTATGTAATTGAGTTGGATAAGATCTGTGTAGCTCTGAGGCCAGCTAATGAAGAACTCAAATTAAATTACACCCAAACTAACAATCCTTAGGTTTAGTCCTTTCATTCACCACCAACCTCACTCATACTAACCTGCCTCTTTTGTATTTGATAAAGTCTTTGCGTGTGATCCTAGGCGAGCTAATGAACAACCAAATCTATTAAGCCCAAAATGGCAAACAAACCATGCAATTACCTCTCAACTACTAAACTAAGTATAAATCAGCTTGAATCCAACAGTTTCTTCACTAGAAAAGCTTAAGGAAAGATCCAGAGAAGTACCCAGTCAAACATATTCACCAGATAGTTGTTTAAAAAAAATGACATAAATCAGGAGTCAGTCTTGGATAAAAACACAAATGTATGATCCCAGGATCCTTCACTCTCTGAGATCAAAACCAAGATAGAGTTCAGAGCAGCACCAGAACTTACCTTAAGGTTGATGGACAGTTCATACCCAGCTTCATTACCTGCAAAGCAGCAGAAAAATTCAAAGGTGTTAACATACAAACTATATATGGGAAGCACTAAGAAAAAACAATAAAAAGGAGACGATGTGAATGAATAAGGGAAGTAGCAGAATTATAATTTAGAAATACGAAATACCTTGCGGAATCAGTTAATTGGGTTATCCTCGCTGTACATACGGGATTTCCACCAAAGGTGTTGAAGTAACTACGATTCGTCAAGACCTGTGCAATCTCAGGGGTTGTAACAATAGCACCAAGCAGAATGCCATTTCCAATACCCTGAACATATCACAACAACAAACATATCAGCAGACTGAAAGTAACATTTACAACACAAAATGTCAGTAGAAAAACTTAACAAAGATGCTACAATAAGATAAACTTACGGTACTCTCTTAAAAAAACTGCATGGAAAGTCGTATGAATTACCTTTGCCATTGTCACTATGTCAGACACAACATCATGAGCCTCAAATCCCCAGAAGTGACTTCCTACACGAGCAAAGCCTGACTGGACTTCATCAGCAATACAAAGACCTCCAGCTTTCTTTACAATGTTGTATGCAGCAGGTAAGTAACCTGGTGCCAATTCTTTAATCCCACCAACACCATGTAGACGATCATATTGACATTTCAATACAATGATCATGAAGTATTCATATGAAATAATGGAAGGAAGATGAAAGCAATACCTGTATGGCCTCCGAGATAAAACCACCCACACGACCAGAAGTTCCATAGTCAATGATATCTTGGACATATTTGGCATACTTCTCTCCATCTGAACCGAACACACCTCTGTATTGATCTGGGTTCAACACATGGTGAACCCCACTCTGAATATGAAACAAATTATTGTAAGTTTATAGGAAACTAAAAGCCAAACTTTATTAGATAAGAGATTTGCTATTATTTCAGATCCATTATTGCATTTTCCAACAAAAAACAAAGACTGGTATTTATATTTTTGGAAGATATCAAAACATATACTGAAATATTCATCACACATTTCAATGAAATAGCGAAAATACAAATAAAGAAAAGTTCAAAAAGAAATAATTGGAAACATTTCTAAATCTTGACAAGCATAAACTGAACTATGAAAAGATAATATAAAAAATGGGATAATCACAACAAACACTAACTCAAGCAAACAATATATTAAAGGATTGATTGTAGAAGAGGTATACCTGTACAATGTTGAACTTCCAATTAGATTGAGCAGTAACTCCCATTGTCACGGCAACGTTACCATGATATGCATTCCTGACTGAAATAACATCATGGCATCTGGTATACAACCGAGCGATCATCATAGCTATCTCATATGCTTCTGTCCCTGAATTAGTAAAGAAAACAACCTACAAGGAATAACACACAAACAATTGCTATCACTTAAATCAGTAAACTAAGCTGAACAACAAATTAATCAAAACAAGTACTTGATCATCAACACAAAAGGCAAAATTCAACCCATTTTCAATTACAAAATATACTTATTGCAATTTTCATGTTGATATCTTACCTTCAGCCAACTGGAGATCTGAGCATTAGGTGATCTGTTGGTGGTTTTGTGGCCAATGCCAGCGCTCCAAGAGTATCCATGATGAGATTGACCCAAAGAAGCTGCAGAAAGAAACAGTTCAGACGAAAATCAAACAAAGAGAAATTATGGTACAAGAAGCCATGAGACATACTTGTACTGCATTCAGGGGAACATTCCCGGAATAAATTGCAGCCACAACATTTATTACAATAGCTGCAACATTAATTGTGAGCTGCAACATTAACTGTGAGCTGCAACATTAACCGGATGTTCTATTCTTGAGCTCATCGGAGAGAACATCCACAATGTTCTCCACATCAACAGCAATGGCATCGGGTCGTTTACTACTGTATGCCCGTACCATCTTTCTCAATACCTCAGCAAAAAGAATATCAGAACTACCCAGTAGAATGCAACATCATTAAATAGTGAGGATGCTCTTAATAGAGCAATGCAGGCAGCTGTTATGCGAGCTGAGGCCTGCAAAAGATACAACCAAAATCAAAACTTTCTTCTAATTGAGATTTTGTTTCCATCTTCAGCGATATTTTCCGTAGATAATCTGACTGAAAAAATCAAAATTACAGGTCGTTATACCCCCTCCCAATAAGAGGCTATCTGAAAAGCCTAAGTAATAACAAATAAAAATCAACTTTCTAACAATATCAGTCTATATCTAAGAACCTCAAGAAGTGAGGTGGCATCGTCACATACCACAGACCATATAAATAAAAACCACTACTACCACACACTAAAATACTGAAGAAGACAACTGATGGGAGTTTTCAATTTCTCTCATTAATTAGAAAACAAATAGAATAACAAAAACTTACTTTTGTGTACTTAGAAAGGTGTACTCAATGACGTGGTACAAAAAATATAAGATTCCATCAAACCCACTGTTAATAAGTGCAAGGACAAAGACCATATGAAAAAAGAAGTGCTTACAATGCCAGCTGGAAGCTGTCTGAAATTCAAGTGCTCCATAGCATTGGTTGTAACAAGAGGCTTCTGAGGATAGTAGATAACATATGCCAGTGTGTCCTACACAAACAGAAAAATGAGCAGGCAAAGACCCTTGGCGAGATCCACAACAGAATAAGAGCTCCTATACCTGGAACTCAGGATACCACAAACTCACCATTCGTAACTGGTAGTTGGTAACATAAATCCCCATTGCTTGCTTGCCCATTGCTGACTGATATGTATTACGAGGAGACTGTTTTGTAACGCCAAATGAATATCAGGGACGAAAAAAGGTAACATCAATTTCTTAGGAAGAGTGTAGCATAAGTAACAAACCTGATTATGGTCTTGAAATAGGATTATAGAAGCACAAACACCTAAGATCAAGGAAGGATGGATTTCGCAGTGGAAAGACAATCTTTATTCTTGATGAAGACAATATTACTTAAACTACATCACTTCCTATCATTGTTTCTATTGGCATTATGGAAAGACAAATAGGCATATTAGTGTGTATGTGTGTTCTTGTGAAGACTGCGGAAACCATAACCATAATGGAGTTCACTGACACATAAAAACTACTTCTTAAATTACTTACATCAATAGTCATGGAAATCATAGTGGTCTCTTCTTCTTCTGTATCAACATACTCTATGAATCCCTTTGCCATAAGATCATGCCACCCACTCTCACCTAGGGACTCCTGGGAAAAGAGAAAGGTAAGCATAAGAAAGATGCCAATCAATTATTGTGATAATAAGAAAGTGTCATGATCTCTTGAGTTGAACACACCCGTTGTTGTAGTGTCCTTTTTCTTTATGAGCAGTAGTTTAATTTCCACAATAAACAATGGTCGACTGCATCGACCATAGTCCCTATAAAGTCTCAATTCTTTCAGACCAAAATCTAGAATGATTCCAACTTCTGTATTGACGTCAACCTGTAATAGACCATGTTTCAACCATCACCCAGACACAAAGCAATCACTACAACACAAATGGTCATTAATAGCATATGACCATAGCGTTTTTTCATAAAGTGCTATGAAAAGTCGAAACCTAATTTGTTCAATGTGGCCAAAATGCTATGAAAACTTTGTAAAATGCTATAAAAAGTTGTAAAACGCTATCAATGGCCAAATTGATTTGTTCATTTGTAAAATGCTGTGAAAGGATATGTAGGTGGGACTTCAATTCGCAGGGCGCCAAGAATCCCGCTCGAATCGAAAAAAAAACAAGCAAAACAAAGAAGAAGGAAGGAAGGAAGTTGCTCTCCTTCTTCTGTCTCCCTCTCTGACTGCTCTCATCTCCCTCTCCCTCTCTATTCCGCTCTCCCTCTCCATTCTGCTCTCCCTCTCCAGCAATTTGGGAGCGAATTCGGTTTCAAGGTCTAAAAATTTTGCTTATTGGAGCTTTTTTATTTGCTTGAAATGGTTCAAGACTAGATTTTTATCATTTTGTGTTGTTCTGCATTAGGTTAGGGTTTGAAAGGACCTGAAAGTTCGGTGTCTGCCGAGTGGCTGAGACTGAGATTGAACCTGAAAGCAATAACGATAAGGTGCTTACAAATCACTTCACTTGAATGAACAATTTAGCTTAATGATCTTTTTTTTTCGCTCAATATGAATGTTATTACTAAGCTTATAGTCGTTTTGTTTATGTGAATTCATGCTGTTGGTATTTCAACATCAATTGAAATTTGAGAATGTTGGATCATCCAGGACAAAGAGTCTTCCGAGGCTCTTGAAGATGGACAAACTCCACCTCCAAGTACTACTGATTCTGTTTTGGAAACTAATGGGCAGCTTAATTCTCAGCCTGTTGTCGATCAAGTAATTTTTTAGCATATTTATTCTTTTTCAGCTATTTTTTGGCTGGGAAGAAGGGTTACTAGTGTCGTTTTTTTGGATGGTATTCTTTTTTTCAGAACAATGAGCAAACGTCTGAGGTTGAAAGACTTCAGTCAACTAACTATGCAGAAAATAATGATAGTCCACTTAGCCCTTAAGGGAGCGGCCAGGTAATTTCTTCACAATGTGTGCATTCTTAATTCGGGAAATCTTTGATAAAGCTCACATGGAATTTGCTCTGGGATTGTAATCTGTTTTAGTAAAATGTTGTTTTCAACATCAGGCGTAACAATCATTACTACAAAAAGTGTGAAAGGTTTTTCATGAAATGGAGATAGAATTATTCAAAATTGAATGAAAAGAACTTGAACCCTTTTCTACCTAAAAAATTAGAGAAACCGAGGAGAAGAATGAAGATATATTTATTGGGTTGAGTTTAACACAATGTCTCTAAAGCAAACTTGTCCATGAACGGGTATCTACAATCTGCCTTTTTCTTAAAAAACTAGAGCTATATATCTGCCCATCTTTCATCCATCCACACCTGATTTTAGTCCCATATGGACATAAAATGTCTCATAAAATTCATAAAAATGAAAGTTTAATTGGGATTCTTGGCCTTGAATATTTCATTCAGACAAAGAGATGTATGGATCAAAACCCCACTGGTCCCTATCAAGGGAACAAATGGGGCTTCCTTAAATGTGTACTCAAGCCAGCCAAAAACTACTGAAAAGAGTTCCCTGATGATTTTTTATTGCACTTTTCTTTATACACATATAAAGAAGTATATTTTTTCTAAAGGTTAATTGGAATCAATAATCATGCCAACTCAATATCATGTCATTCTGAAGACCAATAATGCAAATTCCAATCTGAGAAGTCGATTTGCATGAGTTCCTACAGAAAACTTGCACGAGTCCATCATGGAATGCCTTGATGGTTCTAAAGGCATTGGATGACCCACAGTCGACATGTTTATTAGACTAATATGAGCAAGTGTTGTGGAAAGGAACCTATGCTAAGTTCTTTTAATTCAACAAAGCACCCATTTTATCTATCTAAGTAATCAGATTGATGCTATAAACTTTAAAATTGAAACTGAAAATCATGGAAAACAAATCAGTTTCAGATGATAGGACACTGAGATTTAGTTTTTGTTGCATTACCATGTTTTGTTTGTATTCGAAATAATTTTTGTTTTCATAACCTAATAATGGTGTATTTCTGTTTGCAACAGGAGGGAAACAATGTAGAAGTTGTCAGTGGATCTCCTTTGCCAGGTCTGAAGGTGACTAAGATTGGGTTATCTCATGCTTTTTAAATCTCTAGTCACATGCTTATTTGTGGTTTCATGTTGTTTTCTTTGTTCACATTTTTTATATTTGTTTTCTTAATATGTTGCAAATAATGATAGCAGCTTGGTGAGCCAGTCAGGATTCCAAAGAAACTGTTGACATTTTAAGGGACCAAGTATTTGGTTTTGACACATTTTTTGTGACAAGTCAGGAACCATATGAGATGCGCTTTTGATACGAATTTCTTTTACTTTTCTCTTTTATCACTTTGATACAATTATAAACCGAGGAGAAAAAGATATGATGAAAATGGAATTCCAGAAGGGATAACCAATCCTTATTGATAATATTATATTTGCTTTCCTGTATTTCAAATCCTTGTTGCTAGTCTAGTTACTAATATAGTAATATTGACTTGTTGACACTTAACACCTTCTCTCGGGTTATGAGACACTAATGGAGTGTTTGAGGAATCCCTCCACTCCAATTTAGTTTCTGCTACCTTTTTCTTCTTGCGGTATGAAACTATTTTTGGGTTTGGTTTCCTTAATTCAAATTATCTATTTCGAGGGGTTTGGTTACCTCCACCCCATGATTGTTAACTTTCATTATTACAATCTTACTTCTCCAGGGTGGAATGTTGTTCAAAGGGAATCTGCGAGGCAAGACCTCAAAAAGTTATGAAAAGATCACAAAGAGGTTGGAGGTGAGTGTAATTTCATTTTTGGTTAAGTCACAGTGTAAATGAATCATATTGGTATATTAGACTTGAGTAAAATTACTACATCTTTTTGGCAGGATAAATTTGGGGATAAGTATAAGCTTTTCCTTCTCAGCAATCCAGAAGATGACAAGCCAGTGGCAGTAATAGTTCCCAGGAAGACCTTGTACCCAGAGACCACTGGTAATGAATATTCTCGTCAAAGTTTTTTATTTTATTTTTCTATGTTTGCCTTATAAAGTATTTCCTGAAAACACTTCTACATGAATTTATGGTAGAAATACTGTCTCTGTGAATTGACTATGGGAATGGTAGTACCAGAGAAAGTGAGCTAGATTCAAATGGTAACCTGTTTGGTATTTTGTTCACAGCGGTGCCAGAGTGGTTTGCAGCTGCTTCTTTTGGAGTAGGCACCATTTTTACATCACTTCTGCGGAATGTACCTGCGCTTCAGTCAAACCTGATGTAGTATACTTTTTGTTTTTCTTTTCGTTTTGATTGTCATCGTCTTTCCTTTTGCTATGATCAGTGGAATAACTTTCTTATTGCACTCCATTATTTGGAAGAAAGTGAATATTACATATCTTCTAGAGCTTTATGATTGTGAAGTTTGTTCAACATAAATATTCATCTTGTTTCAAAGGCTTGCTGCCATCATCATGTAAATAACTTTCAGATGCCAGATGTTTTAGATTATGCTATTTTCCCATTAAATTATACTTGTCTGCTTTTATGCTATTGATCCTTCTGTGATTCTTTAACATCTAGTGCAAGTTTGAAGTTTAACCTTTGACGTCTCTTATTCAAACAGGAGATTGGATGACTGTTCATAATATACAGATTGTTTCATTATCCTCAGGTCGAGTTTGGATGATGTTGGCTCATTGAAGGGTGGCCTTACTGGAGCACTCGTAACTGCACTTATATTGGGTGTGCATGAACTCGGTCAATTTCTTGTTGCAAGCAATTCCGGGATTAAGCTTGGTGTGCCCTACTTTATTCCCAGTTGGCAGGTACGATATTGTTGTTTACAATTATCATTCAGTTAGGAGAATGAATAGAAGTCTGGGGAGGTACTGAATTGTTTCGTATTTCATGGAGGTCACCATTCTTGACAATGTTGGGATGCTAAAATTTACAGACACCCTGCTTTTCTAGTTCTTTCTACCATTGCGAGCACTTCTGCATCGCAAACTTCCTTTTGGCTATTGTGAATTACTTCATTATACTTGGTTCTTTCAATGTGACATTTGCAGGAAAAAGAAAGTTTTTTTGTTTCTGTGTCAAATGTGGATGCTTTTTGTTCTTGTAAATTTGTATTAATTGATTTGATTAGGTTCTTCATCAAAACAAACTATACATCTTAGGTCATGTCACAACAAAATGGGTTTACTGATTCTATGTTAACCGTGTTTTGATGTTCTCGCACATGGAGTTCTGCATTTTCCTCGTGTTGTTATAACTAAGCAGACCATGAGTGACACTCAGGAGTTACGGAGTTGGGCTGTTCACAAATTTGGCCATTTTTTCTTACACAATGCAATATCTGATGGGATCACGGAGTTCTGCAATATCTGATGCCAATTATGTGTTTGATTTTGTCACAGCAAAGCTTCTACTAGGGGATGCTCTCAAAGAAGGCACTCCCATATCTCTTAACCCTCTTGTGATATGGGAATGGGCTGGACTTCTTATCAATGCCTTTAATAGCATCCCTGCAGGGGAACTTGATGGCGGCTGCATCTCTTTAGCTTTATGGGGAAGGAAGGTATTAATTGACTAGTTAATTAAAACCTATTTTAGATTTCGTAATTGATGGATTAAAAACCATTGACACCCAAGAAAGAGCGCAAACATGGACATTAGTGATTGGAGTACGTAATACTCTGAGGCACAAGAGTAGCTCTTGGATTATTTCTGAAGACCCTTCTCCTGTTGGAGGTTTTCTGCCTCTAATGACATGGATTGTAGGGTTGTTATATATAGTGTCCTGGCTCCATCTAGAAATTGTGAGCTTTATTATTAATGATTGATTATGGTTTTATGTTATACAAAACATGGTTGGATTTCACTGATTCTGGTTTTATGTTATGTAAAACAGGAATGGAATACTGCAGAGGAGGAATTCATGGCAAGATGGCGTTTATGGTACAACCTGCCCAATCCCTCCTGGCAGGAATTTTACTTACACTCTCCAGGTGAAGGACCAGATTGGTAGCTTCTTCTACTACCCCTCTACTGCATTCCACAAGGCTGCAGGTGGCTTCGGAGGAATCAGAATTCTCAGCAGACCAAGAATTCATGTTCCATTCCCTGACCCTGCTAGAGACTACACCATTCTCATCGGAAACATCTATATATATTCCTAGTGTAAACAATTAGAACTTACGATAAAGCAGTTCATAAAAATAAGCAAAAGACAATAAAACATGTTTTTATCATGTGATGAACATTTATAATAGGACGAGAAAGTGTGTGAGCACATAATGTTATTGGCTTTTAGAACCCCCTAATCGATCCTTTAATAAAGTCTTCATAGGAGCCAACTATATCATGTGTTGTTGCTTGTAAATGATAGTTATGTCACTTGTCTGTTTTAGGACAGCTGCATGTGTTTATTTTGCATTATTGCAATTCGCAAGTACTCAATACTTGAGCTAATAACATTGACAAAATCATTGTTCATTTTACTTACATTGACAAAGTTATTGTTGTATTCTTAGACTCTGCGAGCCAAGTTGGACCGCGGTAAAAAGCTACCTTTCCCCGATGGTGTTCTCATCAATGGTCGTGGGCCTAATGGTGTCTCCTTTGCAGTGGAACAAGGTACTTACTATCTAATGCTACAGTTCAATTCATTCATCAAATGTCGTCAAGAGCTTAAATGGATTTAATCATAATGTGAATTGTCTTACAGGGAAGACATACAGGTTCAGGATATCGAATGTTGGACTGGAGAATTCGCTCAACATTCGATTCCAGGGCCATACCATGAAGTTGGTTGAAGTTGAGGGAACACATACGGTCCAGACCACATACTCCTCACTTGATGTCCATGTTGGTCAGTCTTACTCGGTTCTAGTCACAGCTGATCAACCAGGTCGGGACTACTACATTGCGGTCTCAACCCGATTCACCACTAAGGTCCTCACAGCCACTGCCCTCCTTCGATATAGCAATTCTGCTGGCCCAGTTTCTGGCCCCGTCCCAGGCGGTCCTACCATCCAAGTCGATTGATCTCTCAACCAAGCGCGATCCATCAGGTACATTTTTCTGTTCAATAGCTAGACATTTTATTTACTAATGTTAACGACACGATGCTACTTCAAAACAAAACTTGCCTGAATTTAACTTATTTGAGTGCCACCTTCTGTATTTCAGGACTAATCTCACTGCAAGTGGACCAAGGCCAAACCCACAAGGATCATACCACTATGGCCTCATCAATACCAGTAGAACAATTAGGCCTGCTAGCTCTGCTGGCCAAGTCGGTGGGAAACAAAGATATGGAATCAACAGTGTCTCCTTTGTCCCTGCGGATACGCCTCTGAAGCTTGCTAATTTCTTCAAGATTAGTGGTGTTTATAAACTTGGGGGTATTTATGACAACCCACATGGACAAGGGTTGTACCTTGACACACCAGTCATGGCTGCTGATTTTAGAGCGTTCGTCGAGATTGTATTTGATAATTACGAGAACATTCTCCAGAGCTACCATCTTGATGGTTATTCCTTCTTCGTGGTTGGGTAAGATTATATTAGTCCCACTTTTTGAATTTTCATTGTCCGGCGTGCATCTAAATTCATTCTGACATTTACTTATACTATGTTGTGCAGCATGGATGGAGGACAGTGGACTGATGCAAGCAGGAAACAATACAATCTTAGGGATGCAGTTGCACGTTGCACCATTCAGGTGAGATGTTGTCCTATCCTAATCTATTTATGAAGACTTTCTGTCCCTTCCCAAGCTTTGTACTTGTTTCAGCTTCAAGACCTTTTTTCCACACTCTAAAATGCTTAAATTGTCTCCACTTTTGCAGGTTTACCCCAAGTCCTGGACAGCTATATATGTGCCACTCGACAATGTAGGCTTGTGGAACTTGAGATCAGAGTTCTGGGCTCGTCAATACTTGGAACAACAATTCTACCTTTGAGTATATTCACCTGTAAATTCTATCAGAGATGAGTGCCCAATTCCAAGAAATGCCCGCCTTTGTGGTAGAGCCGCTGGACGACACACCCGTCCCCTCTAAGCAATTGTATTATAAGAAGATTGATCAGGCTGCCAAGAGAACCCTAGTTACTTGAGGTAGATGAAGAGTGGATAGCGTAACTTGTGCTCATTAGTGTCATTTTGGGTGTTCTCTCTGCACCCGTTCTTGAGGCACTAGTTGTTAGGAACTCTAAACAATGACCCCATTTCAAGGTCACATTCTTTTCTTCAATCTGGTTTTACTATTGTTGTGATTATAATTTAAGTTGTGAAAATAATTGAATGTTTCAGATCTTTTTTTTGTTGTTAGTGATGCTATTTGGATTCTATAATGCGAATGTTTATAATTTTGAGTTGAAAATAATTAACAGTTGATAGCAAAAAAAAAAAAAAAAAAAAAATTGCTATGTATACTTACCATAGCGTTTTTGAAACGCTATAATAGGCCAACTTACTATAGCGTTTTAAAAACGCTATAATACACCCTGGGTCTATTATAGCTCCGACAGACATAGCGTTTTCTAAAACGCTATGGTATCCTACCATAGCGTTTTTGAAATGCTATTAAAGGGCATTTGTGTTGTAGTGAATAAACAGCAGAATGCATAAAGCATTATCTAACATATGCCTATCATTATGCTTCAAAGTGGGCATAATGTTGCGGTGTAATCCATGTCATTTTAGAATAACAATAATGAAAAGATGAATAATAGTGGTCCATCGAATAGGGAACCTGAATAATGTAAAGGCTCATGTTATGATTGCTAATGCCTCTACATCTCTTACCCTTTTAACCAAAAGTAATCACGTTTGTATCAAATTTGTTATTAGCTATGACATGTATAAAAGATTCTGGTTGTTCAATATGTATGTAACTTATCTAAATAAGAGGCTGAAAAATGAAAAGAAATTTCAATTCTGTAAAACAAAATAAAAAAAATAAAAAATAAAAAAAAAAATAAAAAAAAAATTGTATGTTGTTTATCCAAATACACTGAATTCCTCATTAAATTACTGTTTACATGAAAGTTAATTTCTTTTCATATTTCTCAAGTATGATCAAAAAAAATTAAAGGCATTGAAATAAGAGAAGTAATGGAACAATAGGGTCGCTTGTGACCAAAGGCATTGAAAGTAAGAATCCCTACCTCCAACCTTCTTCTCAACCTGTTGTGCCCTCTCAAGAGGCAATGTACTGGAATGAAGGTAGAAAGAAATATTATCCATCCTACTGTTATTACCAGCACCTTGCCAAAACAAACATTGACATGCCTAAAGATTGTGTGCTAGTACCAACAACAATACGCTTGTAGGAAACTAAAAGGCACAAACAATATGTATGGTTTACTTGAGTTCTATATTCACAATGGGAGATGATAATCCACCATGGTACAAATATCATTAGTACAATAGTTTATCCTTAGACGCAAACAAAATACACAGGCTTCGTCTATCTATGTATACACATATTAGATCAGGCTCTACCCCAACTCATGTAGTCCCCTCCCCTCCCCCTTCACATAAATAGGGTAGCTCCAAACCTCCAAATGAACTTATTTATTATTTTATTCGAAACCTAACCCTTTATTACACTAGCTAGGAGCCTAGGACCAAAATCTAACGTGCCTATTTCGATATTAAAGCCTCCTTTATTTTTATGTTCACACAAACATAGTACACAGGCTTGGTAACCAGTAACCCTGGACTTAAGTTGGTGGGAGAAAATCATTCACCATTTTTCTTTTCAAAAGACCCCCTTTTTAAGGCACTAGGAATTAGTAGTGTCAAGCTTTTGATGCCAGTAGTTAGGCACAAGTTTGCATAAACCACTGAAGCTTGGCAGGAAGGTTGCGCATCCTGATACCCACTTTTAGAAGCATGGATATGTCTACATGAATCTTTTACAATATTAAGAATATAGAAGCAGAAAGCTCTAAACTACAAATGAGAATATATTGCAGACGAACTCTTGTTGTACATTGAGGTAACAATTAATGTGGATGTATTAGGAACAAAGGGTTGCTCCCCCCCCCCCCCCCACACACTCAGAAAATAGCAGGTTACCCACAAGAGAAGTATATGATCATCCAATCAATTCAACCTTTTATTTGTTAGAACACAACCATTCAACATAATCTATATCGTTTGTTTTCTAAGCTAGCTAGAACCGACCACAAGCAAAATCTTTAATGTGTGGGTAACTGCTCCAACTGAGCAGAGAATCCAAACCTGTAGACCGTATTTAGAAATGTAGAATACTGATGTGTACATGAAAGTGTATCAGACGGATTTTCAGTACCAAATTTGTGAATTAACATCTTATAAAATATAAGAATAACCTTGCAGTGTTTTGACCATCTGCAGCTACAAAAAATTTGCAGAAAAGGGGGCTTTGACCACCCCAATAATCCAACCAGGGTTGAGCAACTTTACATTTTACTTAATTGAAAAAAATATATATTAATAATCAGCAAATCAGTGAGAATCAAAATGGTTCCAACTGCATCACCCCATATGATCTGCAAATGCATTACCCAAATCAAAGACTTAAAATCCAAGAAAAGTGAAAGAAAGAAACATGCATAGCATAGTAATGATCAAGAGTGTGATAGTAAGTATTTGGAAAGAAATAAAAGAATGATAAACACTGATGATGAGTCCAAAACTCTTAACCTTTCAACAACTCTTTAGGATTAAACAGCTGTATCTCTTTAAAACCTGTTTTGTATCTACTCTGTTGTATAACTATTCACAAATGAAAATATTACGCAGTAAATGGTAGTGTTGGCAAGGGAAGGTAGCAGAATGGTAGTGCTGAAAACAAACCAAATATCCATCTACAACCTTGTTCAACTCAAGGAATCTGAAGAATAATCAAACTAGAGATGGTAAAGAGAAGCTTACTGTATGAAGTTGTTAAACAAGAAATTAATCGCAAACACCTGCGCCCAACATATGCAACTGCAGTGACCTCAAAAACAACAAATATAGATGAGTAAGACCTGAAGAATGTATACCATGTTCAGATTCAAATTTAGTGCCCCAAAGTTGACCTCGACCAACTAGCAACCAAAAACTTTGACATACAAGATTTTAGACCAATCAATCACCAGTTTATCGGGTATTGCATAAATGAGTTTGAAATTTCCATCCAGTGTATTACCATAGCCCATTCATTGCTCTTGATTCCAAAAAATTATTGAACAAACTACAAAATCTCAATAAATGCAAACTACAAAACTGCTCTTGATTCCAAAAAATCAACATCTCAATAAATTATTGAACAAACTACAAAATGAAATGCAATCACAGAATACAACTTACCTTCAATCAGAAACCCTAATTTGTGCAAAATAAAGAGGACGAAATAGTGAAGGAGTAGTCAGTAGCAGAGGCAGAGTGAAGTGGAGGCGAAGCGACGAAGTGACAGATAGCGAGAGAGCTCAGACGATGCAGCAGAGAGCGAGAGAGATAAGTGGTGGCGAGAGAGATTAGGCGAGGTGAGGTGACGGCGAGAGGAGAGTCGAGGTTGGAGAGATGCGTTTGTGAGAGAGAGGTGCGTTGCGAGGGAGATTCGCGAGGGAGGAGATGAAAGCCTTGGTCGCGAGGGAGAGGTGCGTCTGTGAGGGAGAGTCGCGAGGGAGAGGTGCGTCTGTGAGGGAGTTCTTGTGAGGGAGTGAGAGTCGCGAGGGAGGACATGAAATCGATCAAAAATGCGCAGCCAAATTTTTTGATATCCCGCTCTATTTCACTGTAATCAAAACGCTATATTCTCAATTTTACATTGGTTTTGATAGCACAAGTCCAAAAAACGCTATGGACTTGTGCTATTGTTAATCACTTGTGTTGTAGTGAGATAGCATGAAAATATAATCTGATGTTGATTGTTTAGTATCAAGGCAACCTGCAAAGTCTGAATCCGAGTACCCAACCACTTCTAAGTGATCAGATTTCCTGTACATGAGCATAAACTTTTTTGTTCTTTGCAAATACCACATTACTCTTTTAGTCACTTTCCAATCATCCATGTTGTATCTTGCAAATATCTGTCAAACATTCCCACTGCGTACGAAATATTTGGACGCGTACAAATATGAGCATACATATGACTCCCCACAGCAGATGTATAAGGGATGTTTTTCATTTGTGCCTTTTCTAAATCATTCTTTAAACATTAGAGCAAACTTAATATATCACCTATAACATGAGTACTTTGCCTAGTGCAAAGAACCTATCAAGTGCCAATTCAACAAATATTTGATGTGACAGACCAATAATACTACGTGATAAACTACATAATCATTTGAAATAGAAAGTCTCCTCTCCCTATTGGATCTCCTTATTGGAATTTGTAATTGAGAAGGTTGAGGTCCTTCGAGAAGGCAATCCAGCTATATTTTTGTGATTTGCATCTGCATCCTGTTCAAGAATAGGTATGAGACAGGTCGAATATCCATCATAGGAATGTCAACACATTTTTCTTCAAAACTAATATTTATGGATTGTGTAATCCCATTATTTTCAACATCCTCAATAAACTTGGCATTATCCGTCTAAATTAAGGTATTAGTAGAGGGGTAATAAAACTTGAATCCCTTTGATCTTTTTTAATATCCAATAAAGTAGCAACTAACAGTTTTGGAGTCAATTTAACTTTATGAGGTCTGTAAAGCCTAGCCTCAGCTGGACACTCCGAAGGCTAGCAAATGTGCTCCTAATAATCGAAGAAAACTCACAAAATCTTAATTGGTGAGTCTCGAACCCGTGACCTCTCACAAGGAGAGTGGATGTTCGACCAACTGAGCTACAATTGGTGGACTAGAATAGTGGTTAGAGGCAAGTCAAATGAGCTAGAAACTAATCATGACTTATGGCTTCGAATGTGGAACAAGGGAGGGTGAATATTGTGAAGGAAGCTTTGACAATTTCAGAAGGCACTGTACGCATTACAAGCCAAAACTGTTTGATTCAACCGGATATGTTAGAGCTAGCGGCGAACCGTTATGGTTGTAGGTTTGTGTGTTATGGGAATCAAAACACTACATGTTTTCCATCTGCAGTCAAACTTGAACGACGTACAAATATGTTTCGTGACACACATTACCTAGAGTTTTCACTTCATCTTGCTCTATATGACACCAAGACCACCATTGTCTTGGACAGTACCGACTTGGCTCTCTCGCATGTTTTTAGAAGTAGTTTTATGAAAGACTTTGTTCAATGGCTAGTTGCAGATAGGTGATGTGATGGTTAAGAAGTACAATGCATCCAAAGTTAAGAAGAAGTCGGAAGAGGTCGTTCACATTGATGACTGATCCACATTTTGTAACTTTTTGCATATTTTATAAATGACATGTTTACATACGGTAATGTAATTGTAAAAAAAAGTCAACGTTTTTGTACTTTAGGATGACTTGTACATTTGGGATCATTAAATGTCAACAAATTATATTTTTGCATTGGATAATGAATTTTTATGATTTTTCATTTTATGGATGACTAGTTGTATGGATGATTTATATCATGGTAATGGCTACAAAGTTAACTGATAATCAATTAAACATAATAATAACTTTGAGTCATCAACCGAGAAAATTAAAAAATATATATATATATGACAACAAAAAATTCTGACTACAAATGAGGAACTAGTGCCAATGTAATACACAAACTCGCAGACGCAACTGCAAAGAAAAATAGGAAATTTCACAGACCTAAGCGCGTTTGACATGAAAAGTAAACACAACGGATCCTGCGAGTGAAATATTAACTCTCGCAGAGATACGTGCGAATGAAATTACCAGACTTGCAGGGTTCTCTGTGATCTGACAGATTCCAAACTTAGTCCATTATTAGGTTTTTTATGTGTTTGATTCTATATTTTTTGATTTTTTTTTCAAATCCTATGCCTTAGATACATTCTTGACATATTTGATTTATTGCAAAACCCTAATTTTGAACTATGAAAAAATGAAAAGATCAAAATTGAAGTTTTGTAATAAATCAAATATGCCAAAAGTGTATCTAAGTCATAGGAATTGAAAAAAAAAACTAAAAGATGAATCGAACACAAAAAATGAATCAAACACAAAAAACGACAAGAATCTGGAATCTGTCCATTTTTGGGTTTTTTTTTTTTTTTTGTTTTTTTGTTTTTTTTATTTCAATTTCTATGACTTAGATACATTCTTTAGCATATTTGGTTTATTTACAAAAACCCAATTTTGAACTATGAAAATGAGAATGTCAAAATTGGGATTTTGCAATAAATCAAATATGTCGAAAGTGTATCTAAGCCATAAGAATTAAAAAAAAAATCAAATAAAAAAAATCACAAAAAATGGACAGAGTCTGGAATCTGTCCAATAGCAGATGATCATGCGAAGGGAATTACCAGAGTCGCATTATCCTGCGACCTGACAGACTATTTCCATTTTTTGGTTTTTTTTTTTTTTCTGTTTGATTTTTCTTTTCAATTCCTATGGCATAGATGCACTATTTGCATATTTGATTTATTGCCAAAACCCAATTTTTAACTATGCAAGATGAGAAGGTCAAAAGTGAGATTTTACAATAAATCAAATATACAAAGAGTTTATCTAAGCCATAAGAATTGCAAAAAATAAATCATAATCACAAAAATGGAAAGAGTCTGGAATCTGTCAAGTCGCAGAGGATAATGCGAATGGAATTACCAAACTCGCAGAATCCTCTTATATTTGATAGATTCCAGACTTTGTTCATTTTTAAAAAAAAAAAAAATTTGTGTTTGATTATTTTTGTTGTTTTTATAATTTCTATGACTTAGATACACTCTTGGCATATTTGATTTATTGAAAAAATCCAATTTTGAATCATGCAAGATGAAAATGCCAAATTGGGGTTCTGCAATAAATCAAATATGCCAAGAGTGTATCGAAACAATAGGAATTAAAAACACCAAAAAAATAATAAAAATAAATAATCGCAAAAATGGAAAGAGTTTGGAACCTATCCAATCTCAATAGATCTTGCGAGTGGGATTACCAAGCTCGCAGGATCCTCTGTGATTGGACAGATTCCAGACTCTTTCCATTTTTTGGTTTTTTTTCAATTCCTATGGTTTAGATACACTCTTGGCATATTTGATGTATTGCAAAAATCCAATTTTGACGTTGTCATCATGCATAGGTCAAAAAATGGGTTTTTGTAATAAATGAAATACGACAAGAGTGTATCTAAGCCATAGGAATTGAGAAAAAAAAAACTAAAACTTGGACAGTCTGGAATTTGTCCAAACGCAACGGATTCTACGATTTTTTGCATTCACTTCATAGCGGATCCTACGGATTGTAATATTTCATTCGCATTGTCTTCTGTGTTTAGTGTTCAGGTCTCTAACAAAATGTGTCCTACGATTTTGTTTATAAGCTTTGCAGCGGTTACTGCGCTTGCGAATATCATGTTTGTAGTGGTTACTGCGTTTGCAGTCCGAAAATTTTGTGTTGATTAAAGTTTGACTTTGTGTCTAAATTTTCGTGTTAATTGATAAAATTTATTACGTTTACTTGTATTACAGATAACTTTGTAACCATTACAGTGATATAATTTATACATAAATACTGAAGAGAATCATAATTGTGAAATCATAGTTCAGTTCATAAACATATAATCACTACATTTTCATTAGCTATAAAGTTTCCAACAATCAAAATTGTATACATTACGTCCTCTTAGTATTTTTCTGAGGTTGCGTTGGACTGATATTGTCATCCCTCTTCTTCGTTTGTACTCACTTCCTCTACCAACCGGGACTTCTTCAATGTCATCACCACTACTACCACCCCTTCTGCTACCTCTACTACCCCACCACCTCTTCCCATATCTCTACCACCAGGAGCACCGACAACACCACCACCATCACCCCTTATTCTACCACCGGAGCACCAACACCACCATCACCCTTTTTCATACCACCACTTGCATCACCATTACTTGGAACACCACCACCATCATTAGTTGGACCAGTATGTTGCTTTTCCACTTTATCTTCGAGGGTGAAATGCGTAGACATTTGTCTTAACAGGTCACCTACTTTTTTTTTGTCATGAGCAACACAACCTTATCAACATTCCACCTTGTTCAATAGAGGTGTCCAACAACTCAAGAGCCTCATCAACCAACTTGTTACAAGGAAAACATTGATCATAGTAAATAAACTAAATTAAATTTTGTATTTCAAATTTTTTCAAATTTGTTAAAGTATAATATAGATCAATTACCTGATTGTGAGATATGAACAATTGATTTCTTAAGGAATGTGCTCATAGTCGTCGGTGGTTAGATAAACGGATGGCTAATGTCATGTAACCACTCTAAGTAGTCCTTGCTACAATCCTATGAAACCTTCACTGGTGCACCTTGGTTTTTAGTTGACACGAGATGATTCTGCCAAGTTGCAGCGATTGAAGACAGCATCTCATGCTTCACCGAGTAGTTATAGCCAGATCGACTTCTATTCTTCATTTTGGCTTGAATGGGGGAATTTGGAATGACCCGTACCCTTCCCATCTGTCTCATCATTCGATCTGGGTTATAGGGTTCTTCAACGCCAGGGAATAACAAGCAGCCTTGGAACCATGTAATGCTGTGAAGTGGAGTTCTTCGCTTGGATTTCATATAAAGGTCTCAAATGACCTACAATAAAAACATGAACTTATTAAATTATGGATGAAAATTGAAAACAATTACCTGAGATGAAACATGAACTTAAATGAATAAATTTTACCCCTTCAGGAGACATGTCATCGAGATGTTGTCTAAGAGTCATGATTTCTTTAGTCACGACCATGCTAAGTTGGGGTCAATCCCACTTAGCCATGACGGAGAGACGATCATTCCACGAGGCTAGGGTCGTACCCCAAAGCCTAAAGTGATTGTATACCCAACACTAAAAAAAATTAAATACATCAATATATTAGTTCCAGTCTTCTCAGTAAAGATAGTCATGCCAAGAAGAAATAACAAGTAACCCTTAGCAACTTGTTTCTTTTGAAGAGAATCAGTTGTGCTAACTTTTCCACGATAATGCTCCCTAATAAATTTCATCTCACGAAACTAAGATTCTTTTAGACACGATTTTGTGCTTCACTCTTTTGAATCCCCAAACCATTTACGAATAGTAGCACACATTCCTCTACCTTCCTTTGAGTTTTTTCACCATAACCAGCTTACAACAATTGGCAATTAAGTGATACGATAGACGCCATCGTTGGTGATGGCCATCTCTCCAAAAGAGAGGTGAAAAGTGTTGGTCCCAGGTTACCAACGCTAGATAAAATCACAAATTGTCACCTTATCGACATGATCTATACAATGGTCTATCAACGGTCGTATACCACACTTATAGACCATTGAAATTACTTCTTTCGGCTCCTCACTCAACTTCCAATTTATTAAATTCTTATATTGATACCGACATCTTAACTCGTCGTTCCTAAATACAACAAACAATAAGAAAAACTAGTCAGTGTCCAAATAATATAAAAACAATAAGTACTGCATATTTTAAAAACTTAAAATATTATAATTACCTCCTTACCAGCCCAAATGGACTATGAAACATGGCCATCATAATCCTCTCATATGGATGCATCTTTGGGACCACCAGGATAAGAAATTTTGTCATGTTCTTCATCTTCGTTGGAAACAGGTTCGATAGAAATAACTGGTTCCTCTTGATTTTGAACCTCTTTATTTCCCCTAACTTATTTGTTTGTCTCTACCACACTAAACATTTAAAACAATATGATAGAATTAAAATAAAACAAAAATGAGGCATGAAGATTTACAGTTTCGAAAAGAAAATTTAGAGTTTACCTGAATTCGTGGGTATGGTTGATTGCAAAGACGTACTCCCACAATAGTAATTTGACACATAAAAGCAAAAAAGATGACACACACCAAATCGGAGAAAATCACACACCAACAGAATCACATACCTCCTAGTCCGACACAAATCGCACCCCAAAACCTCCAAGCTTTGTATCGCACAGTGAGAGTAGAGGGAAAGTGCAGAGAGTTGAACACGATAGTAAAACAAGAGATTAGAGGGAGGAAAGGAGGCACGAAGATTCAAATTTTGGCGGAGGGAGCGACTATTTTGTTGGGAAAGAAAGGGAAAAATTGGAATTTGGAAGGGTTAAGATTTATATTGGCAGTGTCTTTCAATAGGTGGTGTTTTCTTTCAGAAAGGTGATGGAGTCCTTAAGAAAGTAGGGGTGATGGTGTTGTTCAATGAAAATGGTGGTGTTTTTAGCAAATGCCTATTTATTTAAATTTTTCTAGGGTGCTAGAATCTTGGAGCATACTTGTATTTACTACTAAATTTGCACTCCCAAGATTGTAAAAATAGACAAATAGACTCCCAAAGGATAATCTCTAGCTTAAAACAATTGTATAAAACATGGAAAAAAAATAACTTTCTTGGTTTTTTCCCCCTTGAATTTGTAAGGGAGGCTATTTAAAAATAAATAAAATTATGGGAACATGTGAAAGAAAGTATGGTATTTTGTCCATATGTAGTTTCCCTCTTGTTGCTGACCTTTTGTAGAAACTTTGTATCCATTAGAAATTTAGAATTGTGTCATCTGTTAAATTCTTACCTATTGGATAAGCGAGGCTAGTTTTTCAAAATTTGTAAGCGAATCTTTGCAAGCGAGGCTATCCTTTCAAAATTTGCTTCACATAATATTGCTATATTTACTTGGGTGTTGCACGTGTATGAAAGTTTTGGCGCTTAGATTTCAGATTTTTCTAATTCGAAATTTGGAAAACCAAGATTTCTATCGGGTCCATAGCCTTACACACACGAATAGGCTACTGCAAAGAACGAAAAAGAAATTGCTGCAGCAACGTAACATTGATTATTTATTTTTTGAAGATCCAAAGAGACATCAAATTATTTGGTGTGCTTGGAAATTTGATGAAACACCTATCACAACCATATGAATAGAATAAGTTTATGTGGATCAAATAAAAGTTAATCAGTAGAAGAATTCGAGTTTATGAACATCAATATGGATGTGGATGCAAATTTCCTTGGATCACGTGCTGATCACGCTGAGCAATCTGCATAAAATGAAAATTAACTCTTGACACCGGTGGTGTTTGCCACGGGGACTCCGATGCCACAATTAGAATACAATTGCCCGGAAATACAAATGCCAGTAGAAGAATTCGAGTTTATTTCTCTGTATTTTAAGAATTTGAAATACAAAAAGAATTACCCGAAAATAACTGTGTTTGGCTATTTACAGAGGCAGGAGGAGCCAACTGCTAGCAGATGAGTTAGACACGTGGCAGGTTGGGAGCCAATTGCTCGTAGACGAGTGAGACACGTGGCAGGTCGGGAGCCATTGATGGTTGTAACTTCTTGTGGATGGTTGCAACTTCCGTCAAAGGTAATAACTTTTTGTTGATGGTTATAACTTCCCATTTGGAGACACCTTTCTTGTAGGTTCGTGTGCTCAACTGAGCATGGTGGTCGGCACCGAATACTATTCTTCTACTGAAAAAAGAGTGTTCTACCGAGTTGCATTGGGCCTAGATTTGGGCTTTCTGTACTTGTATCCGATTTGAGTTGGCTTCTTGGAAGGTTCCAATTTTTTGTGTTTTTTTTTCATCCTGCTAGGCTAAGGATTATTTTTGGCTCCATCTATTTTGCTTTTGAGCTGACCATGTTTATTTTTCTTATAACTTAAAAGTAGAGGAGATGTATTTTCACTGAGGAGTCCCGCCAAATATAGAAGTAGAATTCCAAGAAATATGCTAAAGTTGAGGTCGACGTTTCTGATGTGGAGAAAATATCTCTTAAAAAGGAAAAAAATGACTTATTGGATTGACCTCCTTGGTCGTTAAGGAGCTATTTGAGAGACTTGAAGTTTCTTCT